>JZKD02S2242680.1:263171-293319 GCA_000966675.3 Picea glauca
ATGAGAATGGGACCCAAAGTCCTTAGCCAGTCTACACCCAACACAATGTCACAACCTCCCATGTCAATAGCAAACATATGGGATTTCAGGTGGTAGTCACCAATTTGGAGATGCATATTGTCACAACGCTCTCCACATTTCATGGAGCCACCATTGGCAATCATGATTTGGAAATTATTGACAGCATGGATGTAGCAATGAGTTTCTTGGGCAATGCGGCAATGAATAAAATTATGGGTGTTGCCACTATCAACCAGAATGATGGCCTTTTGATGCTTGATGTAATCGATTAGGTTGAGGGTTTGGGGAGTGAAGAAGCCAGTGAGATCATTCAAGGAAATGACCAGTTCTACTTCGGGAGGGTCTGAGGGAGGGCTTATGTCAGTGGATTCAGGTGACTCAGACACAAGGGGAGTTTCTACATCCTCTTCTGAAATATCCTTGGAGATGGCCATAAAAATCTTTTGTTCTTTACACTTGTGGCCCGGGAAATATTTTTCATCACAGTTATAACAAAGGCCTTTGAGTTGGCATTCAGCCATTTCATCCCTGGTCAATTTTTGGATCTTTAGTGGAGAAAAGGGAGTAGTGGGATTTACTGGTTTAGGGTGAGGGATAAAGGAGGGTTTTCATTTTTGAGAAGATACAACCTGTTGTGCTTCTTTAGCTCTTTTAGTATCCTCCACCCAACTCTAAGGTCAATCCATGAGGACATGGGCTCGAATATCATCCCTGAAGTTGTTGATAAAACACTCTCGGAAAAAGGCATCATACATGCCCTTTTTTCTAAAATTCGGGCACTCAAGGGCAACTATAAAGTCATCCACTGTTCTTAATTGCTTCAACTTTGTCAAATGGCCCAAATTGTTGGTGTCAGTTTCAAAACGTTCATAAATCTTTGCCACAAAGTGTGTCCAAGTAATATACCCTTGACGAGAAGTTTTTCTCCATTGTCACCATTAGAAACGTTCTTGATCTAGATGGAGAACACCATACCGGAGTTTGGCCAAGTCATCTGTAATGTTGTATAAAGAGAAATAATGTTCCATTTGGGCTACCCAACCAGTGGGGTCTGAACCATCAAATTTGGTCACATCCACCCGCGGAAGGCATAGGTCACATTGAAAGTGATGGTTCTGAAAGTTATGGGAATGAGGGGAATGGTCAACATCAGTATGTGGAGGTGAGGAAGAGGAAGGGTTATCTTTAGGGATATGCAGTTTGGTGCAGAGTGCCAAAAAGACTGATTCAAGCTAGGTGGTGAGGTCTTGTTTGATTTCCTTCCTTGAGGACTACATGGTTGTATTGATGGCGGCAACATTGGCACTGAGTTGTTTCACTTCTTGTTGGACCTCGATGAGACCATATTGCAAGGTGTTGAAGAGAGCTTCCAAGTCTTGGCTACAGGTATGGACCATGAGGATGGGGGAACTGAAAAGGGGCGGGCAGGGTCAAAACTTTTTCCGAAAAATGGTATGGATGAATGTGATAAGGGCGAAGAGATGAATCCAATGGAATAGGTCTCAAATAATGGTGAAAAAATTTCCAGACTTTTTTTCTTTTACACCTACAGAGTTAGACTCCGGTCTGAAGAATACTATAGAGAGGAAATGCCCAAATTCTTAACCATAAATAAATGTGTATTTACTTGGCAACCCGAACATAGTTGCGCGGCAATAGATCTTGTTTATTTTAATTTGTTTATGTTTTTGTCCCCAAGGGTTAGGTATTCAAGGGTTCTACAGACAAGGGTTTTCCATGTGCTATAGCTCTCTGATATACATGCAGGGTCCAACAGTAGTACTCGGCCAAATATCTCAGGGAACTAACTAAGAAGGATGGACCGTACCCTTGGTTGTACTACCCGACTACCAAGGTACTAGAGAGTATCTTTCCGGGTGTTGTTCTCGATGACACTATAGCAGTCAGGCAGCCGATCGGTTTATCTAAAGAGGGATTTCAGGTAATCTAGGTCGATCCATACACAGGTCTTGTCTGATGTGCTACCACTCGAAGGGGTACCAACATGGGTTACAAGGGTGGCCAACAGATGTGTGCTTAAGTACCACTTGTATTTCCTGCGTGTATGAATCCCTCAACCGTGGGTTTATGCACGTAACGATAGATCTATGTGGCTTAAAGACGCCAGAATACATCTCTACCCTGAAAAAAAAATTAACCCACACTTTCTGCCAAGGAAAGTGCTCTGATACCACTTGTAATATACTAGATATAAAATGTATGCAAAATAGAAATAAAATGCTAGAAATGGAAGAATAACAACAATATAACCAGAACATTCACCACAATAGCACTGAAATGATATGAGAATAATAACAGAAATAACACTTTGAATCTAAAAGCAATGTTCATGGGCCTCTTCGAGGGGGAAACCTCCAGTTGAGCAGAGCTCTATTACAATAATATCCAAGTTAGGGTTATCATACCCTCAACTCCTATTTATACTAAAAGAAAGCATCTAGAGGAAGATCCTTCTAGAAGCGAAAGCTTCTATTAGGTCTTCTTACATCTGCCTTATTCTATTTTATTGAAAGGCCTTATTAATATTGACCTTTATTACATCCGAATATATTGTTCTACCTATGTGCGAGTTAGGACCCTAACTTATACTGCAGTACCCATACACTGGTATGGATTATCGACATGACCTAGATATGATGTTTCCTTCTAGGGAGGACTAGGATCAGAGAGGTATGTTTTTAGGATTATTTTTTGTGTTTTTGATAGATAGCATGTGATTATATATGTATATATGGAGGTTGACTCTACCTTTGGTGTTGTTTTGTAGATGTGGGACCCCAAGGTCGTGAGGCAAAGATGGTCGGGGAGCCGACATGTTGAGGACCAGTGCGATCACCACCTGCAATCTGAGGGCAAGACAGAGGTGGAGACGAGATGATGTTGGTGTTGAACCAACACATAGGCCATAGGCAGAGGTCGTATCGATAGTAGAGGACCTTCGTCGCCATTTTGAGCGGGTGTTATAGGGCGTTCTTGAGGCCATGTGGACCCATATCTAGGACGAGGAGGTCCTGGACTAGTGTGTGGGCGTACCTGTGAAGTGGCGGACTCTAATCTGTCAGGCGGCTGTAGCGGGGGAATCAATGATTGGTCAGATTCCCCTTGGACCTGGAGGGCCCCCAGTTGGTGGGGTGCCTCTGGCTGACAGAGGACCTGGGAGGGGAGCTCTGGGGGCACCATGAGTGTCGGGTTATGTATATATAGGCTTAAGATCCCATTTTGTGTAGGGTAGTTGATACCCATTTTGTATAGGGTAGGGGGTATCCATTTTGTACCTATAGGGGTGAGGGGACTCACTGGCCTACGTGCGATGTATTTTGTAT
This sequence comes from Picea glauca, assembly GCA_000966675.3. Lineage (NCBI taxonomy): Eukaryota > Viridiplantae > Streptophyta > Pinopsida > Pinales > Pinaceae > Picea > Picea glauca. Next base: position 266,537 of record JZKD02S2242680.1, read on the forward strand.
TTTGTAAACACTTGTGACACTATTGATGATATATATGTATGGACGTATTTTTTTGGATCATGTATGTCTCCATGTGTTGATGTTTTTTATGCTTATGATGTCTTTTCTATATGTTGTGACATATGTATGATGTTGATGTATATGCGATGATGTTTTGATGTGAAAAATGTCAATCTAATACTAGGTTATCCATGTTATCTACTATTTGATTAAATTGTCTTGCAATATGTGTAAATGTGATTGAATCAAAGTTGCGAGATAATAGTCTAAATTGTAGGTATTTGAGAAAGAGACAAGGATCACGAATGTGATATACATTATTGAGCTGCAGGACGATAAGATGGGAATCTAATAAGACGCTAAGGTGACGAATGTGGTGGTGACTGGCCTCGACGAGGAGACCAATGAAAACAGTGTACTTAGCTTGGTTGTTGGTGGTCGAGCCCAAACATATTCCATTAGAGTGGAATAGTACATGTGAGGGGGTATAGAGGTCCCAAGCGGCTGAAGCGAGATTCTAGGTCAAGCGGCTTGCACCATTAGCATAACCGATGTGGTAGGCTGATGAATGATGCATCTATCAATAAAATGGATGATAGATTAGACATGTGAAATGGTGGTGGAAAAGAAGACTAAAAACTCTACAAATGTGTACAAAGAAAAACCTAAGGTAGAATGGATATGCTTAGACGTAAAACTTCTTTAGGTACAACCCATTGATGGGTTCTTTGAGAGGGTATCCTTTTGGAGAGGCCAGGATGTATGCCCCCTTAATGAGGCAATGTTGGATGATGTAGGGTCCATGCCATAATGACTCAAATTTCCCATGGTCGAGGGTATCGTGGGCAATATCGTAGGCTAAGACGAGATCCCCTTTTCTGAATGAGTGAAGGTTGACATGGCGGTCGAAGGTGGCTTTGTACCATTTTTTAGTTGCCTCATTGTTTTGTAATGAAGATAGACGATCTTCATCCAGTGTCTCTAAGGTCAGCAAGTGTTGCTCCATTGGAGAAGTGTCAGGAAATATCTCAATGGAAGTGTGTAACATGGGGATTTCACACTCGATAGGGAGGGTGGCTTAGAGCCCATGGACGAGGTGGAACAGTGTAAAATAAATGGCAGTTTTGACTGTCATGCAATAAACCCATAACGCAGAAAACAATATATGATGTCATTTGGTCTTATGTTTGTTGACGGTATGTTGTAGCATGGTTTTGAGGACTTTGTTGACAACCTCGAGATGTCCATTGGACTGAGGGTAGTAAGGGGAGGAAAACTCATGGGAGAAGCCTAGCTTTGAAGAGAGTTCTGTGAATACCTCGTTCTCAAAGTGTTTACCATGATCAGACACTAATTGTAGTGGGACTCCGAATTGGTTAAGGACATGGTTGAAGAAAAAGTGTGTTGTTGTGTTAGCGGTATTGTTGAAAGTGGTCATGGATTTAACCCATTTGGTAAAGTAATATACTACCACAAAAATGTACTTGTGTCTGTTACTGGATGGAGGATGGAAAGTCATGAAGTATATGCCCCATTTGCAAAAGGGGTCGGCGGTGATGACTGGGTGTAGAAGAGTTGGTGGTGCTCATGCTTTGTTTGCATAAAGCTGACATTTGTCTTGGCAGTGTGGATGTAGTCATGAAACAACGTGGGCCAGAAGTACCCTGCTCAAATACTTTTTTGGGTGGTGTACATGCCCGAGAGGTGACCACTGCAAGCGCCACTATGGAAATCATTCAAGACTCTCTCAGCATTGTCAATGTTCAAACATCGACGAAGGATGGTGTCTACCCCGCGTCGATAATGAATGTCTCTGATGAGGAGATATCAAGGGGCCTGATGGAGAATCTGGCAACGATTGTCTCGAGAGAGATGACACCCAAACTTATGTGTCCCTAGGTAGATGAGAAGATCATCGTACCAGGGGTCATCGGAGGGGATGAGGAACAGGTGTTCGTCGAGAAAATCTGTATTGACGAGGGATGTTGTGGCATCCAAGGCAAAAGTTGTAATGAGTTCAGTGAGGAAAAGCGCTTTCTTTCTTTTGGGAGTTGAAAACTCTAGGTCGTCTTCCTGGAGGATAATAATCCATCGGGAAAATTTTCCATTAATTTTCCATCGACTAAGCAAGTACTACATGGGATTGGAATCTGTTATGACCTTGGTAGTTCAAAGCAGGATATAATGGCACAGTTTTTGGACTACGAGGACAACTGCTAGGGCAAGTTTCTCATCATGATTGTACTTCTAGGGTGGCCTTGAAAGGTTTTTATTGATGTATTAAATGACATATTCACGCCATGGGTAATCGGGAGTAGTGAACTCCTTTAGGATGTCTTCGTCGCAGTGGAAAATGTGAGAATATAAAGAAATCTAGGAGGTGACAGGGGAAACTATCAGAGTGTGGTTGTCCTCCGGTGGTGAGTATGCAGACAGGATATCGTGTACAGGGTGTGAGGCATTGTTGGACATAAAGTGAATGTCCCAATACTGTGGAGGTTACCTCGTTCGCGTAGGTAATGATGATGAAAGGTATCGAATATCAGTAATGTGAGCCTCAGTAGAAAGTGTTTGAGAGGGCTTTGGCCAAGATGTTTGGTGTATTGCAACTAAGGTTTATCAAAATTGAGGTAGAGTTGGGAAATGATGAGTATAATGGCCATATTATGAGCATATGACACAAGCGAATTTGGTTCACAACCCTTTATTTCCAGCAGTGGATGACTCCAAAGTAGCAGTGGACATACTTGGTGGAGTGTTGAGCAGTGTGGTTTCTCGAGGGAGTTGGATCAGATTGCATAAATCGAGAAGAGTAAGACATCTATTAGTGGGGTGTCCCTCTCTTTTGCATAGTGCGCAAGGAGTTTGAACTCGACGAGGAAGTGGATCTATGGGATCTTTCTTCTATTTTCTGCCCTTAGCAATGAAAGTGGTGCTAATAGTTGGGGGGGGGGGTTGTGGCAAGAGCCTGTACTGGAATCTGCATCGGTATTCCCTCTATCTGAGGAGGGAGAGATGGTTGAGGAACCATCGTAGATGGATGTAGATACCATACAGTAATGGAAAGGACCATGTTAGGAAGGGTAAGGGTTGTAGCTACCTGGAACTCTTGGACTCCAGGTGGGGGGTTAGAAGAAGAGAAATTGGGTAATGGCTTGGGGGATTCTCTCCTAAACCGGGATTTTCCCCTGGAGGGGGGGGGAATATAGGATAAGTGGTGCAGTGGGGTTTTAAGGGAATTCCCGAGGTAATATTTCTTCAACTGGTGGAACGTCAATGTGAGGAGAGGCCTCATTGGAAGGAATAGTGTCTCCAATATTTGTTCCATTAGAAGATACTACACACACGTTTGTTGAAGGGTGTAGGAGAGGTGGTGCTCCATGATATGCCCCCAGGAAGGATGGCTTCTTGAAAATTCAGGGACCCATGTCGATGACTGGATAAGCATCTGAGCTAGTACGGACAAGGGGAAGAATGTTATCGATGTTGGCAAAATGGTTAGGTTCATAATGTGTAATTTGGTCAATGGTGACAATTTTTCTGTTGTGGGGGAACATCATCATTCGAAACACAGAAGATGATACTGCCTTCATAGCATACATGTAACTACGTCCAAAAAAGATATTCTAATCAAGTGGGGTGTCGATAAATTTAATGTCGATTAGGATGGTTTTTCCCCCGAGTTCGACGAGGACATTTCAGAAGATCCCTTCAGGGGACAAGGGTATACCATCATAAGCTCGCAAGGTAATGGTAGATAGTACTAGCTCAGGGGAGGTGATTTTCTTCCAGACTACTTGGGACATGATGCATGTGGATGCACCTCCATCAATGATACATTGATGTACTATAATGTTCTGGATCTTAACTGGTATCTGGAAATCTACCAGGGCGGGGAGGCATGGCTCTCCACTATATAGATCGAAGGTGATGAGTCTAGTATCAGCTAGGTCGACTGCCCCCGAGGCAGAAAGAAAGGATTTCCGTTGATTTGGATAGGTTTGTAGGACCTCCAATACAGACATGGAAACAGAAGACTGAGCTAAGTCATCGACCAGACTGTATTTATGGTTTTCCCTAGCATGATTTTTATGTACATTCCTTCATAATGACATACGAGGTATACGAGGGTTTGGTTCATTGGTAGGGTGTGGAAACATCAATGGTGGTCCAACTGTAGCTGGATTTGTTTCTGAGGTGGTAGGGGTAGATTCAAGGGACACACCATACTAGAGACCGCGTGTTTGCAAAAGAATCCCTTCTTCATTGGTAATGAGGATGTTGCGATACTGCTCCATTTGGGGTGGGGCAGGATGTACTTCATGTTGGATATTCATCACACCTTGGTGTGGAACAGGTTTTTGCAAAACATTTGGAGGTGGTTGTTGCAAATACTATTGTGGGGCCTGCTGAGGGGCAGGTAGCGCTGGGCTATATGGTGCGTTCATGGATTCTTTCATCCGTTTGAAGTCGACAATTTGGGGGAAATGGTGTGTATAATGTCCATACTTACCATAGAGAGCGCAAGGGAAGTTAGTCCTTAGATTTTTATTGTTATTCCCTTGTCGTTTTTTGTTATTGTCCCCCTTGGTGGTTCTGGTTTTCCCCAACGGGGTGGTTTTGTTGGGGGTTATTTCCGCCTGGTCCCAGGTTATTATTGTTTTGGTTTTTCCCTTTATTCTTGGCATTATTCGGCTGATGGGTCATATTTTCCGCATTCAACTATTCAAAAGTTTGAAGTTGTTGAATGGTAGAGGGATGAACAAAATTAGCGTTGACATGTGGGTGTTCTTATGGAGGAGCAACTGCCTATGGAGGACTGGGAAATGGAAAGTACAGATTTTTTGAGGGGTCGATCCATATGGTGTAGAGGAAGTTGAAGTACCTCCACAATTGGTATGGTCACATGTAGGGGTTGGGGGTGGACCCAGATTTGATGGAGGGACTGGGTGCATCTTGGGTACTGGTGGGGGTCCCCCCAATGACTGAGGGGGAACAACAGGATATGATTTTTGGTAAGTGGGGGGAGGGTAATAAGATGGCCCTCCATAAGGTTGTGGATATTAAGGTGCACCGTAAATAGGTGGTGGTTGGTTGTAAGGTTGGTGGTGCATCATGGAACCAATCAACCCATTCGTAGTGTGGGACATCTCAGGTTTGTCTTGGCCAAATGGTATGGGTATGGGTGCATCAGGTAACATTGTGTATAAGTAACCCGATTGAGCATAGATGAGGTAAAATTGTTCGGCCTTGCTGATGGCCTCCTCCTCTGTCTAAGGGAAAGTGGATTCTACATCCTTGGAAATAACAGAGACAAGTTATTTGAGAAACCAATCAAGACGTTGTTCTTTGGTGGTTTCCGCTTTACACAAACTATGGCGTCTACACCATTCATGCATGTGATCAACTATATGGATAGCAGTAGTTTGTTTGAACTTCGAGAGAAGTTCTAAGCTAGTATCATGACGAAATGGTAGTTGGAAAGAGGACAAAAAGGCCTTGGCCAATAATTCAAAGGTCTCATGGGACCCTGATTTTTCATTCACATACAATTTGGATGAGGAACCAGTGAGAGTGCATTGAAATAACTTTAAGAGTATGGAATCATCCATGATGTTGTTTGAATAGCACCATAAGTGGAAGGTCATAACATGGTTTGTGGGATCATCCCATGATTTTCCTTCAAACTTTAGAATATCTAAAGTTAATTTGGTAGGAATATTGGGCCAAGTGGGATCATTTGTGAGTTTGGTTAAATTAGGAATGTTAAGGGATGCCAAGTATGGCATAGGGATATTTTGTGGAGGATTAGTTACAACCATCGTGTGAGCAGGTGGTGGACCTGTTCCTTGAGAGAGGTTTGGTGGGGTTGTACTTCTCCCTTGAGAAGAAGTTTTCCCCCCACCTCCTTGTGAAGGAGAACTAGTGGACAGATGGCCTTGGGAATTGGACCCAAGCAAAGTGGAACCAAGTAAATTTGATCCCAAAATAGTATCACTCACGAGGGTGTGATATGGTTGAGATGGTGAGTGGGAAAGACTAGGGACTCCTCCTAGAATAGGAGGAATATTTTGCAAGCGTATAGAATGACGAGGATTCTGTGGGTCCCCTGTGGTTTTTGACTAGCAAAGTGAATGTGTGAAAATGGTGAAAAGAGAGAAATAAATGAACAAGACATTTGTATAATTTGGAACTTCACAAGATAGTACAACTCACAATTGCATGTAACCAAATGATCATCATACATAAATCAACTGTAACTAAGAAAACATGTGGGTAGGTGGATTTTAACCGCATGGGGAAAAAAGTAAAAACAAATGCTCGTGTCCTAAAAGACGTATTGTCCTTCCTCTCAAATAGCACTGAGCCTTCCAAAAGAACTCAACAGTGGGGTATGAATCCATCAAAAGAGGAACTAGTGAAGTTTGAAATAATCAGTTATAATGAGGGGTAGAGGGTGCATATCCTGAAAGAGTTGGCGATATTTCCCAATAGCCACACAAAATTTGATCAAGGTGTGATTGCAGCCCACAATCGCCACCTCGGTAGATGTCCTAAATTTTGTCACTAGGTACCTCGGTCAAAGTGCGACATTTAGATTTTCGGCCTCAGAAATGTGTCACGGGTTGGATGCCCTTCCAAGAGTTGGGTGACCCAAGGAGGGATGCGCAGAACAACTGGACCTTGGCCTTCAACCCTTCACGGGTATCTCCCTGCCTTATGGTGTAGGAACACTTGACTTGGAGGATTTAAAAGTTCCTTATTTCTCAACTTCTATGTTTGAAAATGTGAGAACCAGATAACGGGGGGTTATTTCGATGCCTACCCCAGAGATCCTACCTAGACTAAAAAATACATTTTGGCACCTCCTGTGAAGGAAAAATTAGTGAGTTTCTAGAAAAAATTTAAATGTGTTGGGATGAGAGATTGGGGGTGTGAACCAATCTCGTTTGAATTAATGGGTGTGGATAATTTCCAAAGAAGTAGTGGGATGTTTCAAAATTCCTTTGGAGAAATCCTACTTCAACCTCCACAATTCAAAATTGAAATTATGTGTGTGGGTAGTGACTTTGTGTGCAAGTAAGTGAGAAAGTGTGAAAAGTTTTTAATAAGTTAGGTGTGGGATTGCAACATGTGGACTTCTTGTGGTCCTTACCAATCTTTGATACCTAGCTTAATATGTTTCATTGGTACAACCTTGTTGAATTTTAAAATCTGTAAATAACTAGCATGTGGACATATGGGTCCTTTACAAATCCTTTAAACTCCCTAAATGTTGTTTACACTAAGAAATATTGAAAACTATCCTACATTGCAAGCATGTGGGCATGTATGGGCCCGTTACTTTGATATTTAAACTTCCCTAGATTGTGATGTAAACTAAGAAAGAAATTTCAATAAATGATCCTAAGTTTGCAACATGTGGGCATGTATGGGCCCTTACAACTTTAAGATGATTTCAAAAAACTAAGAGGAACCCTGGGGGGATTTGTCCTCTCCTAAAGATTTTTGTTAAGGGAGATGAAATATCCCTTTAACCACCTTTTTTATTCCCAAGATCACACTAAGGTGTGAGAGAAGAGCATACTCAAGGGTCAAAGTTAACTTCTAGTCCCAATGTAAGTGATTTATGTATGATAGAAACAACTTCAATATAAAAATTTTCAAGCCAAACAAGCCATCCATGTGGCAACCAAAGAAAAAGAGGAGAATATTGGTTCTTTTTACCCCCTAGGTGCCTATGTTTAGATAATCTTTTATATGGGAAAGGATTCTAAGTGGAGTGCATTTTCCTTACAAAGTGCATGAAAGCAAAAATCAGAAGGCTAGGGGGCCTTCAAATCATCATAAAAACCCGTAGAATTTTAAAAAATTGGAGATATGCATGGGTTACAACTCTGATAGGTGCGTCGTGGGCACACAATGTGAAAAATGGGTAGTACAAAAAAGTCTGTGGTGCGCAGAGTGTACATCTATGGGTAGGAAATACCACACACTTTCTATCACACGTCGAGGGAGAAATGTTTGAGTGAAATACTCCTTCCCTAGATCTGAATTTTTACTTTGGCAGGTTGGGCTAGGGCGGTTTTGGTACCTGCAAAACAAATTGATCAAAAATAAGTGCTCTCTAAGCTCAAATACGGTGGAATTTGATACCTATCCCCAATATGGTCACCAATCTGTTGTGTTGGTTTTGTCACTTGGGTGAGCAAAACAACAACACTTGCATGTCTAGATGAGCTTGCTAGACAAGACAAAAGTTTGTGAGTGGGTTAAACAAGCCAAACACATGTAAACAAAGAAATAAACTAAAACAACTAGGAAATTAAAGTTAGAAAGCATGAGAAACTTAGAACCATAAAAATCAACCAATGACCAACATAATGCTACTAATGTATCAATAGATTAGTAGGCAAAACACCGTAGAGAAAAATGAGGACTTATGCCTCCCCTCTTCCTCCTTGGGAGGGATCTTGAGTTCCCTAATGGAAAGATCTTCATAGAATGGAATAAAATGGAAAATGGTGAAGAAAAACAATGCCTATTCTCTCAAGAGGTGAGTGGAATGGCCCATTGCAATGATGCTTGAAGGCTCCAAAGAGAAAAGAGGATTCTCAAGGGAGAATTCTTGCAGCATAACAATACTACGAAGATCTTGGTTTCTTAGTGCACCCATGGCTCTTGTTTATAGCATTTATTCAAGGAAAAATGTAATTGGTTCTTGGTGTGAAAAAGGGGCCTTTTAGGGCACCCTCTAGTCCTTGACAAGCCCCCCATTTGGATTTCCCTCAGATATAATGGTCAAATCATGTTGGGATCTAGTCCATAAGTGGTTGAGGGGGCGAAAAGATCCATAAATGTGTCATTCATAAAAGTGCACAGTTTTTCTTGTACACAGTCGTTCACTTGGAAAATTGTGTGTTCTGAGGGATTTGTTGGCCTGCGCACACTACGCACTATGCGCGTGCTTCCTTTGGTGAATTTGTGCATGCCAATTTTTTACCCAATTGTATAGTTTTTTGCCTTTTGAATGCATTTCAGTGTTGCAGGTGAACTAATTGTTGTTGGAATTGTTGTGTTTATTTAACCATTTATGTGCAATGTTGTAGACGATATTTCAGTGACAACACCTTCTATGCCATATCTCACTTGGATTTATTGTGTTGTGTACTGATGATGAATCTGAGTATCCTTTTAATTTGTATAGACCTCCTTCTTGGAAACCAATCACAATAGCATCATCAAGGGACTTTCCTCTTGGCCACATAAGAACTTCACCATCAATAAAAGCAACCTTGAATCGTTTCTCTTCCAATGCTGAGATAGAAAGGAGATTCTTCTTTAAACCAGGTACATACAAAACATCTTATATCTTCAAGGTTTTTTTGGAATCCAACTTGTAGGAGGTTTCTCCTACTCATTTAATGGGATATTGATATTCATCACCAAGATTCATCTTATGAGGTGAATCCTTTTGAACCAAATCTAAGAGAGAATCCTTGTAACTAGTCATGTGCTTAGAAGCACCACTATCAACAAACCATGTGCCACTTCCAATAGTGATTGTTCATGTCAGAGATGATATCAATACATGTTCTTCACTTGAATCATAATATTTTATTTTCTTCTGAGAAGGTTCATCATCTTCTGTAGCATGAGCATGATGTCTTTGATTCTATCCTTTTTTTTATATACTCTTTCATGAGAGGACAGTTTCTTACAATGTGTCCCATCTTCTGGAAGCAAAAGCATTTACAGCTTGAGTAATATTTTTTAGTCTTTTGAGGATTATCTTACTTTTGAAAGTTATTGGGGGGGTGATCCTCTTTCCTTCTCTTTCCTTTTCTTGCATGTATTGCTAGTTCTTGATCATCACTGCCCAACTTTTCTTCTCTTGTTGCCAGTATAGCTTCTTCTTGAGTGAAATATTCCCATAGCCTGCTGAACTTTGTTATCTTTCTTCTGGAACAGATTCCCTGAATAAATGATTCCCAAGAATTTGGGAGACCATTCAATTTAGTCATTACTATCTCATCTTCTTCAATTGTGTCTCCAATGGCTTAAGTTGTTCTTTGATTTGACACACCCTTGTGAAGTAGGATTGAATAGTTTCTAAATTTTGCATCTTCACATTCTTGAGTTGTGTCCTCAAGGTCATCTTTCGCTTGATATTCTTTCCTTCATATAATCAGGATAAGGCATCGAAAATTTGTTTCAAGGTTTTTAATTATGATATATGAGAGATCAAGTGATCCTTGATAGAAACTGGAATGATCCTCTTTGCCTTAACCATATTCTTCTTGTACTTTGCCTTAGCCTCATCTCCCTTTGGCTATGAAACTTCATCTTCAATGAAGCCTTCTAGATTATTTTACTCTAGGATGAGAATTACTCTATATTTCCATGCTTGGAATTTATCAACACCCTCATGCTTCTCATCAAGCTTAGTACTAATAGTCATTTTCCCCGGGCACTAGAAATATGACGGAAAATCAATATTTTACAGAAATGGAATTTAAACTTACCAGTGGGTGTGCTATGACAAGGAGACTTACTTTATTCAAGAATCAGCTTCAACTTAGCCTTTAGATGCCAGACATCTTGACCTAGGGTTTTATGAGAAAACCCCAATTTTTCAACTTCAGAATTTTGTAGATCTGATCTGAGGAAAAGATACACCCTCCTTAGGTGATCTTCTTGGTGGGTTTTGTAAGTGCTCAATGAGCTTGACAGGGGGAAACTGACGATCTTCCTTCCAGTAGTTAGATTGTTATGAAGGAAACCAACTCTGATACCATGTTAAAATTTTGATATTCTCATTTAACCATAGACAATGTCACATCATTGTCACCCAACCATAGGCACTTACACATGCCACCCTTGAGCACAATAACCTTTTCTTAGATAGAATGATTTCGACAAGTCCACTCTAGAACCAACAAATAAACTCTAACTATAAATACCATTGTTGTAGCAACAACACAATACCAAGAAAATGTACCTCTACTAATAGAAGTGTACCTTTACCAAGAGAAGTGCACAAGAGAGATACCAAAAAGAGCGAGAATACTCCACGACAATTGTTGCAGTACTCTCTCCATTCTTGTGCCTCCTTCTACTATAGTTGTTGCTCCTTAGAATTGCACACTATCTGAGTGAGTGAGTGTGTGTTTCCAAATGAGCTAAGGCACCTCCTTATTTATACTATCATTTCCAGGTGACCTTTCCAAGTGGGGTTGACTTCTCTTTATGGGGCCTTCATTTTCTTTATTATTATTCTCCTTGTGCCAACTTCTCTTCTAGGGTAATTCCACATATGTTTAATGGTTCTCTTTCTTCTGGAATATTCTACTCTAAGTACAAAGGTTATACTGGAGGTTAATACCTCCCACAACTACCAAAACATCAACACTCAATACAAAGAGAGATGATAGTATGAATATTACATGAGAGAGAGAAAGAGTAGTGCAATACTCCCCTCACATCTATAACACAATATGATGAATTAATAGTGAGTGAAAGGACTATCTCCTTCCTTTATTTATATGAGATCAATGGAGGCCAACAACATAAAGTGGGCCTAAGCCATTACAGGCAATATATCTCTAAAAAATAGGTCCACACATGTGAAACACTCCAATTCAAGAGAACACATGTCAAGCTCTAATGTGATGTCATCAACAAGAAATTCACAAAGGCATGAATGCTCCTCCTCCACAAGCCTCCAAGGCTCTAATGCTCTTCCAAATTAATTTTCTTTAGGTCCACCAAAACAACGTGATCAATCCCTCAACCAAGCATCCTCAAGTCATGTACAAGCCTCCATTCAAGAAACCAAGTGTTCCCATGCCATCTAGGGCTCAACGTCATCCTTAAAAATTCAAACCACTCCTCCAATACAAGGAATCCTCTAAGAAAGAAACTCAACCTCCATGTGGCCATCATGAATATGTCACAAGGCTATCAAGGCTTCAATTCTCTAAGGAATAATTCCACATAAGCATCTAGCAAGGTCTAGAAATCAAGAAAAATTCACCTCCACATGTACATGTCCATCACAAAAATATCAAGCATTATCCATTCATCATACACTCCACAGCACATTAAGCACCCCCAAGCATGGTGTAAACACTTTCACAATACCCCAAAATAAAACACCAAACCTTCTCATTTGAACCCGGTAAGTGAGCTAGGTAACTAAGTGGGAGGGTCTTTTGCTAGATCAATTCATCCCTCGATTCCTTGCTCAATCCCCTTTATAAATAAAATGTTTTCACAAACACTAGACTACTCCTTTCATGTCTCAAACTTTCCTTTGGTTAGGATATTCATAGAATGTCTTCCACCTATAACTTTGTGGGAACATAATCAAGGGATACAACACCTTAATGTACCATGTCTCTTAAAAAATGATAATCGATATCAATATGCTTGGAGATGTCATGAAAAACACTATTCTCATAGTTTAATACAACTCTAATTGTCACAATACACAATTTTTGGCTCCAACTACATATCTTCAAGCTCAACCACTAATTTGTGAATCCACGGTACCTCACAATTAATTAAACATGTTGTTATGTACTTTTCCTTTGTTGAACTAAGTGCAACCACTTCTTGCTTCACATTGAAATAGGATATCATTCATGTACCCAAGTAGAAACAAAATTCATAAGTTCTCTTCTAAAAATCAACACCTATCACCCAATATGAGTCATAAAAACCATGGATTAATAGTCTTCCATCTCTTTTATACCTAATTTCATAATGAACTGTGTCTTTCAAATACCTAAGCACATGCTTTGCAACCATCTAATGTGTCTCTTGCAGAGAAACCATACACTAACTCAATGTGTTCATAACATAGAAAATATTTAGCTTGATATTCGCAATATGCATCAAGGATCCAATAAACTATCTATACATAGTTAGGTCAACCCAATCAACACCCTCATTGCACACCCAATATGTCCCCCATGGAGAAACCACAACTTGAATCAATGTTTTCACAGCATATCAAATATCCATCCTGGTGTTCAAAATATACATCAAGGACCCAATCAACTATAAATACATAGTCGGGTATGTTGTTCCTGAGATTACACTTAAGGCTTAAAAGAGTAATGTCAAGGAATCATAAATATAAAGTAGATTTTTAAAGGTGATTTTTCTTCCATTAGTTATATAAGATTTAATTCCTCAAATGAAAATAATGAAAGAACACAACAGAGGCCGCAATTTGTCATCTAAGTCGATTAATAAAATTAGGTGGTGTGAGGGAAACTTACAAAACGGTTAAACAAAATAAGGAATTAATGTGAAATGAATCTTATATTGTCTACAATAGAAGAAACTAAAGGATGCACTCTCGAAAGGATATAAGGTTCAGTTATCCAAGTAGTTCACAGTTACTAACAGTAAATATAGAGGGAAAATTGTTTGTTTAATGAACAACCGATTTGAGGTGATTATAGTAGTAGTAATACTAAATTGTAAACACTCACTTATCAAAGAATGACATAAAAGAAACTAGAAATATGAAATACAAGAGGAAAACATAATTCAAACTATACAAATCTTGGAATCTCTGTCTGCACATGTATGTATTCTCACAAAAGGAGATTTTCTCTCTGTTACATTCGGCAAGAAGAAGCCTTTGTTCAATCTTCGAAATATGTATTTATACAAAAGGTTCTCAACCCTAAGCAGTTGGAATTCTCCTTATTTCTAAAATAGTGAAAATTACAAAATGTGAAATTTGAAACGCTTCACTTGCATCTCCCTTGTCTCTTCGCCATGCTAGCAGAGGCGTTTTTCATTCTTGTTCTCCAGCTCAGAAACAACTCATCTCTAATGATTATTTGTACAAATGATGTGCACAGGTTATCTCATTGGTTCCCGAAGGTGCTACCTTTTCCTTCCTCAACACATTTAACACACCTGCACACAAGTTGCACCACCAATCTGGAAGGCTATGTTAATTCATTTGCCTCAAAAATATATAATTTCTTTTCTAAGTGAGGTAGACTATCTTCCATTCTCTTGTCTTCTGAAGCTATAGACTGTAGCTGCAGACTAGGCTTCACCAGCCACCTATTTATCTGGATAATATCAATCTGTTTTAATTGCAAGATCTCAGCCTAAGCCTCTTCCATGTTTGTCTTGATATTAACTTGATGCTTTTCTATATCAACTTGTCCCAGGACTTCAGATATATTATCTTTTCTGAGGCCCAATGACTCTTTGTCGAGTGAATGGAAAGCTTCTTCACAAGCCTTCTTCACTTCCTTAGCCATTCTTTTACTTTTAGCTATGTTAGCCTCCCAGGTCTTCAATATTATATCGCCTCTAGTTTGCTCCGCAAGAGAAAATATGGAGACCATAGATACTCATTCTCTCGCTGACAACATAAATGATTCTTGGAAAGTGGCCCGAGCAGCAATAGCCTCTCTCTCCTTTAAAAAAATGTTATTTAAGGATTGGTCTACCACCCAAAAATGGTTTTGGACAGCTTCCACCTTAGTGAAAAGGCTTTGATGTGTTGATTCCAGTTTCTTGCGCACCTCCAATGCTTATGCTTGGAAAACAGTTATATCTACAGTCGTGTTCTCAATAAAGCTTACTTTGGCCTATAGTTGTTTTACTAGCTCTCCCTGTTGAATGGCCCATCCTCTACTCACCTGTGCATTCTTGTGCATTTCATCGAGCCTCGATTTGAGCTCCTGGATTTTCTGTCTATCACAGGCTCTAATCTGCTCAAAAACCTTGTTCATCTAGCTCCTAACATTATTTTCCATAGTCTTTACTTGATTTTGCAATTGGCTTATCAGTAGATCCTTCTGCTTCAATCATTCTTTTAAATTCCCAACTGAAAACTAGTTTATTTTTGCAAAAGCTCCCAGCGAACCTACCACATCTGAAGCGAAGTCTGTCTCTTTCGAGGCCTCTCCATGAAATAATACCCTATGTATTTTGACAGTTTCACCCTCCTTTTGGTGTGCTTCTCTCTTTACCACAACCCTCCTTTACTTGCTGAAAAAGAAATCAGAAGGAGGCATCTCTTCAGCTAAAATAGGCGTAAGATACTCTATGAATACTACCTCGGCACTTGGGTTCTCTCTACTAAATTATAAAGGTGTGATAGATTGGATATGGTTGCCTATATTAGTGGATGGTTGTTTCCCGATTAAGTCAATAGCTGATTTTCCTGGTGTGGACAATGGCCCTTCTCCCTTTTTTATTAATACCTCAGTCTGATCTTTAGGTTGATCACCTGGTAGATTTGTCAATGTGATGTCCTCTTTCTAAGTCAAAACCTCAATCTTCTCCAAGATTTATTGAGCATCTTGTCCACTCGATTTATTTATTTCTAGACTCTGGGCTTCAATTTCCTGTGTAGTTGGAGGTGTAAGTATTTCTCCCTGCAAGACCTTCCGAAGGCCATTTCTCCTAAGCCTTTGGAAATTATAGAATTCGACCAATTGGTCTAGGGCCAGAGTTTGGACACGGCTCAAAACTTCCCGATAGGATATTTCTCCTCGGAATATATCATCATGATGAGAATCTTCATGCTCGTATCTTTTCAAATTACAAGAGGCCATGTGATTTCCCACAATCTTTTGAGGATCATGTTTCTTGAATTCAATATAGACCAGCTTGATTTCTTCCAGGGCCGTGGGCTCTACTTTCAAATGGACGAAATCTGATAGTAAAAACATACCAACCTGCAAGGGTAAATTAGGCCATACCTTTTTCTGCAAGGCTTTTGTCTCTTTACTGACTCTGTCTAGTACAGTCTAACACGCTACTTCTTTGCACACCAATTGGGCATTGTTCTTCCTCGAACGTTTTTAAGAAATCGACATTATAACTATGTTTGAATGTTGGGGACAATTTGTACATCACCTGTACATGTTCTAGACGGAAATATACAACAACATCTTTCTACGCATTGTAGATGGTCCTGGTAGCAACGTCAATGTTCTCTAGGGCCCAACCTATCATGTCATTGTACAGCATGAGCCTCGACTGCGTAGCTACCTTATGCAGCTCTGATCGGGCTATGTATTTGAGCTTCATCTCTTGAGTTTCGGTCCCTTCATCATCTGAATCTTCTGGACAATTTTTCAGCTCGTATTGTAGGATATCGCAAACCTGCATCCAAGTTTTTATAGTCTCCACGTCTCTCGGTGATGTGTCCTAGAGGACATCTGTGTTTTGGCTCGAGCTCTCACCAGTCCCTTTAACCATTTTTCGCAGAGCCATGATAGTAGTAAACTCAACACTATGTTACCTGTCACAGAAAATGCACAAGACTTATTATCTCACTAATCTTGCTCTGTGAAAATGCGAATGTAATTCAGAATGAAATATATTCTCCACCTTAAGTGAATCAATTTGCATATACCTTCACTGACAATGTGTTTACTTCCCTTAATGAAAAGATTCGGGCGATGATACAGGATCTTATTTGAAATCATTTTCCCTAGATCGGCTATTAATGCCATTAATGGTTAGTGTTTCGTGATCAGGAAAAGCATAGATGAAATTTGAATTTACTTGAACTACGATTCAACGAAGACTTAACATGAGATAAGAGTGTTTAATGTGTTAATAAATCATTTTTAACTTGTTAATTAATCATGTTTAACCTAAAAAAAAATTCGAGTCATCAGACCTTGGGTTATCCTATAACAGTTCAAGATATGACCTCTGAAATGTGAAATTGCGACGTGATTAATTAATTTTAATCGTGTTTAACCTTTTTAGTTAATCGTGATTAACCTCAAATATTTTGGGGTTTCGGATCTCGAGATATTGAAAGTCGGTTGAGGCAGAATCTTCGAAATGTGAAATCGCAATGTGATTAATTAATCGTTAATCGTTTTAAATTCTTAATTTACCTGGATTAGTGATTAATACATTTCGGGAGTTCGAGCTTCGTGAATTAGGGATACGATAGATGGAAAAGACCCAATTTCTGAAATCACGAAACTATTATTTGATTTTCTAATTGTGTTTTAGTTTCTTCTTAAGTATTCATCACTTCATGCGTTTGGTTAATTAACTTTATTTAGAGTTTCCGACAGGTCATTTTTTGGAAGGATACGTTAGGGATTAGGGGGTATACGTGTATCGTGACTAGGATTACTCAAACACTTTTTGGATATTGGAACTTTGGAGCTGCTACATGTTGAAATGTCTGCAGCGTGAAACTCCGAAACCTGAAATTTCAAATGTGGTCTTTAGTGATTTGAATCTTTAACAAGTAGGCGGATCCATAACTTTTAAGAGATTAGGATTGTTTGATTAGATGGAAAACTTCATCAACGGTGAGAATAAAATGTGCATTGTTTTTATTTAAAGGGAAATGAAATATATTTAAATTCAAAGTTTAGAAATGTATATGTGTTCCAACATAGGCTCCATATAGGGACCACGTCTCCCTACGAGACGCAGAAGAACTATAGACCAAGTGCCTTTATTGGGTAAACGGAGTCATCAATGGATTTATGGGAAAGCACCTTTGAGAAAACATACAGAAGGATATTATACTTCAGTCGTACCTCAGAAAAATTTCAAAAACTTGATCGTTCACCAACATCGAGTTTAGGCTATTAAGCTTTATTTTCCTTGAAACTGATTTTGGGTCTACTTAATATAATCAAAACAACTTTAACCGGGCTATCAGACTTTGGTCAATTTTGTTCGCATCAAGGTATAGTAAACATTAAATGATTTAGTTCGAGGGAGGTCCCCTATTGGTTCAGAATGTAGATCTTGTTAGAAAGAGAAATAACTACCAAAGAGCATTATATACATGTATAACAGCCTTGTAGATACCATAGGCATTGCTTCACTACCAGAGAGCCTGTTTAGTACCCCGGTGAAGTTATCTACATTTCCCATAGAATTTCCTTTCACCACTTCAATTTTCACTTTTGCTGAGATGAGGGCATTCATTTAAATGAATTTCCTTTCATCATCTCTTTTGGACAAAATGGGGGCAATCAAATTTCAAATTTCCTTTCACCATTCGTCTTATATTTTAATATTGCATGAAGTGGGGGAAATCAACTTGTATATTTCATATGCGGGATGGTATATGTTTATAATTTAGCAACGAAGGTCTGTCAACTCACTTTGATTTACTCTGGGCTAATTCTCTACTGACCTTCAAAACACCTTCACCTACAGGGAAGTTATTACGGGGAAGTTTTAATTTTCAGGGACTTTCCTTGAGTGAAACTAGTCATTTTAAAATCTGATAAAGGGGTTAAGGTAGTCAGGATTAACCTAGACATACTTTCTTCTAGTTAAAATCAGAGGAATCATAAAATGTTTGCCTATTCTCATTTTGAAGGTCTAGTTTTTTAAGGTTTCTCAAGTCAAGGTAAAATCTGTCTTTCTGTAGAGATTAAAGGTCAGGAAGTGCAAAGAAAGATAAAATAAAGGCTTTCAGATATAATGGATGGGAACAGACTAGAAATTCAAAGGTTTTTAAAAGGGATCCCATTCATACCCAAACCTGCTTCCTGATTTGTGAGCTTCCTTTATTCTTATTTTCTTTTATTCTTATATTATTTTTCTATTTGGTTCAAAGATTCAGAATTTTCTATTTTCTATTTTTTTATTATGTGACCATTCTTACATGAGTGTAACTTTATCCGGAATCCACAAGATTTATTTTACCATCTTTTTTTGAATAACAATGATCCTATAATTTCATACCTCAGATTCCATTAGTATTCTCAAGCAAAAACATTGTAATTGTATCACCTATTTTGTGAGATAACTAATTTTTTCTAAAACACGACGTTGGTTTCTGATGCATCTTTATCTCTCGACTATTTGTAAGTATTCAATATGCAGAATAAACGTGAGAAATGTCAGAATCCTAGCAGAAGAGAAACGAAACGCGCTATTTGTTTTTATATTTCTATTTTTTACGAAATCAACAAAATTGATCATATATAATGTAAAAGTACAAACTTACCAAAAAGATAGAAAATTGTAAATTAAAACAAGAAAATCAAACTGGTATGTACAATGGTGGTTTGGAATTTCATTATTGCATAAAATGCTTCAAGTAATTCCCGTTGATAGGGGCGTTAATAATTTTCCCATCGATATTTTCTAACAAGAACAAATTCTTTCCTTCAGAAGCTACAACCCTGAAAGGCCCACACCAGATGTGATCGAATTTTCTATGTTTTCCAATATCCTCTTTCCTAGCGTCCCACTTCAAAACGAGTTCATCTAGAAGAAATTCTCTATATTTATCCTTTTTATCAAACAGGGCTTTCATATTATCTTGCTATTTCTGGAGTTTCTCATCTACCTCAGCTCTATTTTGTTGGACTTCAATCCATTGGTTCACTCTTCTGGTGACATCATTAGGTTCTTCCTTCAAATCTTGCCAGACCTTCATTACTGGCAGATCTAGGTTTATGGGGAGTACCACATCTGTACCATATACCATTTGGAAAGGATACATTTCGATCGATTTCTTAGTGCCTATCTGATTTTCCCATAAAGCGTATTTCAAATGAATATGCCAGGCTTTCTTATTTTCGGTTAGCACTTTTTTTATTATGGTGATCAGGCTCTTATTCGATGATTCGACCAATCTGTTTCCCTGAGGGTAGTAAGTTGTGAAATGTCCTAGTACAATATTGTACTTTTGACAAAATCTAACCATTTACATGGATTTGAAACCTTGGGCATTATCTTTGACTATCTTTCGGGAACAATTGAATCGTGGTAAAATGTTTTCTTCTAAGAAATTTATCACCACTGAGTCTGTAGCATTTTGTGTCGAAATGGCCTTGACCCATTTAGTAAAATAATTTGTAGTGGTCAGAATCCATTTATGGTGTTCATTTGAATGTAGATGGATCTCTCCAATAAAATTCAGACCCCACTATTGAAATGGAGCTTCTGTCTCGACTAGGGTCAAGGGTAGCACGGGGAGTTTTTGTTTGCCTGAGAATAATTGACAAGAATTACAGGCTTTGACTTTAGTATTCACGTCTGTAAATAACTTCGGCCAATAGTATCCAGCTCTCAGGATTTTATAGGTCGTCTCCCTCCAGGCATGATGTCCTCCACACACCCCTTCATGAAACTCGTTTATTACATTCATTGTTCCAGATTCTATTAGGCATCTCAGTAAAAATCCCAAGGGGTCTTTCCAATACAATTGTCTATCGATGATACAATATTTTACCGCATGCATCTTTAGCGTTCTTGCCTTGGAAGGATTCATATCACTCGGGCACTCAAGAGTCAAGAGATATGAAACTATGTCGCTATACCAGGCAAAGGAAGAAATTTTTTCTTGGATCTCGGTTGTAGATATAGTAACATCAAATTCATCTATGTCTGGAAATACTTCGTAAACTTGCATATGATTTATCTCGAGTGCTATGAAATTGAATTCATCTAATAGCTTAGCTGAGCCTTGACCTTTGACGATTTTTGTTGGTTTTACCTCGAGATCAAATTCTTGAATCTTGGAAAGCCATCGGGCTCTCCTACTATCATTATCAGGTTGAACCAATATATCTTTAACAAAAATGGTGGGTACATAGGCAATTACTTTAGAATGCAACATGTAGGTCCTGAAATATTTTAGGGCCTTCACCATTGCGTATGCTTGTTTTTCCAGAATGTTGTATTTCAACTCTGTGTCTCTGAGGATTTTATTGAAGAAGGATATTGGTTGTTCGAACCCTTCCTCATTCTTCTGTAAGAGTACAGATGCAATCGTATGTTCGGATGCGAATGAGAAGATCAAGAATTATTTCATGTAATCAGTACTGGCCAGCACGGGTGCTTCACCTATAAATTTCTTGATACGTTTGAAGGACACTTTAGCTTCAGTTTTCCATTTGACCTCACTGTCCTTTTTTAGCATATATGTAATTAACTTTACAATCTCAGGGAAATTCGAAATAAATCTTCTTAAAAAAAATATTTTTCCTAAAAAAGATTGGATTTCCTTTCTATTCCTAGGAATGTTTATTGTATCTATAGCTTCAAACCTTTTTGGGGCAATTTTACTTCCATATCTAGATACTATATGGCCCAAGAGTTTACCTTCCTGCATTTCAAAATGAGATTTCTTGGGATTCAGAGACAACCTGAATTTTTGACATTTCTCGAACGTCTGTTTGAGGTGTATCAAGTTCTTTGCATCAGATTTAGAAAACATGGTTAAATCATCGAGATAAATGACAAAAAAATTATCTCTTTCGTCGACGAAATCAATGTCCATTGCTCGTTGGAAAGTGGCTCCTGCGTTCATCAGACCGAATGGCATTTTATCATACATGAAAGTAACCCATGGGGTAGTGAATGCATTTTTTTCTTTATCATCCTTGTGGACTGCAATTTGATTATAACTTGAAAAGCCATCAATCATGGACATTCTATTAGCTCTGACCACTTTTTCCAAAACATGATCCATTTTAGGTAGTGGATAATTATCTTTAAGGGATGATCTATTTAAGTTCCTGAAATCCACGCAAAGTTTGATTTCGCCGTTTTTCTTCCTAAATGGGACTAAATTGGCTACCCACTCAGAATATCTGAGTGGAACAATGATTTTTTCATCCAAGCGATTCTTTTCCTCCCTTTCTATCACAGGCAGCAGTATAGGATTTATTTTTCTGAGCTTCTACCTGAAAGGTTTGATTCCCTCCTTTAAACAAATCTTATGTTCGATGACAGTGGTATTGTAAGTTCTCAATTCGTCATAAGACCAAGCGAAGACATATTTGTATTGCTTGAGTAAATTGACATACTTGTTTTTCATTTCAGGTGGAAGGTATTTAGATATATTTATCATCTTATGAGTTTCCTTGGTGCCTATATTACAATCTTCGACCTCTTCAGGCTGAGGTTGTAAAGTAGACTTTAGGGGAATATCATCATGATCGAATAACCTTTCCAAAGGAATCAGACATTTAGGGATCTGATTTTTTTTCAGCACCAACATGTGGTGATTAGTGATATTATCTTGGAACTCCTGAGGATATTCACTTTCCTGCATGATCCAAGCGGGGTCATTCTAATTTTCCTGATTAATATGTGTTTCGGAAAATTCATCGACTATTTCTAAAAATTGTTTGATTTGCTCATCATCTTCAAATACTTTCCAGTGTTGAAAATTATTTGGTATTGAGGGTCTGTGCCTCATTTCTATGTGATAATTAAGCTTCAATACCATAGGAGGCATAAAAGTCACAGCCACTTTCACTAGGGAGTCGACTTGTTGATTTTCCACCCTGGGAATATGATGAATATTGAATGATGAGAAAAACTTTTCTATCAGATCCCAGGCGAAGTTTATGTATGACCGCAACCTTGGATGCTTGGCCTGATACTATTGCTTTATCTGTTTTACAATCAATTCTGCATCACTGTAAACTATCATATTTTCAATTTTCAACTTCCTGGCAGCCTCTAATAATAAGACAAGAGCCTCGTATTCATATACGTTATTAGTGTAGTCAATGTACCATTGCAATCTGTATGATAAAGGGATAATAAATTAATCATCGGGTGCCATAAAAAACACCCCAGCTCCTGCTCCTTCCCATGATGAAGCACCATCAAAATACATCTTCCAAACTCCTACATTATTTTCATTTTTATTTGTTTTTTCTATTTTTTGGTTTTCTTTTTCTGTACTATTTTCTTATGTACATTCATCTAAACTATCATCAATCAATAATATGCAGTTCCCTAAATCTTGATCAACGACACATACTGAATACTTATTTGGATTTTGTGGGTTACTTACAGTATATGCTAATCTCGTCTCTCAGTACAGACGGATGAGTTGTCTGCCAAAGATCAAGATCGTGGCATAAGTCATATCCAGTTGCAACGATCCTCCAAGTTTAGCACCCCAAGACCTGGACAACAACATGCCATACTTTGCAGGAACATCAGCAACAACTACATCCATGAGAATACTTTTCACAAGGATCTGTGCAAGATTAACTACTAAATCTCTAATCATACCGAGGAACTTAACTTTTCTTGAATCGAAAGAATAGAAATCTCGGTAGGGTCTAGTAACCTCAAGGCCCAGTTTTTCCATAATGGTTTTGGGAATTAAGTTGTGTGAGGCTCCAGAATCTAACATACATTTATGTAGCAAGTGATCATGCACAGGGAGCGACAGGAACTTTGGAATTTTCGATATGCGAACCAAATATTATAGTAGGATTATCGTCTTCCAAACTAATAGTATCCACGTGACTTTCAACATCCGAGAAAATTATCATCTTGGCAATTTGTTTTCTGTACATCGTGTTTTTTTCCACTTCAACCAGAGGTACTAGAATTTTAATTTTATTGATTTCACTTTCTATATTGAAACTTCCAATCGTCTTTTCAACTTCCCTAGATGTGATCTTTGTGTCTCTTTTTTTTGCTCTATTGGTTTGTGTTGCTTCTGTTTCGTCCATCTTCATCTTGGTATCTTGTGTCTCAACTGTCTTTGTTTTGGCTGTTAACTTTTCAATGGATGGTTGAGAGGTCTCATTCTTTTTAGTTCTTGACAAAATTTTATTCAGTGGATCAGTTGTAGAAATTTTATCTCTAGGCCTTAAATTATATTTTTGTTGAAGCTCGGTCATTATAGAGTCGATGATTCCTTGATAATCGAAGTCTCCCATATTATTTATACTTACCTCATTTCTAAACAATGGTTCTTGATCTAAAGACCTTTCATAATCATGTCTGGTCAGGTGAGGTTCTTGTTCATTATCACTGAGGTTGCCTATATCTTCATCAAATCCCTCAAAGTCTTGTGCATCATCACTTTGCATAAAGTTTTCTATTTTGAAAGGTCTTTGATTTTCTGATCCTCATTTTTTATTGGTCTCTATTGGATCTGTGGATTGGGATTCCTTTTGAAGTCTCTCATAGAAAAAGGATCAGGCTTAGCCTGGTCTAATTCCATTCTAGAGATCTTGTTTAATAATTATTTTATTATTTTAGCCATGTCATCCATTTTGTTCTCAACGGACTTCCTAGATCCAGAGGTTCCAGCTTTATCCCTGAAGTGCTTAGTTTATTTGGTTCATGTTTCGACCTTCACTTTCATTTTACCAAATTCCATCATGTTTGACTCAATTTTGATGGCGTCGTCTTGCATTCTGGTGAGATCGACAGATATCCTTTCTCTCAAAAGCAGGGCAAATTCTGGCTCGAAAGTTACTTTAGCAGCAGGCTGTGAGAGTTTAACTTCTGCTGGAATTTTTTGATAAAGTTTATTAAACATTTGGGTGAATTCTAAGACTGACTCTGAATTATTTTACCTCAAAACCCCAAATTCTGTCAAGTAATACAAGTGATCTTTTTTCTCTCCCCACTGCTTAAGAAGGTGATTTCCAGTGCTTCAAAAGATTTTATAGATCCTACCAGAAGCCCTCAAAACCAAAGTCTTACTTGGACTTCAAAGGTTTGCACCAAAAGTCTTGAATAAACATCCTCATGCTCAATGATGAGGATATCAACAAATTGGTCAAAAAAAATTATGTGCTTTGTTGTCGTTAAATCTCCCTCTCCTGTGAACTTTGGTAAATTTTTCATATAATTTTCAGGTAGGTCATGAAGGACAGGGGGAAGGACCAAAGGAGCATATCTGGAAGCTAATTTGGAAAATATGTTGGGAGGGGGAGGTGGTGGCCCTTGTCCGCCCCCTCCTCTTGCACCACCTTTGGCACCACCTCCTCCAATCGTAGCCATTTGAAGGTGGGGGGATGAACTTCGAGGGATGAAAAGGGGGTTTTTGTAAACTTGTAGTGGCCCTTCAAGTACTTTAGGATGAGGAGAATGATTTTTTGGAGATAGATCAGTAGGAGACGGAAAATCTGAAAAAGGTAAAAAAGGGAAATGAGGACTAGGTTCTTCGGACTTACAGGATATATAGACAGGAGAACCAACAAGAGTTGAATCAAGATATGCGATATACTCCTCAGAGTTTCATGGAATAGAAACATTTACTTCGGTGATCCATGAAATAAAAGCGGGTATCGAAAGGGGTCATTTACCTTTATTAGTAGAGGGGGGAGTCAAATCAGTCTCGACTTTTATCTCATGTAAAAGTGGTTCGGGGTTTATAACTTCAGTTTCAGGTTTATCAATTGATGTATCTCTGAAGTGGATTTGTGTGTAACCTTCTTCTGAGGTTGACTATTCAAGTGGAACCTTAGCATTAGTTTTCACAGCTTTGGGTTGGTAAACCTTACTTGTCGATGCGACAACTTGCTTGGGGTATCCCCTTGGCCTCAACTACAGGATCAACTACAGGAGTAGTCTATTGTTCTTCTAGGTTCTTTCTAGTATTCTTTATACCGAATGCCAACTTATATATAGTGGAGTTGCCAAGTGAAATATAAATCCTTAATACAGTATTCAGTCCTTGTTCACTATCAAAGACAGAATATTACCTTGTCGTTCCTCCCAGGGAAAAATAACTTGGTATCTCCATCCCCGACAGCGGCGCCAAAAATATGTTGTTCCTGAGATTAAACTTAAGGATTAAAAGAGTAATGTCAGAGCATCATAAATATAAAGTTGATTTTTAAAGGTGATTTTTCTTTCGTTAGTTATATAAGATTTAATTCCTCAAATGAAAATAATGAAAGAACAGGACAGAAGCCACAATTTGTCGTCTAAGTCAATTAATAAAATCAAGTGGTATGAGGGAAACTTACAAAATTGTTAAACAAAATAAGGCATTAATGTGAAATGAATCTTATATTGTCTACAGTGGGAAAAAAAAAGGATGCACTCTCGAAAGGATATAAGGTTCAGTTATCCAAGTAGTTCACAGGTCTTGTATTTACTAACAGTATACACAGAGGAAAAATTGTTTTCCTAACGAACAACCGATTTGATGTGATTACAGTAGTAGTAATACTAAATTGTAAACACTCACTTATCAAATAATGACATAAAAGAAACTATAAATATGAAATACGAGAGGAAAACATAAATCAAACAATACAAAGCTTGGAATCTTTGTCTACACTTGTATTTATTCTCACAAAATGATATTTTCTCTCTATTACATTTAGCAAGAAGCAACCTTTGTTCAATATTCGAAATATTTATTTATACAAAAGGTTCTCAACCCTAATCATAGATGATTTTAGGGGCGAAATTTCACTCATGGGCGAAATTAAGGGGCCTCCAATTTTTTATTGGGCGATTTTTTTGTATTAGAGTGATTTTTTTAAACTTATATCATTAGCCCATAATTTATTTTAGGGGAAAAATCGTGTACAGAGTTAGCCCATGTTTTTAGGAGGGATAGAGGAAAAAAAATTATATTTAGCCCCTGAAATTTGGAGGGACAAGCTTCCATTTGCCAAATTTCTAGAAATATAAGAATTTTTTATAGCTTCTTCGCCCTACCATTTGGTAAAATTGGGGTTTATGGTTTAATTTCACCCTGATTTTGTGTTATGGGCAGTGGGTAGCTACAATATTCCCTTTGCCCGATTTCCAAAGAACATGGAAATTTTTGGCCCTCCCACATGGTATAAATTATATGGGATCTGTTATCACTCCAAGAAACCCTTTGTGGTTGTAGACCAAAGGTGCTTGGTAACTTAAGAAATGAATGTTTTTGTATTTTGTGAAGGTGGATCAATGGGACAACTCAATATAGCTTATGGCATTCAAACATGAAAATGATAAACAAATAGACAGTGCTCTCAAAGATTGATTAATCAGCAGATAGCTTTAAAGTGGGT
>JZKD02S2242680.1:304238-339780 GCA_000966675.3 Picea glauca
TGCTCTTTGTCAATTTTGGTCGACTTTACTGTAGTAGATGTGGTGAAATGTTGTGTGAAGTCCATTTGTTTACCCAACACCACTCACCAATATTTTACAAGATTTTATAATTCAGCGAAAGATTCGCCAATATTTTACAAGATTTTATAATTCAGTGAAGTATTCGCCAATATTTTACAAGATTATATAATTGACTAAAATATTCGCCAAAAAATTATATATACATTTTATATTATTGATAAAATAGCCTTCAATTTTTCCTATGTATCATGGGGATTCTCCCATTTATTATACATATAAATTTAGGGGGGGTTCTTAAAATCACCCCTGACCCTAAGCGGTTGGAATTCTCCTTATTTCTAAAATAGTGAAAATTACAAAATGTGAAATTTGAAACGCTTCACTTGCATCTCCCTTGTCTCTTCGCCATGTTGGCAGAGGAGTTTTTCCTTCTTGTTCTCTAGCTCAGAAACAGATGGTATCTAATCATGATCTATACAAATGATGTGCATAGGTTATCTCATTTTCTCTCAGAGGTGTTGCCTTTTCCTTTCTCAACACATTTAACACACCTGCCCACGAATTGCACCACCAATCTGGAAGGCTCTGTTAATTCATTTGCCTCGAAAATATATAATTTATTTTCTAATTGAGGCAGTCTATCTTCCATTCTCTTGTCTTCTAAAGCTATAGACTGTATTTGTAGACTAGGCTTCACCAGCCACCTATTTATCTGGGTAATATCAATCTGTTTTAATTGCAAGATCTTAGCCTGAGCCTCTTCCATGTTTGTCTTTATATTAAGTTGATGCTTTGCTATATCAACTTGTCCCAGGACTTCAGATATATTGTCTTTTCCGAGGCCTAATGACTCTTTGTAAAGTGAATGGAAAGATTCTTCACAAGTCTTCTTCACTTCCTTAGCCATTCTTTTACTTTCAGCTATGTTAGCCTCCCAGGTCTTCAGTATTATATTGCCTTTGGTTTGCTCCATAGGAGACAATCTAGAGACCATAGATACTCCTCTTGTCGATGACATAACTACTTCTTGGAAAGTGGCCCGATGTTGTAGGTGAATCCCCCTTGTGGACAAGTGGATTCCATCTTGGTATCTAGAATCCTAAGGCCAAGACAAAAAAGTTCTTAACATGGACACTGACTTCCTTGTAGATCCAATCAAGCTAATATTCGAAGGAGAAGAAGAAATATATGTACCTTGTTAATGGTGTTTGTCCTCGCAAAGTCCAGGCTGAGCTTCGATCTTGAGCTCCCTGATAGATCCTATAAGACAAACAAAGATACAATGGACTTCCTACTCTACTGATATTAGCTCAATCATAGATCCATCTACTGCATACAAACTCATATGGAACAAGTACAAGAATGAAAGAAACAAGACAAGCATTGATTATTAATGAGAACAAGTAAAGATACTTACAATCCTTTGAATGAAGGTGCAACATCTTCTTCCAGTTCTCCTTGTCCAACCCCTTTTCTCAAGTAATCTCCATTGATTTATTTAATGGCATCTCACTCATGAGATCATAAGTTTGATGTAATTCTCAATCTCCATTGTACCTTTCACCATGAGAAGGCCTCCTTATATAACCTTGGAGAGGCCCAACCACTTGAGAGATATTTGGGATAAGTTGAGGATTCCTCTCCTTCAGTTGAGGATCTT
Source organism: Picea glauca (assembly GCA_000966675.3). Taxonomy (NCBI): domain Eukaryota; kingdom Viridiplantae; phylum Streptophyta; class Pinopsida; order Pinales; family Pinaceae; genus Picea; species Picea glauca. The sequence continues at coordinate 305,920 of JZKD02S2242680.1, forward strand.
CCCTAAGATCATGACTTGACCATCTATTTGAATCCAACCACCTTTAGGAATTGAGGGATTATTCCCTGATTTGCCTCAACAAACCCAAAATTTGATAAAAAAAAGGGTAGCGCTCCCCCAAAAGGGTGCACAGGGCACTAAAACACTCCCCCAAAGAGGATTAGGGAGCGCCAGCACTCCCTGATAGTGGGTAGGGGAGTGCTCCTCTCCAAAATCCATTTTTTTGTGGTTTTTTCAATGGCAAAAGGTTTGTACTCCCTGTCAAGTGACTTCTCTTCTTCAAAACTAGTATTTGGGGTGTCTTAAGTGTCTTTGTGATGTTGTTAGAGGCATGACATAGGAAATATGGCAGTATGATGTTTGTTACACTTGCAACACTTGTATTCAATATGTGACACTTGCGGACAATATGCGACACTTACAACACTTGTAATGACAACACGTGTGACACTATCAAAGTGAGTAATTTTGAGGTGTAACAGATTGCCCCCCAAAGTATGAAGTTAGAAGACAATGATGACTGAAGTACTTTGTAGACTTTTTCAAGAAAGGGTATGGACGCAGAGAAACCAGAAAAAGCTACACACAATTATCAAACAAATATTATGACATGTTTCAAACCCAAGGCAGGCATACCTATGCTTGAGTGATAAAGACATTTTAGGTATGGCCACCATAAAATACATTACGGATCCATAATTATATTGAAAAAATGGTATAGCCACTACAGATACAATGTGGATCTATACTCCTATGACCTGAACTGATCGTAGCCACGAAGAATACACAGTGGATCTATGAGATGACAAGACATAGCCATGACCAATACAAAGTGGATCTATGTAACAGTATATGTGTCATAGTTCAAAAGAACTCCTTCGCAACCTGGGCAAAGTATACATAAGAGTAAAAACTCAAACTAGGGTCTTCTTACCGATCCTGATGTAGTACGAATCTAACCATATGAATAGATGTCCTTATGTTGAACATGGCAGAGACCACTTGATTACCGGTCAATGATGTAAATCGTTAACAAGCACGAGGGAAATCACCATTGATGTCAATGATTCCCAAGGTACTCTAGTACATTCCGACAAATGTGAATAGATGAGTTGAAGTTGAACATCCGTGGAATCATTCAATCAGAGTTCAATGATTTAAACCCACGGTCGGATGCGAGGAGGCCTTCCATTGAGGCATGCAGGTCCCAAGGTACTAACTAGTTTATAAGTCTAGTTCCCAGATAATGTGTTGAAGTTGACAGGAATAGACTCGTCAAAGGAGGGCCTTGATGTATCCCCCATCAACGACACAAAACTGACACAAAGATGTAATTGGTATATAAAATGAACTCAAATGAACATGGACTGACACGAGCATTGAAACAAGATATGTGTGATGGCTGACTCTTGAGGCAGATACTTCCCTTGAACATTGAGGCACAACAGCAGAAACTTGACATGGACCAAAACATGATAATGCAGTGGATATTGTGACATTCGTCAAGTGACCCAAAGGAGTAAAAGAAACTCAGAGGATTGGCTCAGTGCAAAGGTTCAGCAGATTAAAATGCGTGTAAAGACAAAGTGTCGTGTTCAAGGGCGACTGTAAGAGTTGCTGGTAGTGTTCTCAAAAAACTTCTTGGCTTGCTTCTTTCAATTTTTCCCCCATCCAGATAGACGAGTACCTCTTTTTAATTTAATGATATCGAGGAGGGTAACACATGCTCGATATGACTCACCTTCAATAGGTCCCTCTTCCTTTGTTTAACGAACTGGAAGAAGTAAGGGTTCGGTCTCATATGAGCCCTTCAATGTATGATTGTTTAACGAGTCTAGAGAAGGTAAACTCAGTTGTTTTTCATATTTAAAGAATCTAAAAATGACTTAAAGATGACTCCAACGTTGTCCTTTTTCGTAATGTTAGTCTTGCGAGGCCGAAAAAAAGATAAATTATCACTCAAAAGACGCCCTTTCAAACCTTTTAATGAGTGGGAAAGGAAGCAAGACCACTCAGCAATCTTTTCATGTTTAGAGAGTCTGAAAAGAGCTTAAAGACGAATCCAGGGGGTTCCTTTTTCGTATATCCATGCAGGTCCGAAAAAGAGATAAAAGTTTACCCGATTTCATTCTCATGTATTTACGAGAACGAGAAAGAATAAAGACTAAGCTCGGTATGCCCCCATCTTGAAAGCTGGGGGATTAACTCCAGAATAATCATCAAAGGTTGGAGACATTCCCTCCAAGCTTCAATTCATTCACTGACTTTGAGGTTGTCACCAATTTCTCTACTAGATGGAGAAAAAGGAGAAGGATGGATGAAATGAAGGTTCAAGAGAGGTGATTGTTTCATTTTTTAACAAGCTTGACATAGGAAAAGAACTATGCTCAGGGCTCTGGGTTCAATCCCTAGATTGTTGTTTCATTTTTTAACGAGCTTGCTACAGAGAGGAAAACTATGCTCAAAGATTCTGTTTCATTTTTTAACGAGCTTGCTACAGAGAGGAAAACTATGCTCGTGACCTTTGTTTCATTTTTTAATGAGCTTGCCATAGAGAGAAAAAATATGCTCGTGGACTCTTCTTGATCATGGCTTCCAAGAGAATAATGCTCTAGAAGAACACCATGTCAAGGGACAAAACTCGATCATGGCTTCCAAGATATCTTCACTAGATGGAAGAAAATCACTCTGGAAGAGACACATGTCGAGGGTCGTGACAAGGGTAAGGAGATTGGGCTCCAATATCCCTACCGAAGAGATCACCATGTCAACTACCAGATCCAAATCGTCTGAAGTTGAAGTCATGGGAGATAACACCACATAATTGACATGTGGCAGGGATGATATTGTCTGCATGTAAGAACCATTTAGGGAGGTAATTCAGTCAGGACCAACGAACGAAAGTTGATCAATAGTCACCATTCTTCCATCATGAGGGAAATATATCACATGAAAAAGAGTGGATACAATCACTCTCATGGCATAGACATAATCCCGCCCAAGGAGTAAACTAAAATCCAAGGGGTCTCGGACTACCATGACATCAATAAAGACAGTTTTCCCTCCCAAAGTTATGGGAAACTGAGGAAGGGTCCCTAAAGGTTGACTAGTTCTTCTGTTAAAATCTAACAGATTTTGTGTAACCAACGCAAGCTGAGGACAACCCAAAGTGTGCCAAGCAACAGAGGACAAAATACTAACAGACGCACCTTCATCTATCAGCGTTTGAGGAACGTCCCAACCACAAACTTGTACTGTAATCTGGAAAGAAATGTGAGAGGGAAGACGAGGTCCAATTAGAGCACCCCAATCAAAAAGGATGGCCTCATTGCTTGGAGGGGGTTTCACGGGAGAAGGAGGAATGCCCCCTAGCATGGTAGATTATGTATCGACGAGAAAACGTGGGCAGTATTGGTTTTACTCTCTAGAGGGAGAGTAGGATCGATCGATGATGAGATCGGATCGACCACGCTGGAACTCTTCAGAGGAAGAGTGGAATTGACTAATGATGTAACCGGAGAAACCACTTTGGCACTCGTCAGAGGAGGAGTGGGATCGACCGATGATAGAACCGGATCGACCACTTGGGTTTCATTCTCCAATGGGAGAATGGGGTCGACGGGTGGAAACGGATCAACCTCTTTAGTGTCACTCTCTAACGGGAGAGTGGTATCAACCGAGGATAGAACCAGATCAACCACTTTAACACTCTTCAGATGAAGGGTGGGACTGACTGAGGAAGAAACTGGAACAGTCACTTGGGTTTGACTCTGTAGATGAAGAGTGGGGCTGACCGATGACGGAACTGGATCAGCTACTTGGGTTTGTGGTACAATCGATGAGGAAACTAGATTGACCACCTGATTAACCAGACTGACCGGGGATGGAACTGGATTGACCAGTTCATCAACTAACGATGGGTCAGGGGAAAGCTTTCGATAACCTTTTGGAAGTTGAAGTTTTTCCAAAAGAGAAGAAGCCTCATCCATGCAAGGACAAAGGTGAGAATAATGATCACCTTTGCATAACATACAAGGAAATTTGACAGTTGTCTTCTTGTTACCAACCTTAATGTCACTAGTTGACGGGGTATCACCGGCATGACCAGCAGAGGCCGATGGCATGGAGGACCACATTTCTAATACCTTGGGACTACCATGGCAATCCCTTAGAAATTAGTCACCCTTACAAAGACTGCAAGGGAATTTGGGTTTCAGATTCTTTTTTTTTATCTTGTTGACCTCATCAACACTCCCAGTACTATTAACAGTAGCTGGTTGTTGGGATTCAACATCTGATTTTGTTGGAGCCTTGGTCCTTTTCGGGTTCTTCTTCTTCTTCTCTTTCCATTTCTTCTTCTTCTGACCAACCTAGCTACTTGCTTTAGAGCTTTCACTAGGCGAAGAAGGAGAAAGGGAAGGAGACTTAATGAGTGAAGAAGGCAAAAAGTTGACATGAGCTTGATGTGTGGGTGGTGTACTGACATCTAAGGTATTAGGTGTAGTTGAAGCACTAGGAGGATTCGATATCGCCAGAGTGGGAAACAACCAAACTGGTAATCCGATGGTGAGTCCTCTCCAAATCCAATTGTTTAGATACCTATCCGACAAATCTTAAGCTTTCAGGGCCATAATCACACAAACTAGAGACATCATAACGTAAGAATTAAAGGTAATAAAATCTCTCAATTTATTCAACCATTTTTATTAAAATATATTGTCAACCATCTTTTATTACAAAACTACAAACAAACAAAAAAGCATACCCTAGCTTTGAATTTAGTTGTATCTTAATCAAGCTAGTATATCTTAGGATTTTTTCCTTGTTGGATTCTCCCTACCCCAAGATACATATTCCCTTGTGTTATTTGTTTTATTTAACATCTATTACAAGGGTTTGTGTGAGAAAAAGTGTGCAGATCTGCACTATAACAACCAATAAAACATTCAAATCTGCACTTGGTTGACATCAATAAAGGGTACATTTCGTAAGTTTTACTATCCTAAACCCTCTCTTTTAATTTCCAGATCTAATTTTCTTAGTATATATTTATTTATGGTCATCATAGAGCATAACTACAGTCCAACAGTTGAAATTGTTAGTTGTAGCAAATTTTGGGTTTTGACCTTTGAACCCCAATTCTGCAAAAGTAATTTCCAACTTGCTGGAAATTAAATTTACAGTAGATATGAAGGTTGTTGGGCTTAGTAAACACTTATTCGTCCCTGCCCTAACATTCTTACCCACTTATCTAGTGTGATTTAGTGCATTTTTGCACTTGTTGGAGGCCCAAAAAGGCCATTTTCCTTGTTGTTTTATGCACTTTATTGTGTTTTTCAGGTCTGATTTAATAGGAAAGCAAGGAAATTACTCATTTTCAGCCACTTTGGTCAAGGTTCTCACATACCTAGTCATCTAGATAAGTGGTAACAACACTCCCCTTCTCTCTTGTACTTCATTTCATAATTATTTTGAAGAGTAAGGGTAAGATCAGCTTGTTGTTTGGTCATTCTATTTTCTGCAGTAAGTTTATTTTAGCAATCATTAAAAATAATTAACTCCTWCCCCTTTCACCATAGCCCATTATTTAATGCATTGATCTACTAATCGATTGGGTGAGGTGATTGTGTTATGTTATAGGGAAGTCTCCCAAATCCTTTTGAGAGTGGGAGTTGGGTTGAACAGGGCAATGATAGGTGTTGAGGTGACATTGGGCACCTATCCCTTGTTTTTCTCCCTTAGCAGTCTAAGACCTTGTAGGCTTCTAGTTTGGGTGGTAACATTTTTTGGTGGCGTTTCCTGGGAACAAGGTTCTCAAACCAAAGGATCCCCAATGAGTTATACATTGGTAACTTTTATTGTTATGTACTTGGATGAGATTTTATTGGATTTATATACTAACCTTTTAAGGTCTCATCTGGTGATTCCATTGAAGAAAAATAAAAGAAATGAAGTGCAATTAAAAGTTTATAACATTGGAAACTCCATTTCCCAATCTCTGGCAAGAATTTGTTTGTACCTTGTGATATTTCTATTATCATTTATAACTTGCAGGATATCACTTCGCGACTCGGTGTGAATTAAACATAATAAACAGGTACATACAAGAAGCCAATCTTTGAGGTAAGTAGTGAGGTATGTATTGGTGACTCCATTTTGGTATTCTCATAGATATTTTTATCTTAGATTTTCATTTTAGCCTTAGTTCTAGTTCCTACTAATAAAAATGAAGGAGCTCCCTCCGTGGTTTGTAGAATGTTATGCTCCGGTTGAATTTTCAGGTCTGAAGAGTTTTCCCTATGATCATACATCTGATTTAGAAGGGGACGAGGACTTTCTCTTTTTCTATGGATATGGGGATTCAATGGTGAAATATGTTTCTGCCTTCATTACATTATGTAAGAAAAATGACTTGTTCCACAAGGATGTTATGATGAAATTTTTTTTGTGCATTCTGCATGATTCTGCCAAGATGTGGTATGATATCCTTAGCGAAGGCAAGTTTTCATCTTTTGCAGATTTTTTGGAAACATTTAGTGTAAGGTGGGATTACGATTTATCAATTTGGTTTCCCCTATTCCGAAAAATAAAAGAATTATATTATGCACAGAGACTTATTGAGGATGGTCTTGGTCTTCCTATGGAAAATATTGAGACCAACAGTAACAACAAAGGTTGTAGGATTTGTATGGGAGAGGTCCGTCCTATTTCACCCTCCCACGATCGAATATCGCATGATCACTCAAGTCCGAAAAAGGATGATGAATGGGAGACCTATTTGAAATGCCTCAAAGAAATGGACAAGGAAAATAATTGTGGAGACCCTTATCTTACAGATAGTGGTAGGGTTATGATTGATACGAAAGAAGTCCCTACTAGCCACATGGATAAAGAGGAGGAAAATACCATAGTAGAGAGCATTGATGAAGATTTTTCTCATTTTTCCATTGAAAATAAAGATACAATTGAAGATCAAATGGAGAAGGAAAGCATTGATGATAGTGATGTTCAGGAACCCACCCTCCCACCTCTAGATGAAAGTACAGATTTGAGAGCCTATGTTCCTTTTTTATCTTCTGATTTTCTGGATGTATATTGTAGTGATTCGGAAGGGGATAGCTTGGTGGGAAGTTCTTCATTAGATAGGGAGCATGATTTTACAGAGACTAAGAGCATTGGGGCATTTATCCAGGTTGAAATATGCAAATGGGATACGAGTTATTACCATTATGAAAGTGATCCCATCTATGATACAGAGAATGATGAGTGTGAGACTGCAGTGTTTTAGCCATATGAGAAACCAAGTTTAGCCATATTACAGGAGAAGGTATATTTACATGTGTCGAGTGATGAATTCCACATTCTTGATATAACATATTTGTCTCATCCATGTACATCCCTATTTCATAGCTCTCAAGCATGTAAATATCCATTTGACAACAAGAGTTTGAGGGTCACGGTAGCAGGTGTTGGTTGTGGAGCCTGATTATCTTCCAGATTCAGAGGTCTTTTGTTTTCAGTCGTGTTTATAACCCATGAAGACTTTACACCCCAGAAGTATGTACACTCTTCCATGCGGGGGAGTGCAAAGGGGGGTTACCCCCTCTGCGAGGTCCGGGGGGGCTATCCCCTCGGTTGGGGGGTCCAGGGGCAAGCCGTCCCTCAGAGAGGGTTCGGGGGCAGCGTCCCCTGATGGGGGTTCAGGGGTGAAGCCCTCAAAGGAAAAATTTCCTTGTAAATGTATATTGTAATTTCATTGTAAATCTGGACCATTCATTATAAGTTCGTAGATCTAACGGTAGAAATTATGTTAGGGTTTTTTTCCCTAGAAGGCAACCCTCTGTTATGAGGGAAATGTATTGCGGCTATGCATGATGGCGAATATTGTATTTTGAGATAGGAGAATGAGAGAAAAGGAAGAGGAATTTACAGTGGGTTTGTTGTAGGTTGTATCCCTTCATATGCTGGATAATAATAAAGGAAGGACTTGGCAATTTCTCTAGTGGATGTTTCCCACACTAGGTGAACCACGTAAATCTGTGTCTCTATTGTATTGTGTATCTTCTGGATTTTATTTCCGCATTTGTTTTTCTCTATTTCTCCACGGTCCTGTTTTTCTAACAGTAGGCAGGACAAAGCATTTTCATTTTCAGACATACTTCATGTGTTTCCCTCTTTCCATGCCACAACAATCAACCATAAGATGTGAGTTTCCTTTTATTTCCAGTTCTTATCAATTTTCTCATCATATGTGTGTGTGTGTGACTAGATATAGCCAGGGAGGTCAACATTCTTTATGCAGGTTCCAGTTGGAGCCACCATCAAAACCTCTTCTACGTGACAATCCGATGAATAACATTAATGGGTGGTTCAATGCTAGTGATGAGAACAATAAGTACATCATCCCTGTAGAGTTATGGATTGATGAAGCATGTGGTAGCACTATGGATGCATGGTACTCCATTGTAAATATTTTTCATGATGATTTGGTTCTCATTGCGGGATCTTTCCAAGTCATGAAATAATTACCAACATATTCTTGCTACAGATTTGACATATCACTCTTCTGCTTAGCAACCAAACACAAAGGTAAAACCCAAGATAATGATGAGTCTATATGTTGGTTGCACTTGATATATGATTTTACTTGACATATGTTCTTTCTTTGATTAGAGTAGGTAAGAATTTATAAGGTCTTTAGTATAACCACCAATTTAGTCTTTCATTTCAATTTTTCATTTTTAGCATTTCCATTTCGTAGATTAGATTGATTTTTTTATTTGTTTTATTTTTTCCTTCTAGGAAGGGATGAGACTTCATGTCTTATCCCCTCTCCTAGCATTTGATGTTTTCTTTGAGATTGTTTCAAGTCTATAGGTTGATATTCTGGGTTCTCACATCTTCACGGGAAGAGAATGTGTCCATAGTGGGAGCCTGCTTTTACCTCTCCAGGAGGTACCCTAGAGTTTTCATTTTGGCTACACCATTGTAAGCCCAATGATGCAAGTTAAAGCCATGTAAACCATAGTGGATTATTTTTGTAGTGGACTTCCAGACTTAGTCCGATCATGATCAATCCCCTTATGTCCTTGTCTCACCACCTCTTGTCCTCGATAGGATTCGAGGTTGTTCTACAGAACTGTTGAGACACATGATTGTGTGAAGCCACATGTATTATGTAGGGGTGATTGTAGTTTGCAAGGTCTAAGCCAGTCCATGTCATGCACACTTATGTCTTCCCACATGGTTATCTTATATCTAGTCTGTAGGCATACCTTGGCCATGGTGCATTATCATTTTTGTTCTCAACATGGAAGTCTCACAAAGTTTTCATCATTGCATGTATTTTCATGTAGTGCACATATTTTAATGCGGAGGTCCATAAGGCAAAAATACAACATGGATTCAAAATGAGCAGAAAAAATTTGAAAGAAAAACCCATATTGCAAAATTGTGATTGATGAAATATTAAGGTATTTTTCATCATTGCACATTTTTTGAGGCAATGGTTCCTTGAGGGAAAAATACAACATTGGTTTAGAATGACCAGAAAAAAATCACGAGCAAAACCCATATTGCAGAATTTTCATTGATGGAATATTGAGGGAGATATTACCTCCTAAGAGAAAATCGTCCCACTTCTTCTACAAAATCGTGGGGCACATTTTACAAGGTCAAATGGTAAAGGATTGGAATGTTTTGGGTCTTCTAGTCTTGGAATAATTTTTGGAAGGTCAAAGATGCTCTCTCCACATGCAAAATAATTAATTTTATTCAAATATGCTCTACTTTCGAGCAAAGTGGTTAATTTAAACATTAAATAACCAAATCATCATCTTTGGGACAAATTGGAACTACTCATTAATTGTTTTGACAAGCCAAACTAGCCATTGGACTGAAGAATAGTCAATGTGGACAAAGTATAGATGTTATGCTCATTTCTCAAGGGGAAATTGTCCCTAAGTTTATTTCCTCCACCAAATCAATTGGTCAAGCATTATAAAAATCGATTTATCCCATTTTGACCATTGGTTGATGTAATAAAAAATATATATATCATATGGTTTAGCCTCCAACCAATTGTGGAAGAGAAAACCAAGAAAATCATTTTTATGAGAGAATTAGAAACTAACCGTTACAAATTTAACTATATAAGGCTAGATACTCCTCTCATTTTTTGTTGTTGAAACTTTGTGGGATCATAATGTCATTTTACAAAACTCAATTCTCTTGTTGCACTGTGGATAATATGCTATAGTGTTTGCTTTTTCTTTGACAAGGGTTATTTAGGAGACTTGTGAAAGATACTCAATCATTCCATTGAGGGGCTACATAGTCATGTGGATGTAACGACCCCAATCGTTACGACAACAAGGGAAGCAAAAAGTGCATTTTTTTTTGTTTTATGCAGGAAGGAAATGACAACAAACAATTGAACCCCACAACCAGATGATGAACACGGGTACGTAGATTAGGCAACAGACAACTATGACTCCACGCACTACCACAAGAGCAACTGGGTGAAACATGTGTAAAACAACAGATAGAACGACTACCCGCCTGACATAAAATGACAACGCCTACAAGCTAAGGTACCACGTCCCAATCTCGACACAATGGTATTGACGACTAGTCACTAGAACCTCGATGATGCACAACCAAACGCATGAAGGAGTTACATATCAGGCACCAAAAACGACTACCACAAACAACGCCTGCAACGGGTAGCACAAACTCCGACCAAGTTATCATTCACCTCTATCCGTGAGGTCGTGCAACGATCCCCTCCTCGGGAATCATGCAGTCACCCTGTGATAGGTGCGACAACAACCGTGGCACAACAACCTAACTGGACCAAGGGCTCAAGATAAATCCAACACGCTATGAGCCGAATAAATGACAATAAGATTACACTTATGCCCCCAAGCAACGGGTTGACCAGACGCAGGTGACATCGCTCAAAAAATGGCACAAGCTAACACACGACTTCGCCAACAACCAACCATTAATCAAGTCCAATTTAGTCCATAATTACAATAGAATTTAACATTAATTACAAATCTAATTTAGCAAGTCTAAATTACAATTAGTCGATAATTTACAAATCGAATTCAACATTAAATACAAATCTAATTTAGCAAGTCTAAAGTACAAATTAGTCAATAATTTACAAATCGAATTTAACATTAAATACAATCTAATTCAACAAGTCTAAATTAATCAATAATTACAAATATAATTTAGCAACTACCTATATATAACAATATTAACAATAACAAAGTATAATGCTATAATTTAACACTATTAACAACATTAATTTCTGACACGTTGTCAGCAATATTAACAGTATTAAGGTATAACAAGTTGTCTATTAAACATTGAAATTGTTGAGTAATAACAATTAAATTAAGCGGTTACTATTAACGTTGTTTATTAATTACTCAATTGCACGTACATTAAATGTGATACTGCATTATATTGATATTGTTGTATGTAGTTATTACATGGTTGTGTATAAGTTGCCACCATATGTTAAGCATAATATAGCTGGCATAAATAGGATGTCTCTGATATGAATTAATACTAAAATTTTCTGGGTAATTTAACCATCACTAGCTGAAATATCAATGTCCAATAAGGTAACGATCAATGTCGTCCACCACATGTTTATGTTATGAACCACCCTCTCATTCTCTAATTATTAGAATTGCTAACCATTGCGTACAAGTAGCAAACCAAATTATTACTGTCACTAAATGAACGCTACCCAAATCGCAGTGGGTAGACCACTATGAAATTCGGTGTGCAACTCATAGGAGGAATGCAGGCATAACATACTAGCAGATACACACAAACTTGCAACCTTGGCAATAGATCAATGCAGACATAAAAGGAAACAAGCGCAGGCATAAGGATCATTATTCATAAATGAACCACGCTTCATAAAATCACCAAGAGATTTAGTTGTCATACACGGCATCAACAATTTAATGGTTGTCTCTTAAATATGGAAAATTTCACGTTCACTGTAACTTAACCTGGCAGAGCAATGACATGTTCAAGCTGGAAAAAGAGATATGAAGACATAGAGGGAATTTTGTGGCCAAGCAATTCGTTGTTTATCATTCAATTGCTTAATTTTAACACAACAGTTTCGATGGGTAAATTCGCTATCAAAGTAAAAATATAATGCAAAGGGAAAATGCAAGCCAGGTGTGTGAAAGGCGCATGGCAAATTTGCCTTCAAATAAATTTAAAAAAACATACGGAATTTCGTAGGCCAGATGGGTCAACGCATGGTGAATTCGCCATGCAATAAGGGTGATGATTTGCAGTCTTAAAAGGTGAAGATTGCAGAGTATCCCAAGTAATATTTCCAGCCATTACACCCCAAAAAAACACTACCATATACAGTGAAAACGCCAAGAAAATTTGTAGGGTAAAATTTTCCATTAAAAGTGATAAAAACGCAGAGTGTAATCGCCAGGGAGTGCATTAAACACAGAGCTAAATTATCTAGGAATATATTAAAAACACAGAGTCAAAAATTTCTTGGATGAGTGTGTTGAAATGCAGAGAATAATTGCCATCAAATAAAATAAAATGCAGAGTTAAGTTGCCAGGAATGTGTTACAACACAGATAAAATGGAGTTGTGGTGCCAACCATGATTACAATTGTTGAGGGTAAGATTCCAAGAAGAGTGGGTTGAATTTTGGGTAAGTAAGGGTGAAAACGTCGAGATTATTAAACACAATTTTCAGACACCGAGAACATTTAGGATGCAGAGGTGATATAACATGCAGAGACCATTGCAAAGGAAGAGATCAAAACATGGAGATAAGAAGGGTAAACAATTGAGGAAAACATCATTTGCTCATAATCCACACACAAAAAAGCAGGGCATTAGGATCTATAGTTCTGTTAACACCGAAGTGACGATCGTCGATCCGGCTCTTGGCCGACTGCTCAGGCATGGAATGATGATCTAGGAATGGGGATGAAGGATAAAGCACAAACTCTCCACAATAAATAAATAAAACCAATCAGACGGTCACAACATTCAGGGATCAGTTTCCAAGGGAATCAATTCAAGCAGCGAGCGTAAGGATATGGTGAATTTAGGTTCTCGATTAAAATGCTAAGTAAAAAACTTTCTTTACCCAATTTAAAGTACATAAATGAAGGCGCGAGATCAATATTAATCTACCATTCAAAATAAAAGCATGTGTATTGTAGCCCAAGGTGACATCTCTGAGTCGTTGTCCTGCACGTTCCGTCAAGCTTCCGCTTGCCGATCGATGAGACTTCACCAGTGCCTCCCAACCAACGCTAGGAGTACTCTCCTTCCCCCTTAGCCCCCCGAGCTGCAAAGGGGCCACGCACACTAAACCAGAGAACAACTAGCTCCTATCTCGCCTCGCAAGGCCGAGCTACCACTCCCCATCGAGCTAGGTATCCCAACTCCCACAAGATAAGTCAGTCAAGTAAAAAATTCTACAGCGTAATGCTACGCATAAAGGAAGAGATCCATATGCCTCATCCTCCCTCCTTTATATAGAGTTTCTCAGTCATTTCTTCCCCAATTTCCCATTTAGTTTGTTGTTCAATAATTTAATTCAGAAAAATCCTCGATGTACATGTGTCACCCATCCCCTTCGTTGCACCAGAAATTAATTTCATTAATTATTTAATTACTCCTATTTCTCTCACCCACCTAAAATCATTCCTAGAATCGCTTCTAGGTGTCCCCATATTCCCTTACACAATTTAATGACTTACCCCCTTACTAATTTACTAGTTGAGTTCAATTTAAAAAGTTCTTAAAGGCAAGATTCCTTGCTAAGTTAGTCATTCTGATTTTTTCTTATGTTTCCCTTTCTCTTTATGTTTCCCCCTTTTCCCTTAGTTTTCTAATTCTTTTAAATTTCCCTCTTTCCCTTTTTATCTAAAACTCAAATTATCAAGTGTAGACTTTACCCTTTTTCCCCTTTTTTATAGTTAAAATTTTTAATTAGCAAATGTAACAAACAATCAATTTCCTTTCTTTTTTTTTAATTTTAATCCCTCAAAATAATTTGATTTTAATAATTTAATCGAATTTCTTACCCCCTTTTTATCACATGTTTAATGATTATTATTATTATTATTATTATTATTATTATTATTATTATTGTTGTTGTTGTTGTTGTTGTTGTTGTTATTATTATTTTCGCAAGTATCACTTAGACCTAGATTTTATTGTCCTAGGCTAGGCAACATTTTATTAAGGAAATTGTTTTTAAATCTTTCTTATCACATTATTTGTTCTAAGGCCATCTAGGTTTATTCGCTTTTTAGTTAACAACATGATGTGCCCTTCAGGACACACTAGGTTCTCTAAGGGTTCCACTCACCTCATTCTGTTTCCCTTGTGTGACATGCCCTTCAGGACGCACTACGTGCTCCAAGGGTGCCACTCGCCTCATTTTGTTTTTCTTGCGCGACATGCCCTTCAGGATGCATTACATGTGCCAAGGGTACCACTCGCCTCTTGACTGAATTGGTAGACATCAAAAACCCCTGGAGTCAATACTCCATCAGGTGATCTTGTGGGAGACTAAGGGCCTCTAAGGAATAAGGCCCCTGCCTTATTGTGTGCCCCTTAGAATCATCGTGAGCGACTGCCACAGTATGCCCTCATGGCATCGTGGGTCTTCTCGAACTAGGTAATCGTTAACCTACAGTTCGAGCCATAGCAGGAGTGTTAGTAGGCTATGGAAGCGTTGTTGTCCACACCTCTCCCTCAACGTCTATGATAGTCGTGTGTGACCCCTCTACTCCACATGTGAGTCTGGTCAGCAAGTTATCGTCAGCCTACATCATCAACGAATCATGTCAGTAATAAAATCCATAATCATAACATCTAATCAAATGCACATATGTCATATAAAACAATCAAACCCCAATAGTCCACTCCCTGACTCGATCTAGAGTCCAAGGGTTTCATCGATGCCTCTGCATCCTCGAGGTCCAAAATCCTACACACTTAGGAGAGACAAGTCAATAGCACCTGTCTATATCAATACAAAAAAATAACAGGTCATCATATCCATAATGCCTCATAATCATAATCAAATGCCCAATAGTATAATAATCTGGATCACTTGCAAGAAAGTGTCCTCAAATAATAAGTTCACACGGTGCGTGCAAGAGTGGGATGTTACAGTGGAAGAGAAGAAGATAGGCCTTTGTCTCCTTACTCTCTCTATGGGATCTAAGGGTAATACAACCAATTTGTTGTTGGACAACTGAGAGGGGGGGTGAATTAGTTGTTACCGTGCTTAAACAATTATGCTTATTTTAAACTCTTTACAAATCACTCAATGACAATCACAATAATGTAGGGAGGTAAGCAATATAATATTCAATATCAATCACACACATGAAATATACAGAGACAGATATTTCCTGAGGAAACCCATAAAGGGAAAAACCTCTTCTTCTTGATATGATAAGTAATGTTTAGTTTTTGTACATTATCATTCTTATGAGCACCAACTCATTGTGAGGCTACCACCTCTGTTTTGCAAGCTGCAATTTGCTGAGAGCGCCAACTCTCTGGTTTCTCTAGCACCCACTAGAAGGAAGCACCAACTCCCAGGTTTCTCTAGCACCCACTAGAAGGAAGCACCAACTCCCTAAGTGTTCCAGCACCAACTTCCAGTCACACAGGAACCGACCTGTATAACAGAGAACAATAGTTCTCCCTTGCACCACCTTGCCACCCTGGTTTTTCTGGCTACAACCAGATGGAAGCTACAACTCGTTGTGTTCAAGCACCCACTTGAAACTCTGAGGACACCAATCCTCCATAGCACCTCCCTTCCACCCTGAAATATTAATCTTTGTTTTTTACAACTTTATCACAGTGATACAACATTTATCTATGGATTACCAGTCTCATCATTGTTCTGCTACACTGCTATGCTCTGCCTGAATCAGTGTCTCTCACCTCGCATCTACTGTTCTTTCTTTTCTTCTCTCAGATATGCATTTACGTTCCTTGCTTCTTCTGTGCTTTTTCTCTTGCACACTAATGCTTCTACCCTCATCAATCACTCTCAATAGCAGCACCAACTCTTATCTATTCTGTGTTTTATACTCTCTATGCACCTTCTGCATGCCTCATGTGCAATGCCTCTCCATGCTCTTTACAGCATCATGGTTCTGCCCTACAAGTTGCTCACTACAACTCTTCCTTTATCCTACATCGCTCGACAGCATAATCACTTCACTTCTCTGTTCGACATACATTTCTCATGTCGAGTCATCACCTAATCATCATGGAAACTCTGCCACTTGTCCTTGTTGACATGGTCTGCTACATGTCCTTCTCGAATCAACAGTCCTCGTTCTCCCTTTTATCGACGGCTATGATCAAATTGCGACTTCACGTGTCGGGTGTTTGAATGTGAGCCAACCCTGACTCTTCCAACTCCTGTTACCCGATACTCTAGATCAACGGCCCACAACCCTTTGTGATCCAACAGCCCAGATCTTATCGAAACATCGCATTTCATGAAGTTGTGTTGTAAGTTGCCTTGATTCTCCCAACTCACGAAACTTTGAAATGCTTCATATCAGGTCAACGGTCGAGATATCTCCCTCTGAACAAAGGTTGTGATCAATATCGCAGACTCAAACTTCATATAGATCAACGATCTAGAACCTCGGTGATCCGATGGCCCAGATCATATCGCGAGTTCCTGCAACTCTCACCTTTGACTTCTCCAGCGTGCAAAACAGTGAAATGTTGATCTCTCACCACGTTTCCTCTAGATCCAACGACCTAGATCATTTCGCGACTTTGCATATCACGAATTCCTGCAACTCTCACCTTTGACTTCTCCAACTCGTGAGTCAGCGAAATGTTGATCTCTCACCACGTGTCCTATGGATCCAATGGCTCAGATATTATCGCGATTTCATGTTTCATGAAGTTGGAGGATGGCTCTTGGCCTTAGCCTCTTCGCAGTTATACTAGATCCGACGGTTGTTGGTCCTCGGCGCTCAGATCCAAGGGATCAGATCTGTACTTCTCCTCTACACTTCCTCTGGTCACTGGACTCTGATCTAACGAACATCGGGTATTTTGTCCAGAACCTCGGTGATCCGATGGCCCAGATCATTTCGCGACTTCGCATATCGCGAGTTCTTGCAACTCTCACCTTTGACTTCTCCAGCTCGTGAGTCAACAAAATGCTGATCTCTTGCCATGTTTCCTCTGGATCCAATGACCCAGATCATTTTTTGACTTCGCATATCACGAGTTCCTGCAACTCTCACCTTTGACTTCTCCAGCTCATGAGTCAACGAAATACTGATCTCTCACCACATGTCCTCTAGAACCAATGGTTTAGATCTTATCGCGATTTCGCATTTCATGGAGTTGGAGGATGGCTCTCGGCCTTATCCTCTTCACAGTTATACTGGATCCGACGGTTGTTGGTCCTCGGAGCTTAGATCCAACAGATCGGATCTGTACTTCTCCTCTGCACTTCCTCTGGTCATTGGACTCTGATCTAACAGACATCGGGTATTTTGGGATTGGTGATCCAACGGCCACTGTCGCTCCTCCTCCTGATCTTTGGATTTCTCAAATATCTAAGTGTCAAAGGCCACCTTTGATCCTGCTGCGAACCTTGATGTATGGGATCTTGTATGTGCTTCTCAGAACATTGTCTCTCCTTAGCTTACGCTTCTTTCCGAGATTTGATCTCTGCATACTCACACTATTCCTCCTGAGCTTATCGAGATTTCTATTTTGTGTCTTCATTGTTGTTCTTGCCATGCACACTCTGCATGTAAACCTACCAACATCGTTGTTGTTCTTTCCATCAATGACAAGCACACTTTTTCTATAAACATGCTAGCAGTTGTTGGACCAACTCCTTTGGGAGTAGCTTCAACCAAGTGATCTATTATCTCTTCGACCCAAGTTGATTGGTATCTTGGAAACCATCCTGTAGAGGATATTTCCAAGCAAGATCTAAGGAAGAACCTGTCTTTTGAAAAAATCTCTAGCGTTGGAGGCGATAGTGCTTCAACTCCAAACCCAATTGTCTAGAGACCTATCCGACCAATCTTAAGCTTGTGAGGCCATAATCGGACAAACTAGAGACATCCTAAGGTAATAAATAAAGGTAATAAAATATCTAAATTTATTCAACCATTTTTATTAAAAAATATTCTCAACCATCTTTTATTACAAAAATACAAAAAAAAAAAAAATCATACCCTAGCTTTGTATTTTAATTTTATCTTGATCAAGCTAGTAGATCTTGGGGTTTTTGCCTTGTGGGATTTATCCCTACCCAAGATAAATATTCCCTTGTGTTATTTGTTTTATTTAACATCTATTGCAAGGGTTTGTGTGAGAAAAAGTGTGTAGATCTGCACTATAATAGTCAATAAAACATTCAAATCTACACTTGGTTGACATCAATAAAGGGTACATTTCGTAAGTTTTACAATCCTAAACTCTTTATTTTAATTTCCATATCTGATTTTATTAGTATATATTTATTTTTTATTATCATAGAGCACAACTATAACCCAATTGTTGAATTTTTTTGCTGTAGCAAATTTTGGGTTTTGACCCTGGGGGGACTTGAACCCCAATTCTGCAAAAATAATTTCCAGCTTGCTGGAAATTAAATTTACAGCTTGCTGGAAATTAAATTTACAGTATATATGAAGGTTATTGGGCTTAGTAAACACTTATATGTTACTACTCTAACCTTCTAACCCACAGATCTAGTGATTTAATGCATTTTTGCACTTGTGGGAGGCCCAAAAAGGTCATTTTCCTTGTTGTTTTCTTCATTTTACAATGTTYTGTAGGTATGATTTAACAATAAAGCAATTAAATTACTCATTTTCATCCACTTTGGTGAGGKTACTCWCATATCCTGTCRTCCGAAAAAGTGGTAACARCATTCCCCTTCTCTCKTGTACTTCATTTCATCATTATTTTGAAGAGTAAGGGTAAGATCAACTTGATGTTTGGTCATTGTATTTTCTGCAGTAAATTTATTTTAGAAATCATTAAAAGTAATTAACTCCTATCCCTTTCACCATATCCCATTATTTAAGGCATTGATCTACTAATCAGTTGAGTAAGGTGATTGTGTTGTGTTATAGGGAAGCCTCCCAAAGCCTTTTGAGAGTGAGAGTTGGGCTTGAACAGGGAGAGGGTAGGTGTTGTGGTGAAATTGGGCACCAATCCCTTATGTTTCTCCCATAGAAATCTAATACCTTGTAGGACTGCTAGTTTCGGCGGTAACATGCCCCTTTAGGGGAAACAACCTGAAAGTGAGAAATAAATAGAAATATATAACTAAAATGGTGTTGGTTCACCCTCCCTACTAAATTTKACATTGACCACAATATGTATGATGGTAGGAAACCAAACCATCACTTATTCATATAGTTATATACCTTTATCCTTCAACTCAGGTGTGACAACACTTATGGAATGAAAATATAAAAATTATGGAAATTGACTATGCTACTTTGCCGAGAGGAATGGGGTTGAAGCTATTTGCGAGCCAATAGCCACCATGTGAAAAGTAAAATTCAACATGTTCCTTGGTTAGTGGGATGGAAATTTATAATGAAAAATTATATTATGATAATTATAAAAGAAAGAATACAAATATCTATGAATAAAAAAATGATTGAAAACACATATTTTATCTTAATAATTAATGCTATATTGACAATGAAGTATGTGAAATATTTATAGAACTAAGTAAACTAGAAAGATAATGACATTAGGAGTGTGGGGAAATATTTTTACACGGTTGTTCGTTGTTTTTTCCTTTCTTCCCTACTAACTCCTTCGCCTCAAACAAGTCTCCAAGTGGTTCCCTACTACTTAGATGATGCAGAATGGGCAATTGGTTAAGTTCTTAACAAAAATTAAATATACAAAAATAATATCCAAAAAAATATGTTGTCCTACAAAAACCAACCAAAATGGCCAATTTACATGTTCAAGGCTGCAATAACACGCAACAAAATGAAAATTTAGAAGAAAAGAAGAATAAAAGGAGAAAATGACAGGTAGAAATAGCAGAGAAAAAGAACTTGAGGGTTTTCCTAAGGGACCCCTAGACCTCTTGGATGCCAACTATGGCTGGTATGCTTGGCTCCTTCCTGAAATATGCACAAACATTCACATAAAAAAAATATAGAAGAGTTTTTAGCAAGTAAAAGCAAGCAAGTCAAACCTAAGGAAATAGTAAGAAATACCTAGTTAACCAATCCCTCCTAGAGATAGCTAACATAACTAGTATCTACAACTACCCCTCAACCCTAAACCAATAAGTATTCAAACCACAATAATCGAAAGAGAACAAATAAGCAAAATCACTAAGAACCCTGGAGAACTCAACAAATCTAAGTTACTATATTCAACAAGTCCCCCTTGATACAAAGGCCTTCCTCTTATTTATAAGAGAAGAAGATGCTAGGTTTAGGTCACAAAACACTTGTCACTTTTAGAAAAGTGACAAGTGGACCAACCAAAAGTTTTTTTATTTTTTCAAAAAGGTAAATCAAATCAAATTTGATTTCAAAATTAATTACATTATTATTTTCACAAAGGAAACATTCGGGAAATAAACTTTTGGCAAAAATTCCTTGAGGAAAAGGACAAAATTTTATGCCATATCATCATTTGGCTTGGGATTTGTGCTCCCAAATGGAACCTTTGATTTCTTGTCATGGTTTTGTAGCTATAAATTGGTGAATTCATGGTGTCAGAATGACCATTAATGGATGTCAAATTCACTAAGAGAGAAAGCCCATGGCTTGGGGAAATATTGCTCTACTTTGGAGGGTAGGGAATCATGACATAGGCCATTGAAAGTAAAAAAAATCCCATTGTTTGAGAATTTCATACCTATTTGTAAGCCCCCCTCGCTACCTATAAGGCCTCCTTGAGTATTGGTGAAGCATGGATTCAATACACGATTGATTAATTGGCAAAAGCAATCTTGTTCCTGAATACTTAAAAGGTTGATCCTTGCTACCAAACAACCATAATTATCAAATTCCATGCACCCATACTTTTTTTTTCAACAAATTCCCAATGCCTTCCATTTAACACAAATACGGCTCAGAATGAGCGAGATATGATCTTGGAAAGGTCATGGGAAAGTGCTAGTAGGAGGGATGATCTAGGGGGGATTTTGAAATTAAATCTGAATTATGGACTCAATCCAAAATATAATAGCATATTATATGCCTTCATGGATAGAGCTTAAATCGTTGTCCTTCCATTAAAAAAAATCAGCCCCGTAGGCATCCAATCAGACCTCCTTCTAACACCTACCTCTAGGCCAAAATCAGGGTCCTTGGCACTCTTGGAAGTATCACTAAAATTATGGGTTGATTTTGTATGTTTTCCAAGGTTGGATTCTACTTCCTGTTGTAGTCATCTTGACAATTTGCAAGCTAAAATCCACCTCGGGATGAAGAAGTTATGCAATTAATTTGTCAAGTGTCCCTCAAGGGGGGAAAATGAAATTCTTATAATAAAGTTTAAACTTTAAATTTTAACATTTTATTTAGTTATTATTTAATATTTATTTTAATTTTTAATTTTTAAATTTTTATATGTTATATATAAAAACAAAAACAAAAAATTATTCCAGTTGGTAGATCACAAAAATCGTGAAGCACTTAGACACTCGTCGCTAGAAAAAGAGGAACAATCTTGGTGCATCAAAAGAAAAACCATCTGGCTAAATGTTGGGGATAATAATACAAAAATTTTCCATCAATACACAAATTTCAGAAGGAACCTTACATTGTCTAGGAGATCAAGGATGAGGAAGGAAGAATCATGAGCTCATTTGAAGACAAGGATGAAGCAAGAGTAAGGCACTTTCATAAGCTTTTAAAAGCCCCTAAGGGATGCCCTATTCAAGAAATCTTGCAACTGACATCTAAATTCCTAGTAGTATTCACTAAGGATATGAACAGAGCCCTTAAAGAGGAAGTGATGAAAGATGAAATCTCATCATCCCTCTCATCCATGCAAAATGGCAAGAGCCCCGGCCCTGATGGTGTCACGATTGAACTATTCAAAAGTTTTTATGACTTAATAAAAAAGGATCTCCTCCTAGTGGCTAGAGAATCTCAAAAAATTGTCAAGATGCTCGAGTCTTTCAACTCTACCTTCTTATGTCTTATTCCCAAGAAACAAAATGGGGAAGTCTTTGGGGAATTTAGACCTATATCTTTTTGCAATGTGTTTTATAAATTAATAACTAAAGTAATAGAAAGGAGGTTGCAACCAATTCTAATAAAGATCATCGGAGAGGAGCAATTCAATTTCCTTAAAAATAGACAAATTCACAATGCAGTAGCAGTAGTACAAGAAGTGCTTCATTTAGTTTAGAAAAATATTGTTAAGGTGCCCATCCTAAATTTGGATCTGTCAAAATCCTATGACAGAGTCAACTGGAATTTTCTCTGATTGGTTCTTCTTTAGATGGAATGTCTTTAAATATGGTTAAATGGATAATGAGATGCATTCAGTCTGCTTCCTTTCTGGTCCTTATCAACGAAGCTCCATCATGTTTCTTCAAATCCTCAAGAGGCCTTTGGTAGGGTTTCCCTCTATCTACTTTTATTTTCTTAATCATTGTTGAAGCCCTTAGTAAATGGTAACGGAAGCCAGGTCGATAGGGGAATTAAGAGGTATAAATTTCTCAAAGAGAGAATCGATGTCACATCTACTCTTCATGGATGACATCTTTTGTTGCATAAATGGATCGATTGGAGACATCGCAACCTTGAAAGGCATTATTGACCTATACTGCCTCTTCACAGGTATGGAAATCAACATTAAAAAATCTTTTCTACTTTTACACAATTGTACAAAAGTAGAAATGAATATTTTAGAGAACATCATCCTAGCCCAAGGAAGAACCTGGAGGAAGGTTTTAAATACCTTGGCTTTTTTCTAAATATGAACTGCTAAAAAATTTCAAATTGGGGCTAGCTCATTAAGAAGATTGAAGTAAGAGTGTCAAATTGGGTCAACAAACTCCTCTCTAGAGGAGGGAGACTTTTGCTTTTAAAAGTTGTACTAGAAAACATTCTGGTATATTGGTATCCATTGGCAGCCATACCCAAAGGAATCCTCTTTAAAATCAGGAAAACAAGCTTTCAATATCTGTGGCCCGGGAAGAAAAAAAAGGACGAGATTCATCTCGTTAAGTGGTTGTCCATTGTTTCCCTAAAGGAATTGGGGGGATGGGGGCTAAAGGATATACATTCCTTTGTGTGGGCTCTAGTAGGCCAAAACCTGTGGAGGCTATCACAATGCAACATTATTTGGAATCATGTTATGCAATCCAAATATTTTTCCAATCTATCCATAAATGAGTGGTTCATACTGCAACGCAAATCTCTGATAGGATCTATAGTATGAAAGGCCTTAGTAGCTATGTTCCCCCTTGTAGGTGAATGGAAAATATGGAAGGTGGGAAACGAGATGAACATTCAAATCGGTGAAGATCCCTGGATGGGGGTCGGTAATGATTATAAACTTTCAGACCTTCTCCTTCAATATTTTTTACAATACACAACACTCGATCATTCAACCCTCAACCCAAAGGTAGAAGAGAATGGAAATATTCTAACACACTGGGATTTTCTAGTGATATAGAAGTAGATTGGAACGATTTTGTTGGTCTTCTCACCAAAAATTTCATATCCTTAGATGATGAGATTCCAGACTCCCTCTATTGGTCTAAGAATTAGAAAGTCGATGATGTCACTGCCTGTTTGGGCTACAAATCCTCATGTGAGGCTTATCACGAGGGTCCAATAAAATGGTGGTGTGGTTTGAATCAATGCTCCAACTAAATGAAAAATAAATTTCTATTTGGATTTAAACAACAAAT
This sequence comes from Picea glauca, assembly GCA_000966675.3. Lineage (NCBI taxonomy): Eukaryota > Viridiplantae > Streptophyta > Pinopsida > Pinales > Pinaceae > Picea > Picea glauca. The sequence goes on from JZKD02S2242680.1 coordinate 329,885, forward strand.
TATTGACATGGTATAATGGTCTCAAAAGAGGATGGTGCAGGCCAAATAGATGTGCACTATGCAAAACTCATTCTGAAACTATATCTCACATCTTTATTGATTGTTCCTATTCATTTCAGGTTATGAAGATAGTCAAGGAAAATATGAAACCAAGATCAGAGTGGGACAAAGACAACCTTGAAGACTGAGTTAAGACTTGGATACAATACATATCAGTTCGAATTTATGCAGGTTTACCAAGTATATTGGTCAATAATATATGGTGGGCCCACAACACCAGTCTCTTCAAATATAAGCTTATTCCCCCAAAAATCATTGTTAGGATAACTTTAAACCAAGTAGTAGAGTTAAAATCCAAGCCAATGAAGAAGAGTCAAAAGAACCTAGAAATACCAATGATCGATTATGAGGTCCCTTGGGGATACTTCGACATGGATTTTCAAGGACAACCCCCTCAATGTGGGGTTAGTGTGGTTCTTTATGAAAACCACAATCATTATATGTTTATCATGTATGCTCCAAGAACAAGCACAAACAACATAGTTGAATTTATCTCTCTCTATACATTGTTGGAAACATCAATTCAAAAGGATATTAGAAAGTTACAGGTTATGGGAGACCTGAAGCTTGTCATAGATTGGGCCCAATGGGAAAACTCGACTCAAAATATTAGGTTGGATCCTATCATGAGGGACATCAAGTTATCCTTTCAATATTTTGAATGGCTTTCTTTTCACCATATTCTCCATGAACTAAATGCAAAGGTTGATGAACTATCCAAAGAGGCTCTCTCTCTCTCTCTTTGAAGGAGCCTTTTGTTTTTTATGAATACATTGAAGGGGAAGAAGTGGAAGCAATGGAAATTTTCTTGTAACTACCCATGGGAATAAAAGACTATGTAAAGTTTTTGTATAGAGTGTAAAAGTCAGGAAAAAGGGATGATAATAGTGTTGTGTTTTTATTTAGTTTTTGAAGACTATAATTTTGATTTTGAAATAGGTTGGTTAAAGCCACTGATATGGAATATAACACATGTATTCATCACTAGTGAATATAAAAAAAAAATCTTCTAGGGAAAAAAAACAATATATATATATATATATAAGGATCTAAAAGGAAAAAAAATCAAAGTCCTCAATCTCAACAAAAATAGCATCAAGTCGAAGAGCTCACCGCAAGCTTTTCAACAGCGCAAATGAAACCTCAAACAGAGTCTGAATGAAGAATTTATGGGAGGTCAAAGTTTTGGTCAACCCAATCAAAGTCAATAGGGTGACTCAACATCCGTACTGCTAACGTCAATAGTTGATTGTGCTGAGACAACGTCAACATGACATCATGATGATGTCAACATGCCAAGGTGGCACCACCCAGGAGGTGACACGTGGCAGGATGATTTGGAATTTTGGTGGCCACTTGGGCCTATTGATGAGTAACATGTGGCACCCCCAGGTGATGCCATGTGACACCACCCAAGAATCTCCACGTGGAATCCTAACAGGGCAACGAGTGGCAGTGATGATTGCATGGGCTCGACAAATGATAGGGCGCCACATGACAGCTTCAAAAATCCCAATGAGCGACCGAGACCAAATGTTCGAAAAACATATTACCGGTCGATGTCGAATCCAGCAACTGGACCAGTCAGTAGCCCATATCCGGGCATCATATCCCAAAGTATCCAGTTGGATCCATGCATTGGTCATATCACAAGTGACGGGGGTCTAAAATTGGGCGCCAAAGGTTTAGTCGGGTGGAAAGTTATAACCACCAGTTAAATTTATATGTAATACAACTATATTAATATAGTTAGTAAATTATATTAAAATCGTTTCCAAATGGGGGGTCTGTGGGGCTCAACCCCCGGATATCCCTAACTATAACGTTTTAAACTAAGTCCACCATCCAACCAGTCTTACGAACTTGGTTGGAGACTCCGCCCAAAAACAATCATTTAAACTCACCCTTTTCCAGAGCTCAGGGATCCGCTCCGAACACAGTACAATGGAACTCTTTTCAATGCAGATACAAAAGCATTAATGCAGTCTAGTGCATGTTTTTTGAGGCAGAGAGCCCAATAGGGGTCTAGAGATGACGATGTTGGATTAAGACGATTTGACAATCGATTTTGCACTACTCCTCGCCACAAATTCACTGGTGCGGTCAGATTTTGCATCAGAGCAGTAGATCTGAAGGCCATTTTTTAGACTTGAGGTATAATGATGTATTTATGACAATTTTTATTGTTGAGATAATATAAATTCTCTCCACTTCGAAGCGGGCCTTGAGACGTAGTCCATTCTTGGGACGAACTCCATTATCATGTCTTGTGTTCTTTCTCTCCTTTTCATATTTTCTCCATGATTATGTCCTCTTCAATTATGTTGTGCATAAGATTTCATTTACACTCTTTAATTTAATTCTTATAATAAGTCATCGATGAAAATATCTTGGATCATGTTGGTATCAAAGCGGTCTTCTTTGACTTGAATTGTGAGTGTGAATACTTACCAGGGCCAAGCTCAAAGCAAGTGAAGGAAAACTTAATACTTTCAACCCAGATATTGGACATGCAACTTGAAGAAGGAAAATGGGAGATGAAGAACTTCTTACAAAGTATGAGAAGAATTTTCACAAGGCTTTCTACTGCATGTTAGATATGGTAGAGAAGTCATTTGCAGATTACAAGAAGAGAGTTGCAAAGAAGGAGAAGAAGAAGAAACTTAAAGAAGAGGATAATGTGAACTAGGAAAATGGAGAAGACCCTCCTGAGTCTCCATCACCATCTTCAAGTTCAATCTCTTCTTCCTCTTCCTCTCATTCTCATCCTTCTAGTTTTCATCCAAGTACTTCTAAAAATTCATTTTTGAAACTAGATGTGAAATTTAATTTTTTTAATGGAGAAGCTAATGCAAATAATCTTAATAATTGGATCAAACAAATCCAAGTTTATGGTCATGTACAACAAATCGAAGAGGAAGAGGCAAAGATCCAGTTGGTTTCTCTTTGGCTGGAAGGAAAAACCCTTGTTTGGTGGGAGAGAAAACTTCAGAAAGGTAGCAAGCATAATGGTAAACTCCTTTCTTCGTGGTTTGAATTTACATCTTCATTGAAAAAGTAATTTTATCCATTGGGTTATGTTCAAAAAGCCATGATGGAATGGAAAAATCTAAGACGGGGTAAAGGTCTGAGTGTTCAGAGTTTCACAGAGGAATTTAGGAAACAAGAACTTGCATTAAATATTCCTTTACATTCTCATGAAACTTTGATGAATTATATTGGTGCACTTGACAATTACATTCGACATACATTATTATTGTTTAACCCCACACACTTATATGAGGTGTGTGTGCAAGACACTCACCTTGAAAGAAGGGGAAACAATGTATAGGATGATCAAAAGCATTCAGAAGACCATTTCAAAAAGAAAGGCAAAGGAAAGCATAAGAGGATAGCTACAACAAAGAAAGAGGGAGAAAAATCATCCTGCACTCATTCCTAGAAAGATGGGCATGATGATGAGCATTGTTGGAAGTTGACTCCAGAGTTAAGACCGAAGTGATTTGGTGGCCAAAGGAAGCAGAAAATTGTTTCTACCATGCAACAAGACCTAGGTTCTGACTCGGGTGATGAGGAAAAGATCACATCGGTTGGATTACAAGGAAAATTTTCCTTTCATACTAGTTCAAGTTACAAAATTCAATCTCTTAGAAATTATGAAAGAAGAAGTGAATTATTCCACATAAGAGTAGTGACAAAGCACACAAAAGTGGAAAATTTGATCGATCTAGGTTCATAAGTTAAATTGATATCTGAAGAGATTGTAAAGAAATTGGGATTAACCACAACACCTCACCAAAAACCTTACCCTCTTGGTTGGGTGCATGATAATGCAAAACTTCAGGTTACTAGTTAGTGTAGATTGAGGTTTTCTATTGCTTCTAAGCTGATAGATGAGGTTGATTTGGATGTGGTTCCTTTGGATATCTTTGGTATTGTATTAGGGAGTCCTTATCTTTATGAAAGAAAAACTTTCTTCTTCTGAAAAGAGAACAAATATCATCTCACAAAAGATGGAGTGGAGTATATTGTTAGAGCTCACAACATAGAAGCTAACCCATCACTTATTTGTACAGGTCAAATGAAGAGAGCTATACATACTTGCAATAATCTTGTGCTTACGATTGTAAAAACCAAAGATCCTGATAAGTCTAATGCTCTCGATGCTCTTAATCCTTTACATAAAAATGAAATGCTTGAGATGGGACTGGTCTTTCAGTGGGGAGGCAGATAGAAAAGGGACTTCTACACTTTGGGAGAAAAGATCAACCCCGCACCAATACTATCTCTACCAGACCTTCAACGACCATTCAATATTCCAACCAATACTAGTGAAGATGCCATGAGAGCAGATATACTTTTTAGACCTCCTAGTTTTGCATCTATTGTTTTGAAGAATACTTATGTTAGCTATGTTGAAAAATAGGCTTTTGATGAAGTCTTCAAAGATGTATTTGAGAGGATAATCCATGGCTTGCAAATGAAAATATTTTGGTTGCAAGACAAACTATTCTACCATTTGGGTAAACCTTGTATTCCTACCATTGTGAAAATGCATGTAATTGGAGAAGCTTACACTTCTCTTGTATTTGGGAATTTTGGGGTAGAGATGATTGTAATGTATTTGCTGAGGTTATCTTTGCCTTGAATGAATGTAATTGTAACCATGAATGTAAAGGGGTGTGTGTTGTGCATTTTTTAGCCCACTATAAAAAATTGGGGTTGTACACACCACTCCATGTTCCTTCTCATCATTGGAAGAGTATCTCCTTGGATTTTGTAGGGGGGTTTCCTATGTCAAAAATGGGTCATGAGTACTTTCATGTAGTAGTGTATAGGTTTATCAAGACATCTGTCTTGATTCTATGTAAAAATCATATCACTGCTGAGCAAATTGCTCACCTTTTCTTTCAGCATGTATGGGTCCACTTTGAACTACCAACATCCATTATCTCAGATCGAGACACTCGATTCCTTGGAATTTTTTTTGTGTAGAATGATGGACTCCAAGCTAAAGAGGAGTACTTATTTCCATCCATAGATCGACAGATAGACAGAGGTTGTTAACAAGAAAATGGTTCACTTTCTCTAAGGTTCTTACAGCGAACATCCAAAGTTGTGGTATGACAAGCAAATAGATGATCACCAGTTTCAAGGGGGAGATCAAGTGTGGTTCCACATCAATAGAGTTCGGTTGAAGGGAGAAGGAAAGAAGCTCAATCCCATCAGGTATGGACCCTTCACCATATTAGGGGAAATTGGCACAAATGCCTTTCACCTCGATCTACCATCGTACATGCAGATATAATCAGTTGTGAACGTAGAGAATCTAAAACTTTATGAGCCTCCAATGATCATGGATCAGCGGGAGAGTGTTTCAGTACCTTCAGTGGACAAGTTTTCTTTTGAGTACTTGGAAGAGTTAAATGAAGATATCATCCTGGACAAAAGTATGAGGACTTCATGCAGGGGTGATGTTGAATATCTTCGAGTGGGCCTTAAGGGCACACATCCAAGTAAAGCATGGTGGATCGAGAAAGATAAAGTGAGGGAGAAATTCCCTCACCTTTCTATTGACTGATGAGGCTTTTGGATACCCAAAATCTTGTTAGTGGGGAGGAATGATCTAGGAGGATTTAAAAGGAAAAAAATTCAAAGTCCTCAAATATCAGTAAAAATAGCGTCAATTTGAAGATATCGTCGCAAGCTTTCCAACGATGCAAATGACACATTAAATGGAGTCTAAACAAAGAAGTTATGGGCAGTCAAAGTTTTGGTCAATTGAGTCAAAGTCAACAAGGTGACTCAGCGTCTGTATTGTTGACATCAACAACTGACTGTGAAAAGATGATGTCATGATAACATCAACATACCAACGTGGCACCACCTAGGAGGTGACACGTGGCAGGCTTATTTGGACTTTTGGTGGTTACTTGGGCCTATTGGTGAGTGACACATGGTACCCCTAGGTGACACCACATGGCACCAGCCAGGAGACACCACATGGCATCTTGATAGGGCAACGGGTGGCATTGAAGACTGAACAGGCTCAAAAAATTATAGGGAGCCACATGGCCCAATCACAAGGCACCACGTGGCAGCCTTGAAAATCCCAATGAGGGCTCTAGACCGAATGTTCAAAAAAAATATTAGCAATCTACGCCGAATCTGATGATCGGACCGGATGGTGGCCCGTATCCTAACTTCATATCCCAAAGTATCTAGCTAGATCTGTGCATCAGTCATATCACAAGTGGCGAGGGTATAAAATTGGGCACCAAAGGTTTATTCGGGAGGAAATTTATAACTATCGGTTAAATTTATATGTAATACAACTATATTAATATGGTTGTTAAATTATATTAAAATCGTTTCCAAATAGGGGGTATGTGGAGCTCGACCCTCAGATCTCCCAAACCATAACATTTTAAACTAGTTCGTGGGGCTCGACCCCCAAATCTCCCAAACCATAAGGTTTTAAATTAAGTCTGCCATCCAACAAGTCTAACGACCTTGGTTGGAGACTTGCCCAAAAAAAATCATTCCTCAATAACACCCATTTAACCAGGGATTCAAACATAGCTCCAATACTAGGACCTTCAAAGCTGCTACAACACGCCTTAAACCCACGTTTTACTCTCTAAACCACCCTTATCCACTTCACAACAGCACACACGATATGATAGATAGCAAGGAATAATAAAACTATACTACCACTTTTAGTACTTGACTCCTCTATAACTCTTTCTCCTCTTCTTAAGTTATATTATCTCTTGTTGAAGAACAAGACCTATTGGTTATTCAAATCATTTCTCATTCTTACGGGAAGAGACAACTACACCTCCCCGCTAACCTTCTTTCCTCAGAACAATAACTACTGATTTGTCTCTTTACGATAGATAGGGAACATAATTTAGAATGAAAGCTACAAAACTAGAAAGTAGGTAGTACCAAACAAGGAAGCCCGCTATAGCAAACACCCCAGTCAACCCAAACACCCAGACCCCTCTATTAAGTAGGTATGCTTTTGGATAAAGTATTAAGAGTAGGAGATCTTAAGTTGTCTCTCGAAGTAGTTAAGTATGCTTTTGGACACTCTTAAGAGATATAATGTATTCTTTAGTTGAGAGACTCTTTAGTATAAATTAAGTATGCTTAAGTAGAGAGACTCCTAGGAGATATTAAGTCTCTTTAGTTTATAGAAATGTTAGGATAGATTTAGTATTCTTAAAGTCTCTTAAGTATATATTACTCTTGAGATACAAGGAGATAAGTGAGAACTTTAATTAATTCAAATCTTAGATAACAGATGGCCATGATAGATCATACTGGAGGGACCCAGAACATCGGATATAGATTAGATTTCATAATAGAAACCTGGCTTCTCCTCAACAATCATGCATCCTACCCACCATAAGGAAAGGAATACAAGTAGAGTACAATAGACTCCATCTTTACTATATTTGTCGCTTATAGATTTATGGAGATAGAAAGTCTCAATAACTACTCACTCACACAACTAAGTAACCCTCACCTACTCGGATTTAAGAGGTTCTCTTCTTAAGGAATCAATTTAGATTGTTGAAGATAAAGTAGCTCTTGTTTAATTAAATGATACTCTTGTTCACTAACTATACCTATTCTTTCATAACAACAGGAAAGCCCGATGAGGAGAGCACCTAACCCAAAACTGAGCTTCGATACTCGACCTAAGAGTAGAGTTTCTTACCTTTATCTCTTACCAAACCCCGATACTCATCCAGGTAGTGCAGGTGCAAACCCAAGTTACATATATTCATTTACTCTCTCAAACAGCTTGAGGAAATAACCTTGGCATTCATTCCCTTTAAATAGCATTCAAACCCATTAGCTTCAATCAATCTATTCATCATGACCATTCAATCAATCAATGAAATCAATCGGGTGAAGACATCCATTCATTCATCAAGTCCATCAACCAAACTATTCATCAGGTTCATTAGGAGGCTCATAAGGTTATTTAAGCTCATTAAGACATCTATTCAATTCATGCATTGTTCAATAACAAGACCTATAACAAGAGGAGCTATTATTTATGAAGAATACCATCAAGACATCTATCAGGTGTTAGGTGAAGAGATGACATCTATCAGGTTCATTTAATCCATGCAAATTCTCTCTAATTCATAAGCTGATTGACATCTGATTATAATACAATATTTTCAACCATCTTCAACCATCATTCACTCCATCAATCACTCATCTGATTGACATCTGATTATAATACAATATTTTCAACCATCTTCAACCATCATTCACTCCATCAATCACTCATCTTTACATATGGTATTAAACTCCATCATGAACTAGCATGTCCCATATATCACATCGTTTACAATTCTCCCTATGATTCAGATAGGAACATATGCATATTATTATGCAATATTTCGAGATAAAAAACTAGAAGAAAACTTGGCTTCTCATATAAAAGAATTATCGCCCCTTACGAAGGAATGAATATCTTGTAGTATAGAGTAGGTTTAGATCTTCTATGATTAGTAGGAGGTTTATATATTAGATAGATATATTATATTGTTGGTCTTCAGTAGGTATGTATTTTTTAGTAAAGGGTTCTCTCGTTAAGGGATTAGGAAGTAGCTTTGGGGTATTAGATTGATTTCTATTACTTAGAGGTCTTACATAGGTTAGAGTCTTCTTAATGGATAGTCTTCTTTAATAATTAGTTAGTCTCTTAATTATATTAGGCATTTTTTTATATTTTTTTTTTGTTTGTTTGTTAGTTTGTCTGTGACTTGTGGGACTAACATATGGCTGAGAAACCGCGACTCAGGGGCATCTAAGCCGTCAAAATCACCAGGGGATTGCACCTGGCCTGAGCCACACCAACCATTAACATGGCTATATTTTTTGTCCCCGCAGGTTTCGAACCGGTGACTTTAACATCACGGAGTGCCTTAATAGCACACTCCATCACCGACTGTCCTACACCTCGGGGACTAGGCATTTTTTATATTAGGACTTAAGATATTAGGTATTCTTTAGAGAGGAAGAAGGTATTTAGGAGCTTCTTAGGATCTAGAAAGTATCTTAAGGAAAGACTTACTTGGTCGAATAAAGACTCACTTGGGTTGTTAACAGTGCCTTGTCTGCCTATCTCCACTACAGGAAAGACGTTCCTGGCATGTGTGTGAGGAAAGGCGGAATGCACATGCCCCCATATAAGGATCAGGATTGCCTCTCTGGTGGGGACAACCTTTTAGGTGCCCTCCAAAATATATTAATGGGGGTGATCCATCGGAGTTGGCTGAGCACTAGGACTTACGGTCCGGTCGATGGGGGAGCCATGCGTGAAAGACTACAGTTATAATACTCCTACTTGAGACTGGAGGATGCGTCAATTCGAAAGGTCATGTATGCTACACTTTTTGGTTTTCCAATAACTCCCTCCCCTCTGTACAGGTTCTTTCAACCAATTGTAGACTAGACTCTGGAATATCCTACCGTATCTAATATGAATCCCAAAGAATCAATAATGGTAAGTCCCATAGTTTATCTCCCTCCTGGATTTCTATTGATTGAATTGACTTGATTGATTGGTTAGTTGATTGGATAGATAGTTATAGTTGATATATTATTAGTTGATGAATAACCAATAGTTTATGTACCTGCGTTTCTATTGTGTATCTCCCTGTGTGTAGAAATAATTTTGTAGAGTCGGCGAAGAGGATCCATGGTAGTGCACTACATTTTTTTGTAGCGTGGTCGTGTTCAGGTGCACTACATTTTTAAGGTGTGAGGTCGTGGTCAGGTGGTACGAGGTCGTGGTGCAATTGAAG
>JZKD02S2242680.1:347286-386731 GCA_000966675.3 Picea glauca
GGGGTTTCTCTTTTGCATTGATCCTTGATTCTTCTTGAGCACAGCAAGTCCAAAGTTCTTCAAATGTCGGATACTCCTTTCTTGTGTTCATGCTTGCGGCAAATGCATCCCACATATTGGGAAGACCATTGAGTACTATGTTTACCAACTCCTTTTCTGAGATGATCTCTTCAATAGCTTGTAGTTGATCTCTTAACTGAGAACTTCTCACAAAATATGATGTTATGATGTCATCATCATTCATCTTCATGTCACAGAGCTCATTCTTCAGACTCGTTATTTGGCAAGAGAAGCGCTATCGACATGCCATCCTAGATAGATTGATTGGGAAAGGATATCGACACGTTGTCTCTTGGACTAGATAGATTCATTCATTGGGCAGTGGACTGGCGCTTGAATCTACTCTGTGCGGCTTGAATAAGGTTGTGATAAGATGTTCTCATTTGTCTAGTGAGTTGCTCAATAACCCATCCTACACTGGCACCTGAGAAAATCGGTATAAAAGGGCAGGAAATTAGTAGTGATGTCAGGAAATGAACTGTAACGAAGTTGACTGGATTGCGTAACGAAGTTGACTGGTGGGCATTTTCAAAGTCCTTTCATAGCTATAAAGGTAGTAAAGCTAGTACGAGATGTAAAGCTAGTTCGAGATGTAAAGATATCCCACCAAACCCACCAAACCTACCAAACCTACCAAGATAGATATAGTAACCCTACCAAGATAGATTCATTGACCAGGTAAGTCAATGAATCTCTACAGTATTAGTGCCTTGTACACTGGTGGAACATATCCAGAGGTCTACATATTAGGCTTACAAACACCTAGACCTATTAACAAGATTCTTGTAAACAGTAAGGGAAAGCACCACACGGACCAAGATTCTCATCAACAACAAGGGAAACCACAACACCTTGATGATGGAGGGGGGCTAGAAAGTGGCACCCCTAGGATCACATATTAGGGTTATTCATTTGAAACCCTAGACTTATTCCTATTTTCCCTTTCTGGGCGAGGGATAAGGTCAATCTATTTCCCCTTCCTAGGCTTGGGATAAGGTAGAAAGAGCTAGGGATTATAAAGTAACACTCACTATAGTACCACTCGCTAACGAATACCTATTTATCCAATCTGTATTGCCTCTTAATCTATCTTTTCTCAAAACTGTGTTAACTTATATAAGGATAAAGTACATTCATAAACTCTTTCTCTTTGGAGAAATCAATGAGATAATTGTCACAAAAGCCTTAACAAGGTCATGAAGAGGTATGGTATTCCTCTTATAGGTTCGGTCGGCCCCCTAAACTCTTACTATAAGGTTCTACCTTTAGGTTCCATCCTGACTTATAGTTTCTGGGCCCTTATAGGTCGTACCTAGTTCTGGGCCCTTCCTTTTATATTTCTTTATAGGGCTTCTCCGCTTCTCTGATTCTTCGACTCTACTATGTCGGAGTAATTTCAGAGTTGCATGTCGTAATAATGCCCTCCCTTACTTAGAGGTTCGCCCCCTTGAGTTGAGCCCTTTTACAGTAGTAGGGAGTAAGGCAATTTAGTAGTATGGAGTAGAGCAATTTATGATAATAGGAGCAGCGAATGGTAGAACAGTCGTCTCAAATACCTTTACGAAAAATGTGGTAACAATCTATATATAGCTATAGGGAAGTGGCTACCGTCATTCGGGACCAAAACAGGGGTTCTTGTACAAATAGGGATAGCTCGAAGAAAGTGCCACATGCAGAACTGTCTAGATCAAATTTCGTTCAATGATGAGAAAGGAGCCTGGGCGACTCCCTGCAATTTAATCTATCCATTAAGAATATGAGCAGGGGAGTATAGCACATATGCGGGCATGTGCATATCTATCTATTCCCATCCATGTGGATATTTGTAAATATATTTCAACGTATATCCATCCACACCCCTATAGATATAGAGATATATCCCTCCTACATCTATCTATCTACATATATTGTCAATACATATTTGTAAATATATCGCCCGCACAGATCATGAAAATGGATAGATGCACATGCTTGTGCCCATCTCTTTTAAGGGAGGAAACACTCACTCAAAGCAATCTAAAGGTAGATGTTTGACTAACCCCAAGAAGGGCCAATCAAGGAGGCTACCTTGGGTGAAGATAGATGTTCTCTATTATATGAATCTAAGAAGAGCCAATCAAAGGCATGCTACTTTTGCAGTCGGTAAAAGAGTATAGACAATAGTGGGGCTATCCATCACTATAGATGGAACATGGGGCACAACCTCTTTATTGGGATAAGAAGCTCCAACCCAACATCCATGCATGGTATACGCATCTATGTTATGTGTGCCTCACGCCAATATAATGTATATATACATATGGTCTGGATAATCTATGCCTATCAAGAAGAAATAGAAGGATATGTATATCTATCTGTCTCCATATACAAGTCTATGGCCTGATACGATATGATCGATATCCTAGATGGCCTATTCTATATCTAAGGTAAGCAGTCAATGATGATTCGTGAGAAAGCTAAAGATCCATACTCATAAGTAGTAGCATAGGTAGCAGAGACAAATATAGCTAGAAAAGCACCTGTAGTGTAAGTCGTTGACCCAGACGAATAAGCAGTTGACCCAGTACCAGTTCATGTCGTTGACCTTGTTGATCAAGAGCCATAAGCATTCGTTGAAGCAACACGAGCATTTCCAGTAGTATATCTAGCAGTATACCTAGGAGCATATCTATAAGCATACCTAGCAGCAGAACCAGCAGAGTCCCTTCGTTATTCAATTCCGGGTCCTATTGAAGCAACACCACCAACCACTAGAGAAGCAGCATATGGGCAAGCAGATATAGAGGCAAAAGATCGAGCAACAAAAGTAGACCCTGTTGTTACAGCAGTATCAGTTTCTCCACCAGCCTTAACTGATGATCCAGCCATTTTTTATCTTGATCTTGATCCAGTCGATTATGTTTTTATTGACTTAGTAGTAGAAGAGCCATAACTAGTAGCACTAGTAATAGAGCCAGAAGCATAGGTAGAAGAACCCATTGATCCAACAACTCCAGATCTAGACCCAGTTCCGGTATAATATATATATATATATATATATATATATATATATCCAACATCAGTAACACCATAGGCATCAGTCAACTATGTTGTTAAGCAGTGGACCCAGTAGTGGTAGATCCTATAGAGGTAAAGACAAAGGTAGCAACTTCGATGTCGATGAAGCAATTATAGCAGATCTAGTCGATGAACCATGTGACTTAGTTGAACCAGTAGAGTAAGAAGAAAAGGTAGCACCCATCATCTCTTACAGTTCCAATTCTAATTCTGAAGCTATCCGTCCTAGTTCCTTCTGTAGATTATGTTTATGAAGTCACACAAGCTATGTTATATACGTAATTCCTTTGGCTAGACCCATAGCCATCCAAGCCATCATAAGCATTAGTAACACCACCAGCATCAGTAGCAGTATATCCTGTCCAGTCAGTTAGTTATGCAGAAGTCGATCCAGCAACAGTATCTATAGATCACCATCACTAGAAGCATACCTAATAGTATAGCTAGAAGTTGATCCAGACGATGAAGCAGTAGATGAACCAGTAGATTCTGGTGATTCTGCAGTTGGTTTTGTTTATTAAGGTGATCCAGTCCCATATCCAGCAGATCTTTGTCTATTCTTCAATGCGTTGCAACCGTGCAGACAGAGAAAGTCCAGTAACTACCCATCGTAACATCAGAACGTGAAGAAGAGTGGGAGAGATTAACAGGAATAATTCAGCAAATTCCTAAGATCTCTTACTCTAAAAAGTTATAACTACACCTGGCATAAGTCAAGTTTAGGGAACAAATTACTACCTTACATTTAAAAGTAAACCCAAGATAAAAGTATCCATATTACTACATGTGGATGTAATATTTGGCTCCCTTATATCCCAGAGGCTTGTTGTCTCAGAGTAAGAGGATCACTTTGTCTGCAAAGAGGAGCATGGAGATCAAGACATTGTGGAGGAGAGAACCATCTCCGTGTTGGATATGCTCATAAATGTGTGGATACACCAACTCAAACACTAGCAAAGCTTTGCCCTCCATGTCACCATATTTTCTCCATGAGACCCCATTTAATTAAAAAGCACTTTTTCTAAAGGCAGTATAAAAAAAAGGAGACAAAGTACACTAATTGAGATGGGAGAAGATTGTTGAATATATTAATAAATATAAAATATAGAACCCAATCTAGAGAGAACAAAAGGAAAAGATCCTTGATTATTTGGTTTTGGAATTATATAAATAACTATTGATCAAATATAAGTAAATTCATTTAACTAAATTAATGTTTCTCCACTCAAATACATTTTGTCGTAGAGTTTTGTAGTCTTCGTAGACATTAAGAAATTCTTAATTGGTGGGCATTTTTTTAGTTTCTCAAAATGCCTATGTTTGTTTGTTGTTTCAGTTTGATGTTGCATCCCATCATGTTTTACAGTTTGGCACCTGGAATATTGTGGTTCAGGCACACTATCAGGAAACCAGACGCACACTATCCACCTTGGTTGGAGATTCTGGCCCTGCCTACTGATATGCTCCCCTTCGTTGATTTGTTTGCCTGCCGGTTTGGTAAGGTTTTTCTTCCCAATGGCTAAAGTAATCCATTATGTGCCAATCTGAGGGTGTGTGTGTAGGTATATTTTAAGCGTAAGGTTCCCCTTATCATTTCTATGTGCACCATTGATGGGGTCTGCCAGCAGAAGGTAAGGTACCTTAACTTACCAAATGCATGCGAAGAATGCCAGGCACAATACCATCTTATTTGGCACTGCTCGCTTCATCGCCCTAGGTCGGGGGAGGCGGGTGTGGGAGGCTCTACCACACCAGTGGTTTCTCATGGTATGGCAAGTGGTGGTACCTTGGTGGATTCGGGGAAAGGTGTTGGGAGCCGTGGTCCTTCAGTCAAAGATTCCTCTTTTTCTTATATGCAATATGGCTTCTTTAAGTCCAATTCCTAAGATTTCGGTTAAGGTCATTTTGACTTGTTTATATGACATTATTAATTACTCATTTTCCTAGTCCTCCATTAGGCTGGAATAATGAATAGGTTCGCTTCATGCTTTTATAGAATCTTCTTTTATCAGAGGAGCTACCTAGCTGGTCCCTCACTACGTCCATATCCTTCGCACATAGCACTATCTACTCCCACCCACAATCGTATGAATTAGATGATATTATGCATACATGAGTGTATCGATTCAAGCCGCGTATGACATGAATTGATCGCTTCAAATTTCTCTATCCTGTTAGGATACTAATACTAAAGTGCGGGATACCATAGCTCATCTCTTTACTCGGGCTATCACCTACCTTTGGACTGCTCGTTGGTGGGAAGTGTGTGTCCCGGTCCGGGGTGAGCAGTGGCGATTGTTGGCGGGTGCCAGTGAGCTACGCTCACCCTTGGTGGGTTGGGGAATTTTTGTTTTATGTGAGGAGGGTGGATATGCGGATTAAATGCTTGGTTATTGGTTGTTGTTGACTAAGATGCTTACTTCAGTGATGCTTCCGTTGATGCTATTGTTGCTTTGACCTCTGCTGATGGAAGCTCCTAGTCAACTACTGGAGCTGCTTACTGAAGTATAATGACTCACACCCACCCAAATAATGGGAATAGATGAAAATTTACATATATTCACATTACTAGCGATACCCAACCAATAAATCACATAAGTTGGAGTATGCAAATTGTGACCAAGGTTCACAATTTATGGTATTAGAACCCTCTATATCAAAGACGAGTGTTACGGGGGCTAGTTTGGACAATAAGAGCTCTGCAAAGTTGGTAAGAATGGGTGTGACTGGGTTGGTCCTGGTTACTAGGCCTGACTGGTCCTTTCATATCAGGCCTACCGATGTCGTGTCAAGATCATAAAGAAAGGAATTATGTCCCCTAATATCATATAAGAGAAGGATTGGTATTAGTCGAGGGTGGAATTGAAAGGCAGCCTAAACCTCATGGCATTATACAGTTCACGCCCCCCCTTCAAGCAAGCAACCCAAAAAGAGACAAGAGGAGCAACCCAGCTGAAGGGAGAGTGAATGAGACCATTTGGAGAAACCTCCTCAACAACGTCAGGAGAGACCTCTAAATGCTACTAGGATTTTTAGGCATGCACCCTCTGAGCAATCTCGGACTACTACTTTCACCCGCCTAAGTTGGACAGTGGGATATCAATTTTGATGAGGATGGATGATTTAATAATTTCTGGATGGACCTAGATTTAAAATATAGCACCATTGGTTTATATACTTGCCTATGACCGCAGCTACCCGACCTTTATTATAGATTATTTCAACATCTAACTGAAGTTTTGCAGTAACTAAAATGCCCAATCCTGCAATACCCGTAATATGGCCGCAGATTCCCTTAATGTGGCCACTCTACCCATACTAAAGATCTTGGAGTTCTGTCTTTGCACCCTTAATATTGAAGCATTAATAGCCCTTTTAGGTTTAAGGGAGGACCCACTTCAAATGAGGCTTTCACACTATAAATGTAATTATGCTTTTAAGGCTCTTCTATTTAGACAACTTGGACCCAGGGAAACTAGGACTTATATTAAGGAAACGAGGCCTTTGAAACACTTACTTAATTAGGCCACCACACCTCACCATTAAGCTCTTTAAAGCCCTTCTATTTAGGTAACCTAGGCCCCTTATATTTAGGGAAACTAAGCCTTTGAAGCACCTACTTATTAGGGAAACCACCACCTTCACCCATTAAGAGAAATAAGGCCTTTGAAATGCTACTATTAAGGAAAACCACAACTTTAACCCACTAAAGTAAACAAAGCTCTTTAAGGCTCCTCCTTTAAAGGACCTGGACTAATCTATTAAAGGAACGAAGCCCTCTAAGACTTCTCTATTTAGGAAAAAAGGACTCCTCTATCGAAGGAATGAAGTTGTTTAGCCTTTTTTTCTATTAGAAGCAAGGGTCCACCTATAATTAAGGAGTAGGCCTAATAAAGCCTCCATAATCTAAAGGCCACCTATTTCTTAGTGGGATTCCAACCTTCCTATCATTTCATATGCTCCTAGAGGCCCATGCATTCACTAACCCATTTATCCCTTAACAAGCTCTTAAAAACTACGACTATACTATTAAGGTAAGTGGGTACATACTACGGATTGAGCGGCCCTTTGAAAGCCCCTCTTTTCAATTAATCCAATTGAGCTACACTCAGAATGAATTTTTATTTAAGTCCTTAAAAGACCCTATTCCTCTAAGGGTTCTAGCTATACAGAAGAGCCAGACAACTTGCTTTCGCTCAGCTCAAAAAATATTGCCTGCATATATGTAGAAATACTCCCCCTTAAGATAGCATTGATTTCTCGGTGACCTTTTTTCCTGGTTGGGTGGGAATAGATAATCTAATTAGTCAAATACACTCTATATCACAATAGAAAGATCCAGGTGACTCGTTACTGCTCAACGGACATCTTGCCTAGGCATATAATTCCACTACTAGATATCTTGCCTGGACATATATAGTTATCCAAGGCATACTACTTTTTCACTGGCATTTGTAAATCCTGCAAGGAATCTATCTACGACCCCATTTCTATTAAAAAACTTTAAATGCACTCTATATAAAAAGAAAACGTCCAATTGAGGTGATGTTGGTTAGGTACCAAAGGTGATGGATTAGCCCAGTCGCCCAAGAACTATTCAAGGTTGAATAGCATATTATTGGTTCAAGGTGGATTAGTTTGTCAACTCTGTATTGAGTGGATCAACCCACTAATAAGGCAGTAGTCAATCCAACAGGGCAGTGCCCATGATAAAACAACAATTGGTAGCTATCAAACTCCCTGTAATCCAGTAGGTTGAACCATTCTCTCCCTAAATAAAGGGTCTATATAGTGGTACCTTCAGTCTGTGTCTAGGCTTGAACCTTCTTCAAAAAGTGAGTTTGTATATCCGAACAAATAAAGAACCATAAATTCGTTGTTAGGTCTGGATAAAAAGATAGGTATGTATAGGGCACGTTCGGCAAACAGTGATTGTGATGTGGTATCAAAATCCTATCAATAGAAGGTTATGAAGACTAGTCCCATAAGAGAAAAACGAAATGTGCGGTGGCCCAAGAAGAAGAAGCAAAAGAGGAGGGTATCTGAAATCTAATCCCATATTAGGGTTTCTTAGCCTTTTTCTTTCGATACTAGTTCAACAAGAACAAGTCGTCCTTTTTCACTAGGATTAACAGACTTTTGTACCTGAAGGATCCCACGGCAAAAACCTAGACAATGAAAGAAACAGGGCCAACCAAATAGACTGCACCACTCGAAAAAAAATAGGAACAAATAGCAAACCAATAAAGCAAGTTGATTGATCAGTGAGAACACGTAAATACTGGGAAATAGGGAAAGGATCAAGCATGAAACGGGCGGGAATACAAAGGAGAAAGAAACATAGTGGGTTGTGAGTTTCTCTCTCTCATGGTGTTGCATTGTTCTTTGTTATCGGTGAGATAGTGTTTCTTGGTCATCGTGCCTTGTTCGATCTGCATTTTGACAGACTGGTGCTCCATTGGCTTGGATCAGTCCATCAATTCAGTTGATCAGTGGTATTTTCTCGCTCGACTGTCATTTCCAAGCAACGTGTCTTGTATATAAATAGGAGTAGGGGTTATTATAAGTCAGGGCAATTCAGAGCTACTATTACTGTTTATAATTACCATTGGTCCTATTTAATAAAGGCATTAGCTATAGCTCCTATTAAGTGGTGTGAAGTCATTCCGATTTGTTCCCATGACCTATCTAAGCCTAATACATCCCTAAGCCTTAGAAGGAGGGCATTGTCGTTGTAGTGAAGGCATCTGTTGTTTTCCTTATATTTAGCTACTTGTCGTGTATGTTAATCTTTTACCTTCTTCCCCTTGCACTCGGGAGGCACTCAAGAGATAAAAAGGCATTATCCCTTATATTTAGGATGCACCCATACCAAGGTTACCCAGTTCCAGAGGCAAAGGTATCAATAGTAGAGATAGATGCAACAAAGATAGCAGCAAGAGCAAAGGCATAGGCATCACCCGTTGTAGAGTAAGTAGCAAGGGAAAAGACTTCACTTCGTTGGGGTGTTCGAAAACTCTAAACAAGCTTCCCTTGCCTGGTCAAAAAGTAGGAACAGATGGATACGCTTTGCGGTGAAAAAGTGTGAAAAAGAGGCAATGGACAGAAAGCCGAAACTACTGATTGAATGGACCTAGAACCCGTTGGGTAAGATGTTTGCTTTGATGTTGATAGGACATGAACTGGGAAAAGTGATGGATTTTATGTTGGCCAGGTCGTAAGCTTGAATTCTAGACCAAGAATGGGAGCAATCATAAGTGCGATTCACTAGGTTAGGTAAAGTCACAAACCCCATTTCCCCGGTGTCGGGTGACCCTGATCCAGTTACAGGTACAGATTCAGATGCAGATCAATATCGAGACCCAAAAGGAGTCATAGCATAGATTTTCCCTATAGGTTTTCCCTAGGAGTCAGATGCAGATCAATATCGAGACCCAAAAGGATTCATACTACCTAGGTTTTCCCTATATCCCTAGTAGCAGTACTTCGCCCAACATACCTAAAAATTAGATATTCCACGACATCTCTTCCAGGTTGAGGGTCTATATCATAACCTGTGTAATAACCTAGTAACATTCAAGTCCAGGGGCGCGGTAATGAGGAAACCGAAAGCACCCGTGTAAAACCAAGGTGCAGCTATGCCCATGTAGTGCCCCTATAGTTAGTAAAGCCAAGAATCTCATTCGGCTAGATAGCGATTTAGATCCAGGCCGAGTAGATATAGCAAATGCTTCCACCTATGGGTGGACAGGTAAACAAATGGCGGGATGAGACTGACTGGTGTGTACCAAATATGTATAAGTTTCACCCACTTTCTGGGCCTTATCAAATTATTACCAAAACTTCGTGATTTTATGCTTCGAAAATGAACTTGAATTAGCCCACTTCGGTTTCCTTCACTCGCTGGGTAACTTATTATCCTTTCTATTTTATTTTTTTCATTTCCATCCAAAGGTCGGTCGGTGCACAAGAATAAGAACCAGATGTCGGGTAATTTCCTCAATAGGCTACTAAGGCCTAGAATTCCATTACCTCTACTGAATAGTCAATTGATGATCTGGGATCAGTACCAAAGATTGCAGTCGATCAGTACCAAAGCTTGCAAGGTGTTACAGCCCGCTTGGAAAGATAAACCTCCGGAAAGGAAAATCTCCTTTCTATAGATGAACATAAATCCTGGGAAATACCTGAAAGTGGACCACTCCTCACTAGCTCTTTGATCCAATTCCTGATTTCTCATTCCTATGGTCTATAAATTGCTTTCAAAAAGCCTCTTCAGTTGTCTGGCTGAAATAGGACAAAAAAAGAAAAACCCCGGATCATAGGAATGAAATCGCTCACCTAAGGAAGGAGGGTGAGGAATGAAGATGCTTATCTAAGTTACTGATGGAATGAGGGGGGCAAGGACTCCACTTTTCTCTTTTCAAGAATGCCTTTGGAAATACCCCATATGCATCTAGATCATCCACCCACCCCTTATGAGAAAGGAAAGATTCCTCAGGCAGGTCAAAGAGAGCTGGGAAAGGATCATCCCATAGGCTTGTTCTCTCAGAATAAGTTCTTTCATCTAATATGGAGACCAAATAATATTAGATAATCTCAACAGCTATGATAAGGGGGGGATATCTAGGATATCCATCTAACATTTAAAAGTATATCCTTCTAGATTAACTTTTCTTCTGCTTAGATGAGACAAAAAGTATCTTGGATATTTTTTGCAATCAATATTAGAACACTTGTCTTGATATAGTTAAACAGGTTAATAAGGTGTAGTTTCCATGTGGGTCAAAATTAACCTACAGAGGTGCTTCAGGACCCAAGAGCAGCTTAAGTGCCACCAGGGTATGATCCTTTCCTTTGCCCGAGCAAAACCAGTTGTTGATCCAGGACCGGTACCAAAGAAACCATGAAAAGAGCTTCTGCATGTAATATTATCCAACTAATTATCGTATTTGAGAGCGTTGGTTCAGTGAATGTCTTTCCCTCCCTCTAAGCCCTCTTTGTTGCCTCACCTGACATCTGATCACTGATTAATGGGGTTTAATGAGACCACGACCCATACACTTTCAATAGTTGGTGACTAGGATGGACCCAAAGACAGACATAAAGTAAACGCTTCATGTGTAGCTGGGTCCGACCTATCTATGCCAGTGGTTTGTTTGACCCACAACACTAACTAAATAGTAGGTTGGTTCGACCCAAACACGGGGCTATCTGTTGTTTCAGATACCGAAACTACTGGGTCTGAAGTTAATGGGTAGCTCGGGGCTCTGGTTAATGGGAAGGAATGCCACCCCGCCCGATCCAGCCAGCTATTTGAGCAAGAGAGGTACCAGAGCTAGTCAGGAAGTACCAGCTAGTCCCTAGTTCTGAATCTTCAGATGTCACTTTTGTCTCTCTCGTAATATAGAATCAATATCTCTCTATAGAAGAATAACTAAATCCCTGGACGGTGGGTTCAGCAGGGCATTCCACCTAGCAAGGGTTATTCGTTTTATCATTCAGCGGGTTCCTATGTTATAGTTAGCTCAATAGGTTCCATAGTGAATTAAGAAGTAAAAGTGCTTGATTCAAGGGTATTTGGCTCTTGTGAGTTGGGTGCTTACCGAGATCCATCCCCGCTGGCAGCAAGTACTAAATCTTCTAGATTGGTCCCCCTGCCTTTTTCTCTAAGGTGTGTTAGCATAAAAATAAATTCCCTTTAGCAAAGTTCAAAGATGCTTGCTCCCACGCCTTGGGGTAGGGTGGAACTAACTGGCCACAGAAGGTTTGGTAAATCAAAATGGTAGTTCCAGGACTTTCCGCAATCACAAGTTAGGTCAGCAAGAAAAGTCGCCCCTTGCCAGTCTTTTTGCACTACAAAATTTGTCCCCACAGTTTCTTCTGTGATATTCCTAAACTAGCACAATCTTATTGTTAAGTCGCACAACAAGAAAGATCAACTTCAGCCCAACACAATTTCTTTTTGTCTTTTATATACGTATATATTTCCTTTTTTCTATTGAATGACCTAAGTAATCGAAAGTTATTCTGCGAGTAGTGTTCATGTAGGCCGACCTATACTAATTAGGGAAATGAAACCCTTCTAAATTTGCCTGTCCTATAATCTAAAGCATATGTTTTCTCCTCCCCTTGTAGGCAAGGCCTGTCAATTGTGGGAATGAAAATGTTGAAAGAACGATCAATTAAGCTTTCGTTCGATACGCCACCCTTGCTTCCTGAATTTACCATCTTGATAGGCCAGGTTCACAAAGGATAACTTGATACGTCACCCTTGCACTCGCGAATTTCCCATCTCGATAGGCCATGTGAGAATTCTCTCTCTATCATCCCCATACACAACCCTTTCACTCTTGAATTTCCCAGTCGTTTGTTGCTAAGTTCAATGATCAATGAAGTATTCGCTACGCCACTTTTTCTTCCTGAATTTTCCATCTGGATAGGCGACGCTCTCATTCTCTCTCTATCATCTGGAGATGTCACCCTTCATTACCAAATTTCCCATCTCGATAGGCTAGGTTCATGCAGGAAGGAGAACTTGATAGGAAACGTGAGCATTCTCTCTCTATCATCTTGACACCCCACCTCACCCATCGGATGGATGAGTGACTTTGTTCCTTTGCTTATTGAATTTACCACTCACTTTTATCGAAAAGGGTGTGGTAGCATGCTCGTCCCTCAAAGGGCGATGGATTCGGTTAAGCAATCCAAGACACTCACAGAGGGCACTAAGTAGCGGGAGAGAGAGGCAAGCGGGCACTAAAGTATGTAGTAAGCCGAGGCAGAGGGGCTAGGTGAGGCACATAAGTAGCGGGGGTAATAGTTTGGTTACCTGATCTACAGGGCCATACATAAGTGGAACAACGTTTATTTAAGTAGTATAAGCTTGGATTGGAACTACTGGCTTATAAATACTTGCTTGGTGGGTTGGTTAACCGGTTTGATTGGACTACTTATTTCCCACAAGTTCGATTGGACTACAGATTGGTTGGGTTATTGAGTTATTGGTTCACAAACAAGGGTTTGGTTAGCAAGCAACAGGTTAAGCTTCACAAGGGTTGGGTTAGCGAGTGTTCATGGACTATGGTTTGTTCGGGTAGCAGTCCCAGTTCAAGTAGTAGTAGTTATCGAGAGTGGCAACGGGTTAGCGAGAGTAGCAATTGCTTGGGTTCACGAGCTATTGGTTCACGTGAGAATGTTTCTTCCAGTAGCAATGGGTTAAGTGAGCTAGTGTATAGATGTTTGTAATTAGGTTCTGATAAGTGTTGTAAGGGTGATAACCTATATTCGGTGATCTATTTAGAGAGAGTAGCTATACGAAAAGAGGGATATGGATACAGGTTTATGCTGACCAAAGGGAAAAAGGTTCTCCTCAAATCTTCTCTTCCCTGAATCAAAGGAAGGTGGAATACTTCGCGGAATACCCTTTTCCCCGAATACCCTTTTTCGGTCAATCTTTCTTCCCTCAATGCTCAAACAGCCGAAGGGTTCATTGACTCACCCATGGTCCAAACGAACCGGTCAGTACAATTACTACTATAAGTATGCGAACTAGCTAAGGAAGGATTCTCACCCTACCTGTTTTCATCGGGATGACAACCAGACTAAGAACTAGCAGTGAGGGAGGGATGACCAGTGCATAGTAGCTTAGGGATAATTACCAGCCCAACATCCTAGCATAAAGGAGGTAGGGTTGAAAACCTAGTATAGAGTTGGGGCTTATCACCCCGTAGTTAGGAGGTGGGGATGACAACCAGACTGACTGGGTTAGGTCACTGATTGGATGAGAACTACTTGCTTGGTTCATTTAGCAGCCCCAATGATTAGCAACATGGTTCATTTAGCAACCCCAGTGAGTAGCGCAGGAGGGATAATCACCCAAGAGTAGAAGGAGGACTGAGGTAAAGGGAACAACCTATCAGTTGAACCCCAATAGAAGTACTCAGTAGGGATAATCACCCAATGACATTTAGGAGCTCAAGGTGTTTGGCTAACCCAATTTATTTAGGCCACTTTCCTTTATCTAGTCGAGCACAAGTTTAGTAGCTCCAGGTGTTGGGATAACCGTTGTTGGCGTATGTCCCCCAAGAATACGAGGTAAGGGGTACGAAAACAAGCTCTTCTGTGAACCATTATCACGGTGTATTAGTAAGCCTGTAACAATAGTGTTTCCTATTAACGGATTCAGTCCCTACGGATGTGTGGTTCAGGAAAAATCATTGTAGGAACGCAATGTGGTGTTGCATTCTAAGAGTAAGCGTGCAATTGTGTGTTTCATGAGCTAAGATCCCATTGGCTACAACATGTCTGGTAGGTCCCACACATACATCTCTTGCTTGTCTCTGTGGAAATCTCTTCGCGAGGTCCAGGGTCAAGAGTGAATATGTCGTATTCGCCAATAGGCATTAGCTATAGGTGAGGCTAGATTCTCCCAAGGCAAGGAGATATTACTGGAACAAGGTTGGATGGATACCTATAATAATCTAACTGGATGTAAACCATAAATAATAGAAACTCTAATTCTCTCTAATCTTTCTTTGGATAATCCCACGTAAAGATGATCCTTATGGGAAAAGATATCCTATAATAGAATCTATACTTCTTGATTCTCTTATAGGCAATAATTAGCATAATTGGCCATATATATGTTTTGGCTTCTCACAAAAATGGTGTCCCTATCTGGGCGGTCTGTCGAACACAACTTGGAAAATGTAAAGAAGTGCAATGTTACATGCCACCTCATCCCCCACCCCCACTATAGAGGATAAGTGAACATGGGTACTCATCGATGAAAAACTTGAAGGTACATTGTTTGGCCACTCGCAACTCTGCATTATTGTGAAACCAGGTTCAACTATAGTTGCGGATAGGGCTCAACCTCCAATCCCAACTATTGTACCTTACTATCAGAAATCGGTTTGGACAACAAGAGTAAGACCTGTGGATGTCTTTGTAAAATAGGTTAATAAGGGAAGGATATCCCCTTATTAACCTGTTTTACAAAGACATTAATAAAGACAAAGTTATCTAGGTCTTCATTAAATGTAAGGTAGTAATTTGTTCCCTAAACTTGACTTAAGCCGGGTGTAGTTATAACTTTGCAGAGTAAGAGATCTTAGGAATCTGCTGAATTATTCTTGCTTGATATCTCCCACTCTTCTTCGTGTTCTTGTGTTACAATGGACAGTTACTGGACTTTCTCTGTCTGCACGGTTGCGACGTGCTGAAGAACAACATTGTGGGCTTGCGACAATGGTGTTGTGATTGGCACACTGATATTAACTGCAAGACATATTGGAGATTCATGATTAGTATAAATGTTTTGACCCATTTCCATGACCATGGTCTGCTTCTGTGTTCTGCAATGTTCATTCAAGTGAGTGGATGTTTGATGATGATCACACCACGTTCCTACAACAGGCTTCTTGGAACCACTGGCGGATTGAGGACCTTGCGTCTATTGCTTCTACTTCTATGGAAGGAACTGGCCTTTACCTTTTTCTTTATCTTGAAATGGTTTGGACTTGAACGGTCTTCTGTCGATTTGATTATTTGACTTCTAAGTTTGCCCTTTGTTGCGGCTCTTGAACTTCTCTTCCAATTTTGTTGCAAACCGTTGACCAATAGGCATCTCCCAATGTGTTAATAGTGAAGAAGTCCAGTTCTTTTAGATATTGGTGCAGACATGCCTTTAATTTCAAAGTTCTCAAGCGAGCTTCTATCATCCACTTTAATCGACATCTAATGGTATCTTGCAATGAAGTCTAAGACAGACTGGCCTTGCTACTGGTGGAATCTCTGCCATTGTATGTCATAATCATCAAGGTGTCCTATGGGATAGAAATTCTCTTTCAATGTTGTCTTTAATTCTTCCCATGTGGTCATGGGTCATTGTGCTTCTTTGCGTTGCTGCATGAAAGACTCCCACCACAAAAGTGCATTTGGGGAAAATTTGAGAGTTGCAAATGCAATCTTATTTTCATTAGAAAATTGATTCACATCAAAATATGATTCTAGTTGTTGCAACCATTCATCTAGGGCTTTGGCATCAATATATCCTTTAAATAAAGGAATTTCAATATGTACCTTTACTCTCAATGGGTTTATTCCTACGAACGGTGCATCGGCTCCATGATTGGCATTTTGGTGGTGATTAGTTTTAGGTGCGAAGCATCTCATCAATTTTGTGAACTGATCATACATTTCCTCTCTTTGTCTATGCAAGGCTTCTTTTACAACGTGTTGTACCTTCGCTACAGAGGTGCTCACTTTGTATCCCATATGGGAATAAGACTAGGACTCAGACCAGCACAAGACACTTCTATTTATTCCCCTTGCGGGACAACCTTACAGATACATCTGAGAATGAATATCTAGATGCCAATCCTCTTCATTATCGGATGGAAATTGAGGCTTTCTCATTGGCATGGTGATAAGGAGGTGAAAGGATAGCTCGAGTGAAGTAGGTGGGGAACCTCAATTACTGGATCTAAAAATAGGATCACGATAGCAGGCAGAACGAGCGAGTTTTCCCCAACAACACTGGAACCTACAGGCCGACATTTTTGGGGAGTAGCCCGCTTCTTCAGGCACTTTCCTTTCATTGAGGGATCCAATGAAAGGTGACTGGAACACCAGAAATAGAGACTACCCAAACTAAAACTCAACCTTTTCTAGAGCTCAGGGGTCTACGCTCAACACAGTATGATGAAACAATTTTCAATGCAGGTACATAAGCATTAATGTAGTCTGTTGGCATGTTTTTCGAGGTAGAGAGCCCAAATGGGCCCTGGTGGTGACAATGTAAGATTGAGACGAGTTGCTAGTCAATTTTTCACTACTTCTCACCACCAATTCACTGGTGTAGTCAGATTTTGGATCAGCGCAGTGGATCTGAAGGCCATCTTTCATACTTGATGTATAATGATGTATTTATGCCAATTTTTATTGCTGAGATAATATAAAGCCTCTCCACTTCATAGCAGGCCTGGAGGTATAGTCCATTCTTGGGACGAACTTTGTTATCATGTCTTATGTTTTTTCTCTCCTTCTCATCTTTTCTCCATGATTAAGTCCTCTTTAATGATGTTGCACATAAGCTTTCATTTCCACTCTTTAATGTAATTCTTTTAATAAGTCATCGATGAAGATATCCCAGATCAATATAAGAAAAAACAAATTAAACAAAATAAGAAACTATATGATAAAAAAACCATGCAAACTATATACCTCCCCCTAGCAGAATTTTAAACCATATTTTTTGTAATGTATAACCCAGGTGGCAGACTGATGGGTGGTGGTGGCTCTGCCCGGGTGGTGGGACAACCCTACGCCCATTTCACATGTGCTATATGTGGTTGTAGGTCAATGAAGGTGAACCCCTAGTGGTAGACTAGGAACCCACCCATGGTAGCAATGAGGAGGTAGAGACTTGGTGGTGCATAGTGGTTTTTAATAGCCAGACAAATGGGGATCTACCACTCCAAGTGGTGGTTGGGTGGAAAATTGTGTGCGTGGATGGGAAAAGGAGGGGCTATGATCCATTTAAAAAAAAAATGGTTTTCATGGGTTTTAAACTATCGAAAGGGGAGGGAGGGTCACAGGCTCGACTCCCTTCCCCTCCATTTTTTATTTTTCTTTGAATTTTGAGTGAAGAAAAGGTAAAAGGGGTAGGTTAGGGGTTCAAAACCCTCCCCTCCTCAACCTAGAATTTATAGGCTTACAATTATTCATCTCGAAAAAAAAAAAAGGGGGGGCCTGATGCCTAAGGCAGTTTCAAACCCTTCCCCTCCTTGACCTGGCACTTACAAGCCTACAATTATTCAACCCGAAAAAGAAAATTCCCTCCCTCTTGGAAATTTTCTCATGTAAACGACTTAGTCACAACCATAAATCGTCAACCAACAATAAAAAAAAAATGAATGATAAATAACACCAATCATAAAACCTTGGAAAGAATCCAAATATCATTTGATTACCAAAAATGATATTTTGGAGATATGGCTTGGGGCACCTACTCTATGCTTTTTGTTCTTGTATACTTGTACATATTATCTCTTGTGTTGGAGCTAAACCAGAGCTCCCTCCCTCCCCATCAAACCTGTTAAATGAACTTAAGAGATGGGGGGTAGGGTTTTTTGTATTTTCTCCCTTTTTTTTCAATTTTGCATTGTAGAGGGGGTGGGGGGGGAGGGGTGGCAATCCCATGCAATCCTCCCTTTTTCTTGCCTTTATTTTTATTTTTGTATTCCTTGAAAAGAGTGTACAGTCAACCTTTGACTTTGAATTAGACATCACTGATAGAGGCAAAAAATGATGTCAAATGAGATAGAGTTAGTATGTAGCATGTGAAAAGCCATTGAAAATGTTTTGATGATCCCATCAAGAATATAGAATAAAAAATTTGATATCATGCCACCTAAACCTTTTTCATGCAAGCTAGTTAGCCCATCCCACCTCAACTAGTTAAGAGATTTGTGATAGCTCCAACTGGGTCATACAATGTTGAAATGAGGAAAATGAGGCATTGTTAGAAATTTCTCTAACTTAACTAAATCATGGAATTTTTTAATTTTCTGATTATGAGCCTATCAACAACAATTTTTAAACCATGAACCATTGTTACCAAACTAGCCTCTGAAATTAGTCCTGAAATTATGAATGTGTGTTCTCAACAATCAAGGGTCAAAACCAAGCATATGAATACCATTGGAAAAGTATTACACTTCCCTAAACCACCTATAGGTCTTATTTATCTTTTGATTTATATTTTAGAACAAAAATTGATAAGGAAGTCATGACTATGAATTTTGGCTATTTAGGAGGAATGTATGCCCTTCTTATACTAGTTATACGAACTCAAAATCAAGAAAATGATAGCTCGTTGGAAATACTATCCTGAGCCTTACAAGGTACAACCGATGGATTTTTTACAAAATGAATATATGTCATCTTATCTTCTATGAATGATCATGTTTATATGGGACCCGCTCGGTGACCAACAAAAGGGGCCAACGTTGAAATTTTTTCAAACCAAGTCCTCATCTCATCAAATTTGAAATAAGAAGCTTTGACATAGAGAATTCTGATATGGGAGGGTTTCATAACTCAAAACTAATCCCAATATGGCCTCCTATTGACAGGTAAAAATGACTTGCATCAACAAGGGGAGAATTACCTGATGGCAAGTCTCAATTAGAACTTCTCTCATTTGGTATGGCAATTTCCTCTGGTATGTGGGCCTCATTGCGACCAATTAAATAGATTTATCCCCTAAAGGGGAATTTCTCATTTAAACTCTTCTAAATCCTAAATTCATTCTTAATCTATTATGATGATGAAATCCTATTGTAACCTATGTTTGTTTCTAGTTTAACAATAGCATCAAGTAATTGCAAGCATACAGCTTAATTACTAGAAATAGGAAACAATTCACATTCCATAGCATAAACCTTGCTAGCATATTCAATTCACACAAATGGTATTGATTATGTCCATGCAATCACATTCATAACCAATCAATAATATTTTATCGATACAAACAATTAACATAAATGAATAATTGCATGGATTAGTAAACTATAAACAACTGACAAAAATGTACAATAGCATAAATTGGTTATTAATCAACTTCTGCATGTATTCAATCTTCATAAAGTGATCTGAGTCAAAAGCCTCTTAAGCCTTAGATCCTTTATTCCACTTCAAAAAATTATATAAGCCAAAATTTCAAGGTCTTCAAGCCCCCAACCTCCCAAGCAAGAGTCCCCTTTTATAATTAATCCTGACACTATTTTTCTCTTCTTTGTATGTTTGATTGTTACACCCATTTCTTTTATCCAACTTAAGATCCAAAACTCATTTACAAAAATAGCTTGAGAATCCTATTGAAATATCATTTATTTTAAGTAATTGCATTGTTACAGGTTTTATCCTTTTCCAATCTAAGGTTTCCAACGTAATAACAAATTTCAATTTGTTACATAACAAGTTTTAATTTGTTATATACATGCCTCCATAAAATTAAGGATCTCGAACAATTCCTCTTCAACTCTTCACTATTCCAGTTGCTTGATATTTCATGTTAATACTTGTATAAAATAATACAAAATATTTGATAAATATAAAAACAGAAATAAAAACAAATGTTAAGAAACTGTAGTGAAAATAGAGTGCATAAGTATGAGAAGAAAATTTCCATGTATTATTGTGCTTGGGGCAATTTTGACAGTTGTGAGTAAATGAAAGTCATTCATAAATAAATATTTCAGTACATTGGCATTGAGTTTTCATGACTACATATACGAATTAATTTTAATAGCACAAAACCCTAAATAAACTCCAAGCAAGATTTATTCCTGCATGCTGGCTTTTTTTTTTCTTTTTAATAATTTTCTTAACCTTGGTGAGAGATAACAGTCATTAGGATAAAGCACTCCCTGACCATAGATTTTATTGGGTAAAAAAAATCATAATATGGATTAAAAGTATAAATGATACTTCAGATGTCTAGATCTTAAATGCCCAGATATTTAACATCCAGATAAAATAACTTTGTTGTATTAAACATGGCCTAAATACAGATGATTGTTGGAATTGTTGTCATTCATATCAAAGGATTAATGTTCTCATAATGTCATATTACATAATTACAATACACATACACACACACACACACACATTAAAAAAAGGGTGCATGTGAAAAAGTAAAAAGTGAAATAGTGGTTTCAAACCTATGGGTTTGGGTATTTTCCCATGGTATTTGGAAAAGTAAATAAAAAAAGGGAAATTAATTATTTAATTATTGGACATGTCCCTTCATGAAGGGCTATGAAAAAACTATAAAAATAGAAAGTGTGCTTGAAAATTGATGAGCAAAGATTGAATATCATTCTAAAAGGGAAGAGTTGCGAAATCAATTCCAGGTTAGCTTGGCACTTTCACTATAACATATTTTGTAGGATGTTTCAAACATCTCTAGACACATGTGGTAAAAATTTTAGATGTTGGTTCGCTACACTTTTGGATATATTCCATGTGGAAGTTAGCATTCCTGAATTCTCTTGAAATCAGTGTCAAACAGGTCAACTTGACACTTTTGCTATAACTTATTTTCTAGGATGTTTCAGACCATGAAATGTTAAGGAGGCGAAGAAGAGATATCAGGGTATATGTGGTCAAAATTTTAGATGTTTTTTCATTACACTTTCGGAGATATTTCTTGTGGAAGTTGGGGTTCTTGAATGCTCTTGAAATCAATTTCAAGCAGGTCAATTTGGCATTTTCACTATAACTTATTTTATGGGACTCGTCAAAGTATGAAAATTTTGGAGAATATAGGAGACATACATAAGTACCTCGGGAAAAAATTTGAGATGTTGGTTCGTTGTACTTTATGATATATGCTCTATGGAATTTAGGGTTCCTGAATGCTCCTGAAATCAGTTTCAAATAGGACTGTTTGGAATTTTCACTATAACTTCTTTTCTGGGACTCTTCAAACTGTGAAAATTTCATAGAACAGAGGATACATACAGAAGCATCTCATGTAAAAATTTCATATGGTGTTTTATTTTAATTTCTTATATATGCTCTGTGGAAGTTAGGGTTCTTGAATTCTCTTGAAATCGGTTTCAAACAGGTCAGTTTGGAATTTTAACTATAACTTTTTTTCTAGGACTCTTCAGACTGTGAAAATTTTAGAAAACAAATGAGACATACAAAAGTACCTCAGGTAAAAAATTTAGAATCATAATTACAAAATTGGATACATGGCATGTTGTACAAGTTCATTCTTCGGAAGAGGCCCAAAATAACAAGATTTGGGAAATTTACCATTTGGAATTCAAATTTTGGTAAGACCTAGTAAAGGCAAAAGTAGTGAGAAGACCATGTGAAGGAAGAATAAATGAGTAGGCTCAGCGAAGGCAGAAGCAACGACCATTCCTGGTGACGTCATAAGTAGAAAGTAAAATTGATGAAGGTTGGTTCATCTCACACAAAGAGATTGATGTCTCTTGCTAAGTTGGTGCTTAGAGGTGGGGATTGACGTTTCCAGTAGATTGATGTCTACGAAGATCTATAAGAGTAGGTTGTGTTATCACACAGATTGTAGTTTAGGCAAATCCCAACCCAAACAACAAGTGTGAGATATAACTAGGGACACATATCATTGTCACCTTGATAAATATCCCCCTCATTTTAGTGATGGACAAGTCCAACTCAAGGGAGGCTTCATGTGTGATCCTAGGGGGATTACAAGGGATAAGACAAGGAGAAAAATCAAGCAACCATATAGTTCAAATGAAAGGCTCTAAGGGCTTGATGGAAGATGAGTATCGGTCAAGGAGAAGTTGTCAATGGAGAATACCTGCAAAACAAATTTTAGACAACCAATACCAAGTGAATATATGATTTAATGGGCCCTATAACAAGAGGGAAACACAAATTTATGCTTGCTGTCCCAAAATTGCAGAATTAAACAATTAAAAATCAACAATGACCAAATTATAACAACTGCAAATTAGACTATCAATCAAGTATATGATATTGGATAAAAATGCTTGCAATTAGTAGACAATATTCCAATGTTTAAACCAAGGTTTTGATAGCAAAGGAGGGTTGTTAATGAGTGTTATCAACAAGTTTTTATCATATCCCAATGGCTGTAGAAATTAGCAAGTAAACCACTAAATCAATAACGTAATACCAATAGAACAATTTCCAAGACTTACTAGTAATTTTCAGCGGTAGAAAAGTGGAAATGAGTAAGATAGAGTGAATTTGTTGTAGCTCTAATGGTTGTAGCTTAATTTTTATTACAACACAATCACTTATCCAATCAATACGCCCTTGGAGCACAAGAGAGCCTAAATTATGTAAGATTCAAATCCAAACTTGAACAATCCAATCTCTCAAATTTCACATTTACCAATGTAATTAGTGCCTTATCTATTGGGTTAATGGAGTATCTTGATTTGACAACAAATTAGGCAAAAGGAGAATAAAACGTTTCTTTGAGAATTAAACCCTTATAAAGCCAAAGAAGACACAAAATCTCCAAATCGTTTAGCCTAGAAATCCAAGTTTAGTTAGGGTTTGATAATTTTATAGGGGTGTAAACCCTCTTACTCCCTAGAGAAGATAAACCATAGCAAGGTCTTACTACAAGGGAGTAAACCCTCTTACTCCTTGTAGAAATCCTTAAGCCTTTTCAATAACAATAGAATAAAATTCCTTGATGGAGGGTGTATGCCTTTATACTCCCCCTAGGGTTTGATTGTTTAACCTTCAAATCAAGAAGAAAAACAAAAGATTGAAAAAAATCATTACCTCATCCAAGAAATAGCATCAAAAACCCTTACTGATCAAACAAATTACAAAAAATTTCCAAGAAGAAGCATCCAAGAGAAGTTTATAGCCTTTATTCCACCAATAGACAAGTGTAGCATCCATAATGACCAAAAACAAGAGAGTGAATTTCCCAAGAGGGCCGAAATTTCATTCCAAGAGAGATTTTTCAAGTGATGAGTTATGATTTGTGGCAAATTACTTGCCTCATATTTATATGAGGAAAAACCAAGTCATTTTTGTCCACTTTACAATTAAATCCATAAATTTAGGCATAAACCTAAGCTACAATGTTTAATTACGTTTTACTTTTTTTCCCACATAGGATACAAAATGACCAAAAGTAACAAAATGATGGGACATTAGCCCACAAAATATCTCTCCAATGTGGCACGTGTGATGGGAAATCCTACAAAGGCTAGGACATCAAGCTAGAAGAGTGCCACATCATCCCCAAATTAAGAAATAGAGTGGGGCTTCAAGCCCACAACATCACCAAATTTTCCAAATATGCCAAACATTCGATTAAAATTGTGACATCATACCTCCCAAGAGGATCGTTTGGGCATAAGAGTGTAACATCATCCTCTCTTCATAGTTCAAAGCATCGTTCAAGTGCTAAAGTCACCTTCCCAAGTGCAATATTCATCTTCCAGGCCTCCAATGAGTGAGGCACTACATCCAACCAATGGGATTTCAAGCCCATGTGAAGGTCCAAGTGGCTTAGTTCCTTCATGAATAAATTTCACCGAGAAAGGTCTTGCAAATACAAACAAGTACACCCTCCAAGGGTCCACACGTCACATGTATCATGCCAAGTAAGCCAAATTTAATAAAATAACTACCCAAACATCTGCATTAAATCCCCTCTTTTCAAACTAAATAAATGCTCAAAGACCTTATAAACTTTGTCAAATTTAGGTATGGGAGGGTTGTCATGGTTCCCTATTGGGTAGGCCAATCCCCAAGTCAAGGAATGTTTCCCAAGAATATTCTCTCTAGACCATGTAGTGAATATGAGGTGGATGGAGGTAATATTTTTGGGCATGGGGTTCTTGACATATCAAGGGCTCATATTGTCTCATTTATGGGTGCCTTTGTGGAGGGTGTGTTGCATCCTTCATTTGCAATGCAACATTTTCCCAAGCCCTTTGTTTTCCTTTCAATTATTATGGTCCAAAAATTGAGTGCTATGTGCAAGGAAAGAAAGGAGCACCTCAATGCCACTTGAAGTTAGAACACATTGAGTGTCATATGCATTGGAAATTAAAAGATAACGCAAATGCATTCCCCCATCAAACGAGACATTTATTAATTATTTGTTTTTTTAAAGGTCCTTCATTTTTATGGAGAATCATTTCATATCTCTCAAGACCTTAGGGAGAGCATATAGAAGGATAACTTATGGCTTTTAACTTTTTCCAACTACGACACCTCTAGGCCTTCAACCCCTTCTTTCCATGAAATAAGGTACAAGCACTTCTTGGGGTCAATGAGCCCAAAAACCCAAAAAATGAGAAAACAAAGGGGAAGAAGCATGGAAAGTCGTAAGTATGAGTGGGAATGGTATGATGATCCTTCAAGGAGACCCCTAGTAGAAACCCTTTTCCCGAGGGTGACCCACTTACTAGGAAACCATTTCAACCACCAAGGTGAAATAAGGAAAAATGTATTATTTCCAAGCAAATGTTTTCATAATTAAGAAAGGGCTCTTTGCAACATGATCAAATGCTTCAATTATTAAAGAGACACTTACCATGAGACCATACTTGTTACCTCATGAATCAAGACATGTTGTCCTTTTTGGGCTAGGCCGGTGTGGAAGATGTTTCTATGTTATTGAAGATGAATGGTGATGTGTGGTGGAGAGGAGGGACTCTATATTCTCAATGTGGGCTCAGATGGTCATTTGGATCTTGACACTCCATGTATTCAACAAGTGGGCCTCGAGACATCATCCCCTTAGTTACCCCTAGGTTGGGGGGTAACATTTGGCTCCTACATGGGGACATGTGCTCACCGTAGAGCGCATGAGAACCTCAACATCTCCTGGTAAGACTTGTGCCTACACATAATGAAGCAAGATATTAGAGCGCCAAGGGATGGCTTAATCACCCTTTATTCATATAAGTAAAACTTCAAAATTTCAAAATTGACAACTATTCCTTGAATTTTTTATTTTTTTCATTTTTTCAAAAACTTCTAACTAACATGTAATGATTCAAGAAAATGCATGACGAAAAATATGCATAAATGTAAGAAAATTAATTTGTAAATCCAAACATATAAATGAATGCAACTAACCTACTTACCTAGGGCCTAAGGCCCATGGAAATCAGGTCTTAGAGATGTTAGGTGAAAGCGTACAACCAATGCAACCAATTGATTGTCTCATCAAGGTATTTCCCCTTATTATTAATTACGTAATACAAAAAATATAATTCAAACACATAATAATCATGAGAATAAATAAGAATTTGATCAATCATATAAAGGGTAGCCACAAGCCCCATCAATCCATCTCTAAATAGGACTACCACATACAGATGATGACTCATCTTCATCCTCGCTTAGAATACCATTGCTCCTTGAAGGCTGAGAGGAGATGAGATATCCCAAGAAGAATCTATGATTTCTCAGAGAGGAAAATATGAGATAAGGGACAACCTCGGTTCTAGAGAAAGAATATTTCTCCACACTCAAAACATATTTCCTCTTTATGCATGTTTGCAAGTCCCTGCATATTGCCTCATGCCGAAAATATCGATGCCTTATGGCATGGATCTATTAATTTTCTGAGCTGGACACATCCTCATTCCATCAAAATTTGAGCATGAAGATGGTTGAGAATCTTCATTAAATAATAGTTCTAAGTCAAAAGGATAATCCCCAATCTATGGTTGGAAATTAACACAAGTATGTTGCAACAAGCCATCCCTTGGTGGACAAAAAATCTCAGTGACATGTCATCATTAGGTTTCCAAATATCTTGATCATCCATGTATGGAAAGCAATCTTCCAAAGGGAAGGTTTCTACATTCTTTAGTTGGAAGTTTCCCTCAATGTCCTAGATGGGATTTCCATCAAAACCGAAGCAACCAACATCCCATCCACGCTTCTGAACACATATGAAATCATCAATATGATTTTCAACTGTATTTGAGGGTTGCTCTATGAATTTATCTGTCACATACCCACTACGGAAAAAATAAAATTTCGCTCTTCCTCAAGGAATAGAATCCCCGAATTCCTACAGGGGCCTAGCATAGGCTAGCTCTTCCCTTATCCACCTCCATGTGATCGTTGATTATGACCATAGGCCAAGCCAAGAGGCACCTTTCGCATTTCGCGACTCAGGGATGCAAGAGAGTCAAGTCTTTCGACTCTTCAAACCCTAAATTCTGAAATCTTACCTTCGATGAGATCGACGACTGCGAATCTCCCCCTAATCCGACAGTCCTCGCCGTATCGGGATTTTGGTAACCGGGAGTTCGAAATGCAGCAACCCAAATCACTGGTCACTCCATTCCCCGAATTCCGATATGGGAATTCATGTATGAGATCAACGACCCTCGTTGATCTTGATCTGACGGACACTACCCCTCCTGAGCTTAAGGGTGTTGAAAGACACTCAGTCTTAATTGCACGTCGGGGTTTTGTATACCAAGATTTCGCGACTTGCGAAGACGACAGGTCTTTCCCTCTGGTTTCCCAGATGCTGAAATGTCGAAACTTATTCACACTAAACTGGCTCATCCACAGAGCGCATCAGGATTTCGTATACCGAGATTTCGTGACTTGCGAAGACGAGGGGTCTTGCATTCTGGTTTCTCGGATGCCGAAACGCCGAAACTTATTCACACTAAATCGACTTGTCGGGGTTTCGCATACCAGGATTCCGCAACTTGTGAAGACGAGGGGTCTTTCCCTCTGGTTTCTCGGATGCCGAAACGCCGACCGGCAGCCATGTGTCCCTCCGATGGATGGCTGCGACCTTTAGCCACGATCAACAGTTGTGATCTTTTCGGGATGATCAACGGTTGCGATCAAATCTTGGATTTCTCCTTTTCGGGAATTTGGGAGAGTCTTCACTCCCGTTTCCCGGTGCCAAATCCCCGATGGATGTGGATCTTTGACACGCGTCCTCTGGGATGGACGATCTTGATGCTTTCATGACTTTGACGAGTCCTCTCTCCCCTGCATGCACCAGGTTAAACCTCATGTGACTTTTCTAGATCCGACGGCTATTGGTCCCCTGCGCTCAATCTAATGGTTTAGATCTATTCTCCTGCGCACCCTTCTTCGGCTATTTGGACGTAGGCTCCAACGGTCCAGATTGTCCCCTGCGAATCGACGATTCGCCTTTCACGACTTTGGGGAAATCCTCACCTCTATTTCCCCGAATTGGACCAACAGTTTATATCTGATTTTGATCACGGTCTCCATCACTCTTGATCTTTCATACGCTCTGAAAACTCCAAAGGGTTTCTCGACCTCTGCACTCCATGCAGGGTTCTTGCACACAACGGTGCGATCCTTCCTGAGCTTGTTTAGGACTTGAGTAGTTTTGGGTTTGGTTTGCCTCGCAGAGAGCTTGTGCCAATCTGCACTACCTCTCTTGAGCTTAACAAACTTCGTCCTCCAAGGGACTCTAAACAATTAGGAGGGTTGGCATGCGTACATGAAACTGTGTCTGGGGTCGACGAACACACAGTTCGTGACTCTGGCTTATGCCTCCATAGGACACAAGCATTTATGAGTATGAAATCATCTCCTAACCATATAATTTCTTACTGGCCTAGTTACACAATCAAGCAAAAATAGAAGAGATACAATATATACAGTAAGCATTCATTCACATTCCTGAAGGCATATGCAATAAAACCAATTCATACACAGTTACAGCTAAATTACACAGGGTAGGAAATCGATTATCTATTACAGGTTTCCGCCAACCAACTGATTGTGGGTGTTCATCCTTCCACCCAACCATAGGCTCAGAGGCATTCATTCTTAGCACTCTGGCCACCCCCGTGCCAAGCCATGATATCACTAGGGAATTCTCACACTTCTCGAGGGTTCTTCCTCCATTTTTGCTTCCCTTTGGGTCATGTTCTCTATAACTCAGAGCTTTCTCTCTCGGTTATGGCCTTGGTGAGGTTTCTCAGATGCTCCTCAGCATTAAGCTCACGGCCTTCAGTTCGTGACGCACTGGAGAGCTCTGCGCATATCCCTTATGAGCTTACGCTCCCTCGTCCCCTGTCTCTTCTCTCTTGTGTATCCCTCTTACCTTGGAAGGTTTTTCCGACCTATCCTATTCCTTATGTCAGAAGGAAGCTCAGGTCTGCAGGTCCCTACGGTACTTCGGGCTGACAGCCCATGTTTCCATTCATGGGGGTGGTTGATATTTCAACCACCGATCCTTTCTTCATTAACTGATTTCTCTCCTTGGGATCCGAAGGAGGTTGTCATCCTCATCAAGGGAAATTTGGGGTTATTTGTCATAATGAACCCTCTCTTATAGTTTTCACATTCTTCCTCTAGTGATATCATGGCCAATACTTTCAAGGATTCACCTCCATAGTCAGTTATTGGCAACTCAAACAATAATACATTTACATTGTCCTCATGCATTAGCATGGTAATTCCTATTTTATGATTAATTACAAATTGGGGGAAACAGGGTGTTACAATTCCGTCCCCCTTAAAGAAACATCGTCCTCAATGTTCTTTCTCAAAAACACCTATCATGCCTTTCTCATTTAGCCCCTTCAGAAGTCTTGACCTTCATCCTCAGTCAAGTCCTCTTTCAGGATCTTAGTCTTCATCATCTGCCTTCAATAATTCTTGGACAACAAGCACATTAATCACAATTTTGTGCGAAAACATCTTACTGTTGTTCAAAATTCAAAAGGAAATTTTCATAATCTTAGCACAATACTTATCGATGCAGTTTGTGGATCTGTATCCACATGGTAGTTTTTTTATCCATGCTCATCTCTTTCCTTGACGTACCCATTAGGTGCATTATTCCAATTCAATAGTTCACAAGAGCTATCATGATTTCATCTTCCTTTCCAAGGTTTTTTTCCGCACGGGAAACTACCCATTGTGTGCATGATCCCAATAGTTTACAAGAATTATTAAGGTTTCCTCTTCCTTGCGGTCACTCACCCTCTAGGCCCAGGCTCGGGCATCCCCTTCACTGTTATACAGTCACTCGAGCGATCCATCTTGCCCTGCCAAGGTTTTCTTGCACAGGAAAATTTTAGAGACTCTATCGAGTCTTACAGTCGAGGCATCCCTCAGACTTGCTCTGTCGAGGCGTACCTCCGGCTTGTGTTACCTCAAC
The DNA here is from genome assembly GCA_000966675.3 of Picea glauca. Taxonomy (NCBI): domain Eukaryota; kingdom Viridiplantae; phylum Streptophyta; class Pinopsida; order Pinales; family Pinaceae; genus Picea; species Picea glauca. The sequence goes on from JZKD02S2242680.1 coordinate 377,105, forward strand.
ACAATAATTTTCAGGCGATCATGGCTTATCACTGGGTTTTCATGGCTCAGTAGTAGCCATGTTCATCATCTTCAACTTTGACAGCCCTCATATGTCCTTTCTAGACATGTCTTTTCTTCTCACCTGTATCATAGGTATACAAAATTCATGAGACATCATTATAAATTCTAACTTTCATAATTTTATTGCAAATATGTCACCCACAGATTTTCCAATCTCACGATTTGTTTTCATATTTGTTCCACACAGGAACCAGAATCATAATTATGGGACTTTCCTTCCCATAACGGTTTGGCTCAGCATGGAATTTGCCTTTCTTATGGGCTTACAATGTTGCCATATCCAAGACCCCTTTGCTTCCTGCACTTTCAACTTCAATTGGCCAAACAACTTGTTAGCTTTTCCATGCATATACATTTTATTGCACCTTTACAACATCATCACAACAATTTCAGAATTGTGCATACTTAATAATTAAATTACTTTCTCAAAAAGGAAATACCATTCCTTGCAGTTTGGCTCAGCATGCAATCGGTCTTCCTTATGAACTTACAACACTGCCATATCCAAGGCCCTTTCCTCCCTGCAATTTCATTCTTTACACAGCCAAACAATTGTTAGTTTTTTCGTGTACATTACCTTTTTCGAAAATCAAGTATACTAACAGTCCAGGTCATTTCATCTATTCAAGGATTCAAAGCAAAAGGATACATCATCCCTTACCTATGCATCATTCCATCCTACCAAATTTTCAAAATGTGATTCGGATATCAATTGATTTTAATGAATGCGCCAACATTTGTGGCCACATTCATACCCAATGCACCCTTGCATTGATTTCAAGTTTGTCACACTTTATGACAGGTTCTTGGCCATGGTTTGTTGGAACTTAACCAACCTCTCCACCACATGGCCTATTCATTTTCATTCATTCTTACAATAGTACCATGCTTCCTGCTATAGGCCAATCATGACCCCAAATCGGTATACCAGAACTCAAAGTTTCACATGAATGCTTTTAAGCACTCCCTGATTGGTCAATGCGTTCATGACATATCGGTTCATGAATTCTCCCAATGGTTACAAACAATGTTTACTACCAGAGGTTCATACCTCCATTATTCAGGTTCTCCTTCCTGAATCATACCTTACTTGGGTATCCAAGGCATACAACTGCCTTTCAAAGTTCATGCATAACACTAAGACAATAAAATATTTCAGAAGGGGTTCTTACCAAATCCCTTCATACCTTGTGCCACATAGGCACAAATATCTTTATACCAGTTCTTGGTTGCTAGCACTCTCTTTCTGATCTCTACATCATCAACAATGCTTTAGTAGGATTTTCACAGTCATGTCAACAATCTTTCGACCGTAGCCTTCCCATGGTCACCCTTTTCTTGAGGTTGTTCATTATTGGCAACTGTCTTTCTCAACAGTTCCAATCTTATTTCTTTCTACACATGACATACACCATAGGTACATTAGTCATCATGTAAATTAAAATGCAAGTACCGTAGCATTTAAATTAATAAAATATTTCCAGACATGTCCCAACATATCCGTATGTACTTCATCACACTATCCTTAATGTTTTCATGAGTGCAACACAACAGTTGTCAATCGTTTTCACAGTATTACAACCATCATCACTATGGTGTCAAAACATTTTTGTTCATCAATGTACTAGCTTTCTCATCCCATAGAAAACATAATGCACAACAAGGAAATAATTGAGGGCTCTCCCCTTCTTCAAATTATTTCTACATCGCTTGGGGATTTTCAGCCCAGTCGAGTTGTCTCTAAGGTCTCACTGCCTTTTCTTAATCATGGCCTCAACCAAGACTAAGTAGTTAAACACACTCATTTATTCATTTAATCATACTCATGGGGTTTACTTTCCCTTTAGCAACTATATCAGTTTCCACAACAGATGGATCATAGACATGTGCATCCTGCTCATCATTATTTGGCCCTTAGAGTGGTTATCATTTAGTTGTTAGTCTTCTATTAATTACATGATACTTTAAAAATGTAGTCCAAGATTCTTATATATAGACAGGCTTTGCAGCTCATTGTCCAACCTTCAACAATTATTCGGGTTGTGACTTTGTTCCTCTGACAGAGTCCTTATACAGTTCCTCCACTGGGAACTCCTTTGGTATGCAACTTCCTTGTTGCATATCATCCATCACTATTTGTGATGGCCTCAAGCTCGAATTAGCTTCAGCGTGTTAATAAGCATTCTTTAAGGGACATAGACATACCTTTTTGTTATGCATTCCAAATTATGCATCCGCACATGTTCTAGGTTATTGCTAACTTACATCCACGATGTACTTAGCTATACTCATAATTGTAAGCTTGTGTGCAGTTGTCGTAGGTATAATTTACAGCCCACATGCATCTTTACTGTTAAGATCAGTCAATTCAGATTCATTCACAATCCTTCTCATGTGATTCTCAAAGGCGTAATCATTTGTTTCTTATTATGACAAGAGAGCATCTTTTCTCATTTACCCTTTCATCTAATTATATTGGTACCTCCTGAGGAAATGGAATACATGCCCCTCGGGCTATTATTTGGAACAGAACTTTCATGACTCCCCAGAATGGAGTTAGTTATGCCTCCATAGTATTCATTTAATCTGGACAAGAGCAATACTTGCTTCACATTTCACTCATCAGGGAAATCATATTGGACCTCTAGTATACTTATACTCTTACATCATACATGTGCATTACTTGCATGTTTAATATCATTCATACCTTACTGGTATTAATATCAGGCTTCCTATTATGAAGCTTCACAATGCATTAAACTCATGCACTCAAGTACAATTGAACACAGCTAAGTATTCATCATACTAGTTCACACCTTCTCTTGACGCGACCACCGGTGATGACCACGATCCGAACTAAAAGGCGCTCCGCATTTCATGATTTCTGGATTCCTGTTACAAGGGACTCTGGTTCCTTGATCCCCGAAATCTGAAAAACCCGAAAGACCGAGGCTAAGGTTTTCTCGGCTCTTTTATTCACATGACCCTTCGCTCGGAACCCAGGGTCAATTCCTAGACACACGTCGGTATCCCGTGTTTCGGCGAATCCGCGGACAACGCTCCACCATTTCCCAAACTTCTGATCCATGAGTGTCCGGCAACCTGGATCCCTCAATCCATATCTCTCTGCCAATCAACGGTCCTAATCAAATCGATGATTTACTTTGCACGACTTTGGGAAAGTCTTCGCTTCTATTTCCCAATAGTCGAAACCTCGAAGCTCTAGATCAACGACTCTCGTTGATTCCAATCTAACGGATATTATTCCTCCTGAGCTTGTGAGTGATGAGAGGTTATCAACCTTATCTTCTCCGTTGATCTACTAGATCTAACAGTTCACGAAATTTCGGTATTCCTCCCTCCGAGAATTCCACTGTCCGTTCACATTTTCAATGACTTCCAGCCACGAACTTGGCATCAACTCTTCTAGAATTCAAACTCTGCGTTCAACCTCCAGAGCTTTCAAATTTTTAACACAAGCTTGTTTCTGTACGCATGTTTGGCATACAAAATTTCCCCACTATCTCTTCTGAGCTTTTAAGTTACTTACATGACTAATCTCATAGTCATAACTCATACGGATGCTACCCTCTCTTTATGGGAACAACCAACAAGGGTCACTCTTGGGAATTAGCAACAGTCCCAAAGGACTCCTCTTAATCTTGTTTAAACATATTATCCTTATTGTCGATTCTAACCATTATAGGTCAGGTAATCTGACCCTACATATTTTCATCATTCCTCTCAATAATGAGGAGTTATATGCTCAGGGTTTAGTCTTTTAATAATGCAGTAATTATAACTTTCTAAGGATCCTACCAGTCCTTACCAGATTTCCTAAATCATGAAGGAGTTCTTCATGAGGATCTTAATTCTTACCTAACCATCCATCTCAATTGCAAGAGACTCTACCTGCTTTAGTAGGTATCCATCATCACACTATAATAGAACAACTTAGTTCATGTCCCTTTTCTGGCTCGTGCAACTTCATAGCACAATTTATTCCACCTCTGTTATTCACACTCAGGTCTTATTAGTGATCTTGATCAGTGCATCCCTACTCCTATAAGAGTAGTTATCATTTTGACAAAGGAACAATATAATTCCTTTGTCAGAATTCCGTAGAAATTACCAAATTATAGTTTCATTATGCAGTCCTTCTCCTTAAAGAGAAAATGCAGATAACAATATCTCCTTACGCGACTCGTACATGAGCCCAAGTAGGCCAAGTGTTGTAACAATGCTCTGATACCAATTTGTCACATACCCACTATGGAAAAAATAAAATTTTCACTCTTTCTCGACGAATAGAATCCCAGAATTCCTACGGGGGCCTAGTGCAGAATTCCTACGGGGGCCTAGTGCAGGCTAGCTCTTCCCTTATCCACCTCCATGTGATCATTGGTTATGACCATAGGCCAAGCCAAGAGGTTCCTTTCGCATTTCATGACTCAGCGATGCAAGAGAGTCAAGTCTTTCGACTCTTCAAACCCTGAATTCTGAAATCTTACCTTCGATGAGATCGACGGCTGCGAATCTCCCCTTGATCTGACGGTCCTGGCCGTATCGAGATTTTGGCAATCGGGAGTTCGAAATGCAGTGACCCAAACCACTAGTCACTCCATTCCCTGAATTTCGATATGGGAATTCGTGTATGAGATCAACGACCCTCGTTGATCTGGATCTGGCGGTCACTATCCCTCCTGAGCTTAAGGGTGTTGAAATACACTCAGTCTTAATCGCGCGTCGGGGTTTCGTATACCAGGATTTCACGACTTGTGAAGATGAGGGGTCTTGCCCTCTGGTTTCCCGGATGCCGAAACGTCGAAACTTATTCACACTAAACCGACTCATCCACAGAGCGCATCAGGGTTTCGTATACCAGGATTTCGTGACTTGCGAAGATGAGGGGTCTTACCTTCTGGTTTCCCAGATGTTGAAATGTTGAAACTTATTCACATTAAACCGACGCATCGGGGTTTCGCATACCAGGATTTTGCGACTTGCGAAGATGAGGGGTATTTCCCTCTGGTTGCCCGGATGCCAAAACGCTGACCGAAAGCCATGTGTCCCTCCGATGGATGGCTGCGACCTTTAGCCACGATCAATAGTTGTGATCTTTTTAGGATGATCAAAGGTCACGATCAAATCCCAACTTTCTCCTTTTTGGGAATTTGGGAGAGTCTTCACTCCCATTTCCCGGTGCCAAGTCCCCGATGGATGTGGATCTTTGACACACATCCTCTGGGATGGACGATCCTGATGCTTTCAAGACTTTGACGAGTCCTCTCTCCCCTGCATGCACGAGGTTAAACCTCGTGTTCCTTTTCTGGATCCGATGACTATCGGTCCCTTGCACTCGATCTGACGGTTCAAATCTATTCTCCTGTGCACCCTTCTCCGATTGTCTGGACGTAGGCTCCAACAGTCCAGATTGTCCCCTGCGAATTAGTGATTCGCCTTTCAAGACTTTGGGGAAATCCTCACCTCTATTTCCTTGAATTGGACCAACAGTTCAGGTCTGATTTCGATCATGGTCTCTATCACTCTTGAGCTTTCATACGCTCTGAAACCTCCAAAGGGTTTCTCGGCCTCTGCACTCCATGCAGGTTTCTTGCACACAACGGTGTGATCCTTCCTGAGCTTGTATAGGACTTGAGGAGTTCTGGGTTTGGTTTTCCTCGCAGAGAGCCTATGCCAATCTGCACTACCTCTCCTGAGCTTAACAATCTTCATCCTCTAAGGGACTCTAAACAATTAGGAGGGTTGGCATGTGTACATGAAGCTGTGTCCGGGGTCGATGAACACACAGTTCGTGACTGTGGCTTATGCCTCCACAGGACACAAGCATTTACGAGTATAAAATCATCTCCTAACCATATAATTTCTTACTGGACTAGTTACACAATCAAGCAGAAATAGAAGGGATACAATATATCCATTAAGCATTCATTCACATTCCTGAAGGCATACGCAGTATAACCAATTCATACATAGTTACAGCTAAATTACACAGGGTAGGAAATCGCTTATCTATTACAGGTTGCTGCCAACCAACTGACTATGGGTGTTCATCCTTCCACCCGACCATAGGCTCAGAGGCATTCATTCTTAGCACTTTGGCCACCCCCATGCCAAGCCATTATATCACTAGGGAATTTTCACACTTCTCGAGGGTTCTTCCTTCGTTTTCGCTTTCGTTTGAGTCCTGTTTTCTGTAACTCAGAGATTTCTCTCTCAATTATGGCCTAGACGAGGTTTCTTAGATGCTCCTCGGCATCAAGCTCACAACCTTCAGTTTGTGACTCGTTGGAGAGCTCTGCGCATCTCCCTTACGAGCTTACGCTCCCCTGTCCCCTGTCTCTTCTCTCTTGTGTATCCCTCTTACCTTGGAAGGTTTTTCCGACCTACCCTATTCCTTCTTTCAGAAGGAAGCTCAGGTCTGCAGGTCCCTACAGTACTTTGGGCTGACATCCCATGTTTCCATTCATGGGGGTGGTTGATAATTCAACCATTGGTCCTTTCTTCATTACCTGATTTCTCTCCTTGGGATTCGAAGGAGATTGTCATCCTCATCAAGGGAAATTTGTGGTTATTTGTCATAATGAACCCTCTCTTATAGTTTTCACATTCTTCCTCTAGTGATATCATGGCCAGTACTTTCAAGGATTCACCCCCACAGTCAGTTATTGGCAACTCAAACAATAATACATTTACATTGTCCTCATGCATTAGCATGGTAATTCCTATTTTATGATTAATTACAAATTGGAGGAAACAGGGTGGTACATTATCCACATCAATGGAATTTATTACTTCTTCACAAGGCTTGACAACTTCATCTTCCTCGAGAAGGAAAATAGACACCAATGTATTATCTAGGCCTTCAGCATGAGAAAATCCATCAAGATCTTCTTGGTAACTTTCCTTATAGAATGTGTGGAAGGAAATTATGATGAAGAAATATCGAAGGTGAAAGTCCAAATGGACTAGAGTCGCAGATCTTCTGGAGGTGTGGCCAATGAGATCTAAGCGATTGATTTTACTGTGGATCCAGTCGATGGAGAACCCTATTGGTTTCATGGGGACGATTAACCATCGAGTGGATCTAAGATCTTAGAGATCCCTGACCATTGGATCTGGGGATCCAATGATTGTTGGATTTGTCGAAAAAACATAGTTCAGAAAGCATTGTTTGGAGGAGCCACGAGGTTGTGGAAGGAGGTATTTCCCGATGGCAAGATCTCGAGTGGGAGAGTGCCATTGCTTTGATGAAGAGTTCACCCGATAAGATTTCAGATATAGATCTTCTCATAGACTCCACTTGTTGAGTGATTGGAGGAGTTGGGTAATATCGCTAGCTGCCATGTCGTTCATGGGTTCCAAGTGACTCAAGACCGTTGTTTTCCCTACTTCTTGATCGTTGGATATATTGGGTTAGGGATATCAAAAGGATACGATAAAAAGACAATATTGGGTTGTGTAACCTGTATTTCTGATGACGAAGAATCCTACTTGTCACTGGTTTTGATTAGTCTACGCTGAGTGAGCCAGAACCATCGATCCAGATGAGTTCCCTTCTCATCTATGTAGAAGCTTTCCACCAAAGAATTGTTAATGGGGGTATTGTGTCTGAGGACATGTCATTGCCACACCAACGTATACCCCCACCTGTCCATGTGAGAAGGTGACATGGAAGAGTCCACATGGCCTCCGCTATGAATAGATTACTTGACAGAAGACCAAGCCTGAATGGATTTGGAAAGCCATTTTGATTGGCCTAGAACCCGTGTCTAGCATATATATGGCCAATGGAATGCTCCATGCGAGCAGGTTTCTACTTGTGGGGTTAGAAATATGAGATCAAAGATATAGTGAGAAGAGGAATTTTGACATCCCACTAGCCTAAGTAGGGTTTAGGGGGTGAGGTGTGTTACATTCATGGAAGAAGGCAATGAAAGCATGCATGCAACTAGTCCTATTCTATCCAATATCTCGAATGGATCACAAAATCTCACTGCTAGCTTAGTGCAACTTCCCAAATTCAAATAACTTTTCTTTGGTTTCGCTTTCAAGAATACATGCTCTCCAATTTTAAATTAACTTTGTATCCTACATTGATCCTCATAACTCTTTTGTCTATTATGTGCTACCTTCAAATTCTTCTTATTTTGAACAATTTGCTCTTATATTTCTCTAATAAATTATGGCCCATGTACTAATATGAAGCTTGACATCCATTTCTTTGAAGCTTGATATCCATTGTTGTAGGAAAATCCAACCAAATGCAAGTAGTCCTCAGGCTACCACTTGGATGGCTTATCCATCACATACATCCTCAACAAGTCTTAAATAACCTAATTGACTCTTTTTGTTTGTGGATGATAGGTCGTATTAAATTTATATTTGTGCCAAATCCTTTGAATAATCCCTTCCAATAGTTTGAAGTCAACTTTGGATCTCTATTTGAGACAATTTCCTTTGGAACTCCATGCAACTTGACAATCTATTTCATATAAATTTCTACAATATTAGCAACCTTATGAGCCAATTTAACTATAATAAAGTGAGAAAATTTTGTAAATTTATCCAGCACTACCATTATTGAATCATGTTTCCTTGTTGTCTTGGGAAAATTAGTGATGAAATCAATGGTTACCGCTACCCATTTCCACTCTGGAATTGGAAATGGTTGTAGCAAACCTCTTGGATGTCTATGCTCAGCCTTTACTCTTTGGTATTCCATACACATGGCTATCTAATCAACCACATCTATTTTCATTACTAGCCAAAAGCATCGGCTTCTTACTGCTGCAATAGTCTTCCAGTAACCAAGTTTTCCAACATATAAAACATTATGCATTTTTAAAATATTGGCTTCATTAATTCTTGAAAATTAGGAAAACAAACTTTGTTTTTATGCATAAGTATTTCATCTTTTCCCAACTTATACTCTTTATATTTCTATAGTACATTTCTTTGTTGTAATTCTTCTTTTTCCTATAGGTAATGCCCATATGAAACAACAACTTCTATTTTTTTTTTTCTTTAAATACGATTTGCTCATGCTAATGATTGTAGCATGCATTGCATGTACTCATATGTTGAGTGCATAAGAAATCTTGTTCTCTTTTCCTTTGATATGTTTAATATCAAAGTCATACTCACTCAAAAATTCTAGCCATAATGTTTGTTTGGCATTTGTTATTTGTTAAAACAAATATTTCAGACCACCATTGTTTGTCTTTAAATCAAATTTTGTAATATACCAGATATAAAAAGTATGCAGAACATAAATACAATGCTAGAAATGACAGAATAACAACAATATAACCAGAACATTCACCACAATAGCACTGAAATGATATAAGAATAACAACAGAAATATCACTTTGAATCTGAAAGCAATGTTCATGGGCCTCTTCGAGGGGGAAACCTCTAGTTGAGCAGAGATCTATTACAATAATATCCAAGCTAGGGTTATCATACCCTCGACTCCTATTTATACTAAATATGTCTATCAAAAGAAGCATCTAGAGGAAGATCCTTCTAGAAGTGGAAGCTT
>JZKD02S2242680.1:387282-401585 GCA_000966675.3 Picea glauca
CTAACATGTCCTCCCCCTTAAAAACAACCTTGTCCTCAAGGCTGGAGATGTGGAAATTGCTGCAGAATGGTAGTTGGTTCCCAAGTGGCATCTGTTGGAGTTGTATCTTTCCACTAGATTAACACTTCCTTGATGGCATCTGTTGGAGTTGTATCTTTCCACTAGATTAACACTTCCTTGATGGTTCTCTGACACAAGCGATGCTCACGTTGGTCCAAAACTGTTTGTGGTTGTAGCCAAATGGATCCTTCTTTGGATAACTCGGGAAGGTTGGTTTGAATTTGGCACTTAGTTCTGATCACCTTCTTTAAGCAAGAAACATGAAAACAGGATGTAGCTTTGAATGAATGGGCAAAGCTAATTGATAGGCCAACTGTCCCACATGCTTGAGAACTATATAAGGACCATAAAATTTGGGCGCTAGCTTCTGACAATGCTCGGCCTTGAGGGAATTTTTCTTGTAAGGTTGCAGGTGAAGAAACACATGATCCCCTTATTCAAATTGACGTTCATAGTGACCTTGATCTACTTGTTGCTTCATGTGATTTTGTGCCATGACCAAATTCTCTTTGAGGGTACGAAGAATAGCCTCTCGAACTGTAAGTGTTTGGTCAACCACTTGGACCTTCGAGACACCAGGTAAGTATGAGAGAACTGGAGGTGGCATTTGTTGATATACCGCTTCAAAAGGAGTCATGCATGTAGTTGTATGGTATGAAGTGTTGTACCACCATTCAACTAGGGATAACCATTGAGCCCACTGATTTTGCTTTTTCGAGGCAAAACACCTCAAATATGTTTCCAAACACTTGTTGACAACTTCTGTTTGACCATCAGTCTGGGGATGATAAGTTGTACTGAGATGCAATTGGGTGCCTTGTAGCTTGAACAATTCTTGCCAAAAATTGCTTGTGAAAGTTGGGTCGCGATCAGAAACAATAGAGTGTGGCATGCCATGAAGCTTGAAGACCTAATCCATGAAAATTTGAGCCATCGTGGATGCTGTAAACGGGTGTTGAAGAGCGCAGAAATGAGCATACTTGGAAAGGCGATCAACAACCACCATGATGGCTGATTTATTTCTCGATTTAGGTAAGCCTGTAATAAAATCCATAGAGATGTCCTTCCAAATAGTAGGTGGAATCGGGAGCGGTTGTAGTGTGCCTAGAGATTTGACTGTTTCTCCCTTGTTGCGTTGACACACATCACATTCAGAGACAAAAGTACAAATGTATTGTTTCATACCATCCCAGAAAAAAGAACGTTTGACCATGTCATAGGTTTTGGTGAACCCTTAGTGCCCCACTGTCGGTGTAGCATGAAGCTCAGAAAGTACCGTGGATTTAAGCTTTGATTGTTTACTTAAATACAAATGGCCTTTGTATCGAAGCTCATCATGGAGCCAAGAGTACCCTCAGGGAGCTGGAGCACTGGAATGCAATTGTTGGATTAGCTGCGAACTTTTGGGATCTTGTAGCCATTCCTGGCGAACAGCTTGGAGCCAATCTGGTACAATGAAGGAAAGAGAAAAAAATGGATCCTTCATATTCATATTTGCGGGAAAGTGCATCCGCAACCACATTTTCTTTGCCTTTCTTGTAAATGATCTCATAATCATAGCCAAATAACTTAGTTTCCCATTTTTGTTGCTCCGAGGAGGAAATGTGTTGTTCCAAAAAATACTTGAGGCTTTGATGGTCTGTCTTAATTTGGAAGTGTTGCCCCAATAGATAAGGGCGCCACAAATCAACGACATGCAAAATAGCCAACATTTCCTTTTCATAGATAGATTTGCCCAGATTTCTTTCAGATAGTTGCTTACTGGTAAAGGCCAAAGGTCGACCCTCTTGCATAAGGAAAACACCAATTCCTTTCCCTGAAGCATCACATTCCAAGACAAAGGTCTTTGTGAAATCAGGAAGGGCCAGGACTGGAGTGGTGCACATGGCCATCTTTAGGGTCTGAAAATCTTGAACAACAACTGGAGTCCAAGTGAAAGATTTCTTTTTTAGGAGAGCAGTGAGAGGTGTTGCAATCTTTTTGTAATTCTTAACAAACTTGTGATAATAACCTGTTAATCCTAGAAATCCACGCAATCTTTTGAGAGTCTTTGGGTGAGGCCAGTCTTGCATAGCTTCAATCTTTTTAGGATCCACCCTGACGTCGTCTTTGCCAACCAGATGACCCAAGTACTCTACTTCTGAGGCACCAAAAGCACATTTAGACGGTTTCAGGAAAAGTTGGTGTTGAGAGAGTAGATGGAGAACTCGATCCACATGAGCAAGATGTTCTGTCTAGGTCTTGCTATAGATGAGGATATCATCAAAGAAAACTAAGACAAAATGACGGAGAAAAGGACGAAAGACATGATTCATGAGGCTTTGGAAGGTGGAGGGGGCATTACACAAGCCAAAGGGCATGACCAAAAACTCGTAGTGGCCCTCGTGAGTTCTAAAGGAAGTCTTGGGAATGTCTACCTCTTTCATACGTATCTAGTGGTAGCCTGAACGAAAATAATGTTTAGTAAAGAATTGGGCGCCACTCAGTTCATCCAGGAGGTCATCAATGACAGGAATGGGAAATTTGTCCTTAATGGTAAGTTTGTTGAGGGCACGAAAGTCAAGACACATTCACCAAGAACCTTCTTTCTTCAGGACCATGACCATAGGAGAAGAGTAGGGGCTCATACTAGGGCGGATAACGCCTGCATTAAGGAGTTCTTGGACCATTTTCTCAATTTCATTTTTTTGGGAAAAGGGGTGACGATACAGACGGATATTGGGAGGAAGGCTGAATAAAATTATGGGTGCTTCCACTATCAACCAGAATGATGACCTTATGATGCTTGATGTAACTGATTAGCTTGAGGGTTTGGGGAGCGGAGAAGCCAGTGAGGGCATTGAGGGAAATGACCAGTTCTACTTTGGGAGGGTCTGAGGGAGGGGTTATGTCGGGGGTTTCAGGTGACTCAAACACAAGGGGAGTTTCAATATCCTCTTCCGAAATATCCTCGGAGATGGCCATAAACAACTTTTGTTCCTTACACTTGTGGCCTAGAAAATATTTTTCATCACAATTATAACAAAGGCCTTTGAGTTAGCGTTTAGCCATTTCGACCCTGGTCAATTTTTGGATCTTTAGTGGAGCAGAGGGAGTAGTGGGATTTATTGGTTTAGGGCGAGGGATAAAGGAGGGTTTCTGGTTTTGAGAAGATACAACATGTTGTTCTTCTTTAGCTCTTTTAGTAGCCTCCAGACCTCTGAGGCCAAGCCATGAGGACATGGGCCTGAATCTCATCCTTGAGGCCACTGATAAAACATTCTCGGAAAAAGGCATCATACATGCCCTCTGTCCAAAAAGCCAGACGCTCAAAGGCAGCTATAAAGTCTTCCACTCTTCCTGATTGTTTCAAAATTTTCAAATGGCCCAAATGGTTGGTGTCAGTGTCAAAGCATTCATAAAGATCTGCCACAAAGTGTGTCCAAGCAATATACCCTCGACGAGAAGTTTTTCTCCATTGCCACCATTGCCAACGTTCTTGATCTAGATGGAGAACACCATACCGGAGTTTGGCCAAGTCATCTGTAATGTCGTATAAAGAGAAATAATGTTCCATTTGGGTTACCCAACCAGTGGGGTCCGAGCCATCAAATTTGGTCACATCTATCCGCGGAAGGCGTAGGTCACGTTGAAAGTGATGGTTCTGAAAGTTATGGGAATGAGAGGAATGGTCACCTTCAGTATGTGGAGGTGAGGAAGAGGAAGGGTTATCTGTAGGGATATGCAGTTTGGTGCAGAGTGCGGAAAAGACAGATTCAAGCTGGGTGGTGAGGTCTTGTTTGATTTCCTCCATTGAGGACTACATGGTTGTATTGATGGCGGCAACATTGGCACTGAGTTGTTTCACTTCTTGTTGGGTCTTGATGAGACCAGATTGCAAGGTGTTGAAGTGAGCTTCCAAGTCTTGGCTACGAGTATGGGCCATGGGGATGGGGGAACTGAAAAGGGGCGGGCGAGGTAATTTTGTTTTCCAAAAAATGATATGGATGAATGTGATAAGGGCGAAGAGATGAATCCAATGGAATAGGTCTCAAATAATACTCTGGTTTGAAGAATACCGCAGAGAGGAAATGCCCAAATGCTTAACTAGAAAGAAATGTGTATTTGCTTGGCAACCCGAACATAGTTGTGCGGCAATAGATCTTGTTTGTTTTAATTTGTTTATGTTTCTATCCCCAAGGGTTAGGTATTCAAGGGTTCTACAGACAAGGGTTTTTCCTGTGCTATAGCTCTCTGATATACGCGTGGGGTCCAACAGTAGTACTCGCCCAATATCTCAGGGCACTAACTAAGGATAGACCGTACCCTTAGCCGTACTACTCGACTACCCAGGTACTAGAGAGTATCTTCCCGAGTGTTGTTCTCAGTGAAACTATAGAAGTCAGGCAACCGATTGGTTTATCTAAAGAGGGCTTCAAGTAATCTAGGTCGATCCGTACACAAGTGTTATCTAATGCGCTACCACTCGAAGGGGTACCAACATGGGTTACAAGGGTGACCAACAGATGTGTGCTTAAGTACCACTTATATTTCCTGCGTGTATGAATCCCTCAACTGTGAGTTTATGCATGTAACGACAGATCTATGTGGCTTAAAGACATCAGAATACGTCTCTACCCTGAAAAAAAATTTAACCCACACTTTCTGCTGAGGAATGTGCTCTAATACCACTTGTAATATACCAGATATAAAAAGTATGCAGAACAGAAATAAAATGCTAGAAATGGCAGAATAACAACAATATAACCAGAACATTCACCACAATAGCATTGAAATGATATAAGAATAACAACATAAATATCACTTTGAATCTGAAAGCAATGTTCACGGGCCTCTTCGAGGGGGCAACCTCCAGTTGAGCAGAGCTCTATTACAATAATATCCAAGCTAGGGTTCTCATACCCTCGACTCCTATTTATACTAAATATGTCTATCAAAAGAAGCATCTAGAGGAAGATCCTTCTAGAAGCGGAAGCTTCTATAAGGTCTTCTTACATCCAACTTATTCTATTTTATTGCAAGGCCTTATAAATATTGACCTTTATTACATCCGAATATATTTTTCTACCTATGTGCGGGTTAGGAACCTAACAAATTTTCTTCCCATGAAGTAATGCCTCCACATTTTTAGTGCATACACTATGGTTGCAAGCTCTAGGTTGTGTGTGGCATAATTCTTGTGATGCTCTTTGAGTTTTCTAGACTCAAAAAATCACATTTTCATTCTAATTAAGGACTCCACTTAGTCCCTCTTTGCATGCATGGGTACACACCATGAAATCTTCATTTGGATCAACACTCTTTATAATTGGTGCATTAGTTAGCAATTCCTTCAATAGCTAGAATCTTTCTTCATACTCTAGCGTTCATTCAAATTTAATTCCTTTTTCTTTTAAATATGTAATGAGATGAACAATATTAGAGAATCTTTCCATGAATCTCCTGTTGTATCTAGAAAGTACCATGAATGACCTTACCTCTGTTACATTCTTTGGTGTTGTCCATCTTGTAATAGCTTCAACCTTCTATGGATCCATTGTTGTCCCTTTTTTTGAAATTATATATCCCAAATAATGAATAATCTTCTAATGAAAAAAACACTTGCTTGACTTAACATACAATTGATGCTCTCTTAGCACTTGTGGTACCAACCTCAATTGATGTTCATGATATTCATTTGAATTGGAATAAATAAGTACGTCATCTAAGAAAACAATGAAAAACTTATCCAAGTAACTTATAAATATGCTAGTAATTAAACACATGAAGGTAGTTGGTGCATTTGTCGGCCAAAATGGCACCACTACAAATTCATAATGTCCACACCTAGTTCTGAAAGTAGTCTTTCTAATGTCATCATCCTTTATTCTTACCTAATGGTAACCTGACCTCAGATCCATATTTGAAAGGATATTTTCTCCTCTTAGTTGAGAAAACAAGTCATCAATTTTGGGCAGAGAAAACTTTTTCCTCACAATGAATTTTTTTATCTATCTAAACTAAATGCATAACCTCAAAGTTCCATATTTTTCTTCACAAAGAGTACTAGTGCTCCCCAAGGTGAGACACTTGGGGATATGTATCCCTTCTTTAACAATTCTTCTAACTACATTTGTAGCTCCTTGAATTATGGTGCACTCATCGTGTATGGTGTCTAAGGATGAAATCTCCCTTATGGAAATAGGACTTGGAATTCCTTCCATTGTCTTATTATTCCCTTCTTCATCAAGACAAGTAAATTTTTTGTTATAGCAATCTAAAATAACATGATGCATATCCAACCAATCCGTTCCAATGACGACATCATATGATCCAAGTGGTATGATGTTCGGTTATGCAATAATGTTGATGTTATTCATATTATTGGACATCCTTTAACAATCTCGTTGATCTACCTTTTAGCATTGGTAGCTATCTAAACCATCCATGATTTATCATGCTTACTTCTCTTCAAATGACATCATTCAACTAAATTAAGGGAAATGTAACTATGACTTGATATGGAATCAATTAAAATGGAAATAGGTTGATTTGCAATCTTACCTTCAACCTCAAGCATGCTTGACTAATGGTTTTCCTATTGATTCTCCAAGGTTGCATATATACTTGGAATGGTTTAGCTCCCATCTTCCAGTGTATTTTCCCCATGCACATTGTGCATATTCCTCATTGCATCTCCCTTAGAGGAAAACCTCTATGCAAATGATCTCCTTCACATCCCCAACATTTGATTGGATAGCCTTGTCCTTTCTACCAAGGATTCCATCATCTTGGATTCACTCTAAGCTGAATGACCTTGTTGATATGTATTAGAATTGCTTTTGAAGAAAGGAGGTTTGAATCCCTTCTTCCTCTGATCCAAATTTTCCTTCTTCTTATCTCTCCAATACTTCTAGATTTTTTCTCCACCTTTGTTCTAATCATATAGGTACTTTACCTTCCTAATGGTCTCTTCTAGAGTATTATGTTCATCAAATTGGATCTTGTTTTTGTACAATGATGGTTAAGAGCCTTTTTATATTCACCTTTTCATCCTAAATAAATCCCACATATCTCATCATCTACAAATTATTTTCATATCCCTCCATGGTCATATTTCCCAACCGAGTGCAAAGAAATCTTGCATTTTCTTGTCATAGTAGTGCTCTGAAAGGTATTTCTGCTAGAAATATTTCTTGAATTGCTTCCAAGAAATTGTCTTCTCATTGATGTGATTAACTTGCTTTAGCTAATCCCACCACATAGAAGTCGTTCTTTGTAAATGGTATATGGAAATCCTAGCTTATATATTGGATGAGTAGTTATGCAATTGAAAATACTTTCTTATCCCTAGAAACTAAGCTTTAACATCCTCTCCATTTTTATTTTCACCATAAGAAGTTGGTGGCTTAATCTTACTAAGCTACCCTTGCATGTTGTATTGTTCATGTCTTCTTCTTTCGCATCTAACTAGGGATACTTTTGGGTTGCTCTTATGTTCTTCAGATGTATATGACCTTTTGGTTGAACGTGTTGGTGAATAATGGTGCCTTTGATTTATAGTATCACCTTCTAAGTGCCTAGGTTTTCTATAATTATCCCTCCTTGCATGAGGTCTACCTACTTTCTCATGTCTTGAACCTAATCCATTCTTTATTTTCCTCTACAATCGATTGAGGATTTGTAGCAACTGATTCTACAAAAAATGTGCATACAAATGAAACTGTTAGATACACTTCAATTTCTATATCTGTAGCATTCCTTTTAAATTTTGGAAACTATGCACATTGCTAATTTTTTTCCAATCAAGGCTATAGGTCCTTCTTCTTGTCAATTCCTTGAAGAACCCTAAAGCACTCTTCCAAATGATAAGTCTTCATATTTATTATCCTCTGAATTATCTTTCAAATGACAATACTCATGCGTCAATTTGATTTTTGAGTTAAAAATTATGGCTC
The DNA here is from genome assembly GCA_000966675.3 of Picea glauca. Taxonomy (NCBI): domain Eukaryota; kingdom Viridiplantae; phylum Streptophyta; class Pinopsida; order Pinales; family Pinaceae; genus Picea; species Picea glauca. The sequence goes on from JZKD02S2242680.1 coordinate 395,280, forward strand.
TTTGAAATCAACAATTTTGCCTCTTTTCTTAACTTGTCTCACTAGTGCAATCAAGATTGGAGGCTAACTTATGCCACATGTAGAAGAAAATATATCGAGAACCAAGAAATATTAGGAATAGATAGTATTCTTGATTTTGAGTACACAACAATTTCTATATTTTTATCTAATGCTCCAGTCAAATTCTACAGTAATCTAGAATTGTCAACTTTATCCTTTTTGTACTTTTTCCAAACTTAGAATTTTTAATTGAAACTGCTATCTTCCAAATAGTGTGAAACTCATAAATCTTTAGTAAGACAATTTTTCTATATCAATGAAGAAATAAAATTTATATTAAATTTTCAGTTTGGTGATCTAGATCCCTTTTCCTGCTTTGAAGGTCCCAAAAATCCCCCAAAAGTCTCTAGGAATAGTGGATTTTGGCCTATTTCTACATTTGAATTCCAAAACCTTTGGGATTTGACTAAATTTTCCATTATAATTCATCATGTCTAGTCATATGACTCGCTATCCAAATTTCACCTTCAATAAGGCCTTTGTCAATGAGTACCACCATGTTCTTCAAAAACCACTAATATGCAATTTTTTGAGTTCTATAGAAAAATTGGCAATGACCCACACTCGCACTTTTTTTATTTCTCCTCACTGTAGACCTACCCATGAAATTTAATTTGGTTCTAAGTTAATCTACTCATATTATGGCCAAAACAGAAATTTAGCTCTATACTTTTATTTTAACTTAACTTTATCTTGTTGACATGGCGACATGTGTCTGGAAATGTGGTAGACGATTCCTATGTTTCATCTACAATGTAATCCTCCTTCATCCCTAACCTTCCATGTCAGTCCTTCGTGGCCTCCCTTTTCCTTTTTTTCTCTACTTCATCAAATTTACGAGCCACCTACACCCCTTTATCTTTATTTTCCACTTGGCATAATATTATACATGGATGGGACAAGGGATACCACTCTATCCCTATATCCTCCACATGGAGACACTATCCTTGACCAATCCAGAAAGCTCAGATCTAATGATGAATATGTCATTTCATAGTGATAAGTGATCAGAGATCATCTTCCCTCTTGCATTCTAAAATATCCAACAATTGTCATTAGGTGTGATCAAACAACAAAAATTGATTTTGCAACCATAATTGATCAACCCATAGTGGAGACACTGCATCCTGAAATATACAATGATGGATATTCATTGTAATCAATAGCCCAGATTCATTTCAGGATGGAAGATGCTCAACCTATATCGTGGTCTTTTTGTCTCAAAATATCCAACGATGGATAGGCTTTCGATCTAACGATCTAGATTTATTTTGGGGAAGAAACTACTTGATGGATAATAAGGAAACTTTCCACTGAAATGAATCTCTAGATGACATGTGTCCCCTCAAAAATTTTTGGAAAAATATAAAAATGGTTTTTAAAACAACTTTTGAAGTTCTGAAACCATTTTAGAATGGTAGCCATTATTGTGGACCTTGCCTCATGGTTTCCACCCACAAAACTTGACTCCATGCATGCACCACTTTGAACTTCCATGCCATCCTACCCATACACATCACATGTATGGTCCATATCATTTTTTTGTTATTCATCAGAACTAGAAAAGTTTCACCATTTAAAAAAAAAAAATCAATTTCTTCCACAGAGCCACCATCACTTCTCTAGGCTTGGCTTTCCTGGCTAAACTTGACCCTGTACTAGCCAAATTTATGCTACTATGCATACCAACCTTTGGATTTCATCCGGAATTGAGTATTTTCTTCCAATTTTGAATTTTCCACACAAGTATTTTATCAAACATATGGTATGCAAACTCTAGTCTTTTCCTATCTGATTTCTAGCCCATACAACCCTAGTTTTGTAACCAATAACTTTGTTTTATATCCCATAAAGTCCCAATGTTGTAATCTCACTCTAATACCACTTTGTAACACAATTAGTACCCTTTGCTAGTTGTTCAGGATAAATGGTACTTCTAAAATTCACAATTATCCCACTTCTATACTTTTATACCCATATTCTCTTGGCCATGCTATGAAATTTATGAATGCATGCAACATGACAAGTAGGCCTATGAAAATATAATTAAAAATTCACTATTACATGTGCATGGTTATTCATGTAACGTAAAAACAATCAAATAATATCATGCACATCATTAAATTCAACTTAAACAAGAATAAGCCATGAACACTTATCTTTAAAAAATTATACACCAACTAGTTGCAGGCAAAGGACATTCCACCCAACCATAGGATCATTGTTTCCCATAATTGTTTTACAATAGGGTCACCCATGAGTTGAAGCTATGAGTCCACAAGGATGAATTTCTCCTATGGTTGTCTCTACTCCTCTCACAAAACCCAATTTCCACAAAATCATAGTATGATAAATCCTACAACAATTTCAATCCACCAACTCTCTTTCCCCTAAATCTACACAACCTAAGGAATGGGATCCTCTTCTCTGACACATAGTCCCTTAAGCTATCCCACTTCCATTCAGGGCTCCAACACAAGTCAACCAAGAAATCTCTTTGCTAGGGACTCCAAGAATTCTTAGTTGTGATGCATTTTTCTCAATGGAAATAATCCTTATGCACATAGGCACAATTTCCACATGGAATTCATAATAGACGTAATCATTCTATGATAGGTCATAATTATGCAACCTAGGATCTTAGACCGAAATAGTCAACAAATGGGTGGAAGGCTACCTCAAGAATTATGTGGTAGGGAAACAGAAGGCATGGGTTAGATGACTACACTTGGGGAATATTGTTACAACACCACCTATCACATGTCCATAGGCATGACTCCATTCAGGGCATTGTACAGTTATGCCCCACTCTCTTTTGTAGAGATTTCTTTTGGTGATAGTAGGGCCCCGATGGTACAGGATTGGGTGCAACAGAGTTAGGACATCCTCAGGGAGTTGAAGGATCATCTACAGAGGGAACATAATCAACAGAGGGTCCAAAAAGACAAACCTTGAGTATAGCATACTTTTGAGGTTGGTGACTTGGTCTACCTAAGGCTCCAACCGTACAGACAAGATTTGATCAAAAGGAGTGGAGCATAAAAGCTCCAACCTCGGTTCTTTGTGCCCTACAGGATTAACAGGAAGGTAGGGGTCGTAGCTTATGAGCTGGAGATCCCACAGGGCAGCAAGATACACAATGTTTTCCATGTATCATGCCTGAAATGATCCATCGGTCAACACATCACCCCACTTGAGATACTGCCACCTCTTAATGAAGAGGGGCAATTGGTACTGGTGCTGGAAGAAATATTGGAGGTTCGAGAGAAGAAACTCCGGAGGAGGAGCATCAGAGAGTACTTAATCAAGTGGAAGGATTTTCCCATTAAGGATGCCACATGGGAGAATGAATAGGTGATACAGGAAACAGGTTTGGAATTGCTTGTGGGCAAGCAATTTCTAGCAGGGGAGATTGTAATGTCCCCCATCTCTTGATGAAGAGGTTTGGAAAGACTTAATGGTCTATTCATCCCCACTAGACCATAGTCTCATGCAACACGGGGAAAGGTTAGCTAACCCAATGTTATATTTTGAAGTTGACTTAGAAAAAGGTAAAAAGGGATAAAAAGTAACTCAATGAAGAATTAGAGCGTTGGAGGTTGAGTTAGGAGTTGAACCTAGGGGTTAACTAACTCAATAAAGAAATAGAATGGAAGTATAAAGGAAAGGCTAAGGCACACCTCTCACTCATCTTGGATATTATTACATTTTTTTGTTGAGTTCTTGAGCACACAGTTTCGAGGGTTTTGAGATTACAAACCCTAGAGAAAAACTTAGTGGTGAAAGATTCCACTCACCTTGTTCCAAGCTTGATCTCAGGGATGAAATAGTCCACCCACACCATTCTATAGTCTTCAAATGTTCCATCATTGATCCAGGAGGGAAGCAGGGTCGTACCCTTGAGGGTTTTCTAGCAGGGGCGCATCATCTCATGAAGGAAAGTTCGATCCAGCATTGTGACAGAGTCTAGTGAAATTCTAGCATTTGGGTATTGCTTGCAGGGCCTTGTCCATCAGTTTGGGAGCATTTTTGGAGAGTTACTTCGGCCAGATTATTATCTACAATTTTGGGATGGTTTTAGGAGAAGGAGGGCGCAATTGTTATTTAGATCTTGTCAGTTGGAGGGGGTTACACCTCAAATCTAACCTTGAGACTTCTCCCAGTGGCTTGTGGCAGGCCGATCTGCCTTTCTAGAAAGTTTCAGGGGATTTGGAGGCTTCCTTCATCAGGGCCGAATTATTGGGCACTTCATGGTTTCAGGAGGGCGCAGTCTTGATTAGGGTTTCAGTAGTTTGGAGGGGTAATACTTGGCATCTGGACTTCAGACTTCATGGAGGGGTTCCACTTGCCCTGATCTATCTTTCGGTGGAGTTTGGCATCATTTGGAGATCTCCTTCAGCTGGGCTGAAATCTTGACCTTCTCATCTATTCAGCACGACATGTTAATAGTCAGGGGGGTTGGACGTGACCCTAGTTCTCATTGTATCTGGTCTTCATTATATATTCATCCTTTGGAGGCTTATTTTGTATTGCTGGGAGCATTTTGTAGCAGCTCATATATTCATTCTTGGAGTCATCTGATGTTATTCCAGATCTGCATCCATTTTGTATCAGGTTCTTGCTTTTCATAACAATAAAGGTCAGATCTATGCTTTTGGGTTCCATATCTTGTGTACTTTTTAGATCTTGTGTTTGCATTCAGTTTATCTTCAAACCTGTGCTTAAATAACTACATATAACCCTAAGGCCGAAACTTGAGAGGCCAACCTGCAATAGACACAAAACAAACAAGTAAATCAGTTGTCATTTAGTGTTCCAAGCAAAAAAAATTGCTTGGGAACATTACATACACACGAAAATGTCACACTTAAGTGTCATCTCTATTTACACCTAAGTGTCACAAATGTCGTAAAAGTGTCATATGCACCTTTCTAAGTGTCACATACACCTTGACACCATGAAATAACATATGTCACAATCCCTAGTCAACGTGGAGGAGAAATATATTATATGAAGGTCAAGATACTATGTGCACATGAATTATTTATTAATATTCATAAAAAGGAAATTAATTTAGTGTGAGAATCCACCTCTCATTTAGTTTCCTAATCTCAGGGAGAGGTTGAGAATCCCATGGATGGTTGAGATATTTTCTCAAACCAAAATCCTTATTTAGTGGATCTTGAGAGATGTTTCCTCCTTAAAATCCTTGAGAGATATTTTCTCCCTAAAATCCTTGAGAGATATTTTCTCCCTAAAAATCTTGGAGATCCCATTTTAGTGGATCTAGTGAGTGATTTTCTCCATGGTGGTTAAGCCTCCAAATCCTATATAATGAGGGATTTCCATGGAGAAGGGGAGGAAGTTTGGAGATATCAGAATTATGATCGTGGGATTCATGCAAGGGTTGGACAAGGAGAGCTTGTAGGAGTTGCATCTGACATCATTCATGGTCTGTAAGTTTTCTTTGTTCTCTTTTAATATACTTGGCCTATTTCCTTCAAGTATGTGGTTTCATGTGCTTGTCTATGTTTAATTTGATTTGCATATATGAATTTGATTTTCCTAATCCATTAGAGTAGAATGAATTCATTTGTTTCTTGATGTTCATTGCAGGTATTGATTTGCGCCAAGATCTGGATCAAACTTGCGGATAGGAGTAGCTAGGACAAACATTGTAAACATAGTACATCCTACTTTACCTTCTCCTCTCTTTTTCGATAAGAAAAATGAGTTTATAGGAATGGTAGTGTCCAAATGATTGTTTATGTCTTAGTATAGGGGTCAGTAATCCAAGAGAAAGTTCACCTGTTCGTGGGGGAATATTTCCGTAACAACAACCAAAAGACAAAGATTATATTTGCATGTTTACAACTTGCCACTTGGAAATTAATCCCAAGGTCATAAAGGATAAAATATAAGATAAAGGACTTTGGATAAATTGAGATAAAGTCTTTGAGATAAATAATAAAATATTATTATTTACTTTATCCCCCCTTGACCCCCTAATCCCCTTTTCATTTCTCTCACGTGGAATCATAACTTCCCATGTTCTTGTCCTTCTATATCTACAACTAGTGATGCGTTTTTATTATTATTATACAATATTTACAATTTTACACTGTTTGGCGCTTGACCATTCATCATATACACTAATATACATTGCAAATATGGGGATCAAAACTAGGGTGTTACAACAAACACTCTAGATAAGGTTTAATCCCACCTTTCGCTTGCACCAAGTGA
>JZKD02S2242692.1:23093-37254 GCA_000966675.3 Picea glauca
TTGTCAATAATTGCTAACACTTATTTTTGTGCATTTCTATTTCAACTTTTAAAGGAATAGCATAGCCACGGTGGATTCTATTTTCCTTTTAAATTATACACAAGTATTACATTATAACATGATTCAATTATTTCATAATCACTTTAACCTTTACCCTTGAATTATCTACATCAACCACATTAAAATATTCCACTTGTTAATATAGTTGTTGTTATACCTAAGATATGATTAGTGTGATTGGAGATATTGTAAATAGTTTTGTCTGTTATATCTAATATGAATCTACTAGAGAAGAAGCAATGTCTATAGGGCGGGAATATTTTTACTCTCTTTAAGTCTTTGATCATTACCTAGGAATCATTCATTTTGAGTTTACATTCAATGGGTAGCAAGGAAGGTTGTATTAAAATTTTAAAATTAAAGGCAAGACTCATTACTGTAACATCATATTTATTAATACTGAACCCAGCACCACAATTAAGCATATCATGCTAAGGGTGCAGCGACTGGCAATGGTCAGAGGAAGTTTTGGGAAGCCGGAAACGTGGGTAACAGTTGGTGGCTTTAAGGGGATTCGCGCCCCTGAAGGAAAAATTTGCCACGCAGCGAATGGACAGACATAGGTAAGAGAAATGGCAGTCTGTGTAATGATTAGGGTTGGCGATTACGTAACAGTAGTAGAGAGGTCGAAAGGTTAATAACATAACCATTAATTAACAAAAAGATAATGACAACCGCGAAGCAATGAGTGCGTTATTTCCTATGCTGTCCGAATTCGATTAATAACCAGAAATAGCGAAATGATAATGAAATATCAATGTGACAATTAATGATATTATCCGCCTAGAAGGTAGTTGTTAAAATGGTTGATAATAACGACCTGGATCTACGCTAACATCTCACTTCCCTAAGTTGCAATGGCAGTCAAAGTAGATCAAGAAAATTACATGAATCTAGTCTAAATATTAATGACAAATATCATTAATCATAAACTAATGACGAACAGTTGTGACCCTAACAAATAATAGTAACAACTAACGTTTAACTCTAACCCTAAAGGCTGTAACTACTCCCGCTCTGTAACTGAAAGTCGCCATAAGTTTGCTGGAGGATTGAAGGTTCAGGACTTTACAACTGAATGGTGGAGAGCAACCAGCTGCCAGACACACAGTCCAGGTCGCAAACGAGGGTGGGGCTGGAACCATTTAAAATACTTTAAAATAAAATGGAATATATCTCAATATATAAAACATTAAATACTTTACTGGGGTACGAGTCCAATAGAACTTCCCGTCTTTTCAAAAATATCCCCTAGGAGTACCACATAATTGAGAAAGAATGTTTTACAGTTTCGTGAGGCTAATCACACAACCATAGATAATTCGAACATGAAAATCACATTGGTGCATTAGCAGCTGGGAAGAAAGTAACTCATAGGGAATTTGCCTTTGGTCCTATCCGACGTTGGAACAGATCCTTAATGACTGGTGTAAATTGCAACCTTCCCATGGTATCTCTTGATACGCTTACCTGACGTGCTTCTTTTCATGTTATTGCTCTTGCCGCGCTTATTCTTCTGGGTAACATGCCCCACTAATAATAGATTCGAGGCTAAGCACATATCCAGACTGAGGGTCTCAAATAGTCTTATTTAGTTCCATGAGCGGTGTGAGTAAGCATATGGCTTGTTTGTCTTATAATATAAATATTAATATCAAATGAAAATGTCAATCAAGCTGATGTAAATCGTTTATTCCAAGATTTCTCAAGGAAATGGATTTTTGGATTCGAGGTTTGTGTGTCAACGTACAAGACGTAGATGCGGAGAAATGGCGAGAGGGACAGTGTTATGGATAGGATGCTCATCTATGAAGACATTGTGTGGTGGGAACAAAGTGGTCGCATAAATAATGATTTCCAATTTGTGAAAAGTCATATTGTAGGAAAGTTAAATTCTCTAAGATGATTTGATAGCAGAGTGGGAAATAGGCTTTTGCCTTTGTCATGTAACTATTGTCCTGTGCTCGGGTGCATTGTTGACAGAAATATAAGTTAGTAAAGCAGGTGTTGGCCATTAAATCTGTGTTGACAAACCGTCTACGTATACTGAATGACTTGCAGCTGATCTTCTGGTGCTCTTCATCTGGCACGTCTTGTTACCACCATTGCTCCTACTGCAATCTGCTCCGTGCAACATGATGGAAAAATTGAGCTTCTGTGTCACTCAATACAAAAATCAATGATGTAAGGAACTCTCAGATGCCTTACCTCTATAAATATTCTCGCAGCGGGGTCGTTCTAAACCTTCTTTTCTTTTCAACCCAATTATTTTGGGAGTGACCCTGTCCTTTGAAGTATATTATTTTGGTCGAGCAGCATTAAATAGAAGGTCCCGATAAACTTATGGCTACTTCAACATTACTCAAGAACTGAAGTGGTGATACAGGAAAAATAAAATCAATGGGGTTTAAAGGCAGAACAGAGAATGACTTGGCACCCTCCGTGACTAGCCTAGGGTATCATGCCTCAACAAAAAAGGGGGTTTTATCAGCCCCGGGTGTAAAGAATTTCAGCTGGGAAATGCGCACAGGGAGGAGAAGGCCGTGCCAAACATTTTTACAGTAGATACTAAATAATTTCCAGGTAATTACATAAATAGCCATTAAATTATTTACATCCAATGTTCTATACCAGCATAAACCCTATCACATTCTACCAAAAATATGAAGCATACCTGTGCCTTTATCTCTTGCAGCCAGTGAATCTTGTGCTCTTGCCGCTCCTGCTCTGGCTTGCCGATCGCGAAGAACCCAGCAGTACCTCCCAGCCAAACGCTAGGGGTACTCTTCTTCCCCCTCATCCCCCTGAGCCGCAAAGGGGCCACACACAATCAGAGACTAACTAGCTTCTCAGCTCGCCTCCAAGGCTGAGCTACCACTCAAGTCTATTGAGAATCCCCAACTCTACAAGAAATCAGTCCCGTCTCTCCCCCAGCATAACAATACCAATAGCAAAAAAAAGGTCCTTTCTTTCCCCCCTCTCCCTTTCTTTTATCCAGTCTCAAACCCTAATTCTTCTTTTTCTTATTTCCCCCCCCCTTTTCCCTTTTGATTTTCTTATTTTTCTTTATAATTTATTTTGTTTATATTAATTTATTTTATATTTCTTTTCAAAAAATCCAAGAGTATGTGAGCTCCTTATTAATTTCCTTTTATTTTCACAAGTTTAACTTTATTTGTTTACAATTTGTTTATAATGTAAATATACATGTATATATTTTTATTTTCTATTTTATAAGCATGCATTCATCATTGTAGTTTATCATTATCCATTATTTAAATTTACCATTAATATATATATATATATATATATATATATATAGGATAAAGAGATATTAGGGTGATGGAAAACATGTATAGGGGAAAAGTAAATGCATTACATAAAACGAATAAAGAGGAATTACGGGAAGGGCTGGCGATTTAGTAATGTGGACTGCACAAGTAAAAGGAAGATGGATACTGGAAGACCAAGGCGATGGAGGATAGTTTAATTAAGTAGACAAGGATAATGAGAGGGTGATGGTCTAAGTTTTTGTTTTCCTTTTTTTTTGAATTTTCATTTGTTAAGGCCACACTAAATCCCCCCCCCTATTTCTAGAAGGTTTTAGGCTTAGGGTTTAGATTATGAGCTAGGCGACGATTGGTTAAGGGAATGGCTTAAGGTTTTATTTAGGTGTTGATGACTTAGGGATAATTAGGCTGACTCATTCAACCACCTTTATCGTGACGTGCCCTTCAGGTCGCACCACATGCGCCAAGGGTGCCACTTGCCTCTGGAATTTCTTTTGGCGACGTGCCCTTCAGGATGCACCACGTGCTCCAAGGGTGCGACTCGCTAACTGAGTTTCTTCTGTGCGACGTGCCCTTCAGGATGCACCACGTGCTCCAAGGGTGCCACTCGCCGACTGGACTGATTGGTAGACCTCTATAACCCCTGGAGTAAACACTCCGCCAGGTGAACTTGTAGGAGACTAAGGGATCTAAACAATAAGGCCCCCGCCTTATTGCGTGCCCCTTAGAATCATCATGAGAGACTATCGTAGTCAGCCCTCACAGCATCGTGGGTCCTCTCGAACTAGGTAATTGTTAACCTACAGTTCGATCCACAGCGGGAGTGCTAGCAGGCGGTGGCAGGGCTGCTGTCCACCCCTCTCCCTCAACCTCTCTGCAATCGTGTGTGGCCCCTTTACTCCATATGTGAGTCAGGTCGGCAAGCTATCGTCAGCCTGCATCACCAATAATCATGTCAAAAATGTCAACATCAAATCATCAAATCAAATGAAACATCATAATAAACATAACAACCCAAAAGCACACTCCCTGACTCCGTCCGGAGTCCAAGGGGGTTCTACCGATGCCTCTACATCCTCAAGGTCAAAAACCCTGCACACTCAATAAAACTGAGTCAATAGCACCTGTCTACATCAAATAGTAACACATCATGTCATATGTCAATCACATCATAATCAAATATAAAAGGTTTAACATCAAAAAGGGTCCAGATCACTTGCGAGCAAGTGTCCTCAAATAATAAGTGTTCTCAGTGCGCCAGAGCAGGATCTTACATACACCGCCTCTTGGTCTAAACTTCATCCCGAAGTTTCTCAGTATAAATGCATAAATAAAGTATCACAGTATCATAATTCTATCTATCAAACAAAAATGGAAACTCTTGGCGCATATCATATGCGTCCTCCCAGGTTGCTGAGTGCGGACTATAACTGTCCCACTGGACCTTGACCTGATCTACCATTCGACGTCGTAACTGCCGAACATGATGATCTAATATGCGGACTGGCTCAGCCATGAGCGCTCCCTCGTCCGATACCTGGAAGGAACTCAGGTCAATCACATGTGCAGGATCACTAATATAATGTCTCAAAACAGATACATGAAAAACATCGTGCATATGCCTCAAAGAATCAGGCAAGGCTATTCGAGAGGCCACGGGCCCCTTCTCTCCACAATCTCGAAGGGTCCCACGAACCTAGGAGAGATTTTTGCTCCCTTTCCAAACTTTATTGAACTCTTATGTGGTTTAACCCACACGAAGACTCGATCGCCAACCTCGTAACTACGATCGATTTGGTGCGCATCATCATAACTCTTCTGTCGATCCTGTGCTTATTTATTCCTTTGTCTTATGGTTTGCATCTGCTCTTCCATTTCTTGGATCACTTCTCATCCCACCAGGACCCTATAATCAAGCCGATTCAACTCAAGGGCATTCAACATGGTTTCCCATAAAGAAACTCAAAAGGCGCCATCTTAATGGTGCTCTGGTAACTGTTGTTGTAAGTGAACTCTACTAGAGGCATGAATTCCTCCCAACACTTTTGTTGGTCCATCACGTACATGCGCAACATGTCTTCCAAGGTTTGGTTCATACGTTATGTCTGTCCTTCTGTCTCTAGGTGATACTTAGTACTAAATTTAATTTGGGTTCCCAAGGCCTCTTGGAAACTCGTCCAAAATCATCCATTAAACACCGATCCTCGATCGGATATGATATTTTTAGGCACGCCATGCAGCCTCACAATCTTGCTGATGAAAACTCTCGCTATGTCAGGTGCCTGATACATCGTACGCACAGGAATAAAGTGAGCACTCTTCATCAGAGTGTCTACTACTACAAAAATCAAGTCATGTCTCCTTGCCGTAAGTGGCAATCCAACGATAAAATCCATCGAAATAACGTCCCATTTCGATTCCGAAATGGCATGTGGTTGAATTAATCCTGTCGGGTGTCTGTGTTCAGCCTTTACCTGCTGACACTCTAGACATCTAGCCACAAATTTGACTATGTCGGCCTTCATTCCCTTCCAGAAGAATAAGGGCTTAAGGTCTTCCCTCATCTTCGTGACTCCTAGGGTAGCCATGTAAACCTCTCTATGAGCCTCGCTCAGGATCAACATCCTTAACTCGTCACTAGGAGGTACATAAATCCGACCTCTAAACCTCAATAACCCATCGTTATCCAATGAATATCCTTCATATCGTGGTATCATCCTCGTGGTTTGTCCGATAAAATCCTTGACTTCTGTGTACCAGTCATCCTCACACTGTAAAGTGAGAATCTTCTCACGTAGATTTGTTTGAAGAGGTAGCATCGAAAAGATGCGTGGCCTCTGAATCAAAGTATCCGCCACTCGGTTCACTTTTCCCTTTATGTAAGTAATCTCGAAATCATACTCGCTAAGCAATTCCGACCAACGCCGTTGTCGCACGTTCAGGTCGCTTTGCGTGAAAATGTGTTGTAGTCCACAATGATCAGTTTTTAATTCTAATTTTCGTCCCACAAGGTAGTGTCTCCAAACCTTCAAGGTATATATGATGTCTAGTAACTCCAAATCATGCGTCGCGTAGTTCTCCTCATGCTTTCTCAGCTTCCTCGAAATGTAAGAGATCACTCGAACGTCCTTCATCAAGACTCCGCCTAAACCTTCCTTGGATGCATCAGTGCATACCAGGAATAACATCCCATTTCGATTCCAGAATGCCATTCCAGAATCAAAATAACGTCCCATTTCGATTCTGGAATGGCATGTGGTTGAAGTAATCCTACCGGGTGTCTATGTTCAGCCTTTACCTGCTGACACTCTATACATCTAGCCACAAAGTTGTCTATGTCGGCCTTCATTCCCTTCCAGAAGAATAAGGGCTTAAGGTCTGCCCTCATCTTCGTGACTCCTAGGGGAGCCATGTAAACCACTCTATGAGCCTCGCTCAGGATCAACATCCTCAACTCGTCATTAGGAAGTACGTAATTCCGACCTCTAAACCTCAATAACCCATCGTTATCCAATGAATATCCCTCATATCGTGGTATCATCCTCGTGGTTTGTCCGATAAAATCCTTGACTTCTGTGTACCAGTCATCCTCACGCTGTAAAGTGAGAATTTTCTCACATAGATTTGTCTGAAGAGGTAGCATCGAAAAGATGCGTGGCCTCCGACTCAAAGCATCCGCCACTCGGTTCACTGTTCGCTTTATGTAAGTAATCTCGAAATCGTACTCGCTAAGCAATTCCGACCAACGCCGTTGTCGTGCGTTCAGGTCGCTTTGCGTGAAAATGTGTTGTAGTCCACAATGATCAATTTTTAATTTGAATTTTCATCCCACAAGGTAGTGTCTCCAAACCTTCAAGGCATATACGATGGCTAGTAACTCCAAATCATGCGTCGGGAGTTCTCCTCATGCCTTCTCAGCTTCCTCGAAATGTAAGCGATCACTCGTCCGTCCTTCATCAAGACTCTGCCTAAACCTTCCTTGGATGCGTTAGTGCATACCAGGAAGTCCGCATCCATGTCAGGGACCTTTAGTATCAGCGCGGTTGTCAAAAAATCTTTAAGCCTATGAAATGCTTCTGCGCATTTCTCTGTCCCAACAAACTTCTTGTTTTTCTTCTGCAACTCCGTGATCGGATTTGCTATCTTCGAGAAACCCTCGACAAACCGTCGATAGTATCCTACTAATCCCATAAAACTACACACTTCTGTGACATTCGTCAGCACAGGCCATTCCATAATAGACTCAACCTTGGCTGGATCCATGGCAATACCTTCGCCGGAGATGACATGCCCTAAGTAGTGAATCCTCGATTGGTAAAAAGAGAATTTGGACAACTTCCCATAAAATTTGTGTTATCGTAAACATTGTAGTACCAAGCGCAAGTGCTCGTCATGCTCCTCCGTCGTCCGAGCGTATATCAAAATATCGTCAATGAACACTTGGACGAACTTGTCCAAGTACTCGCAGAACACCCCGTTCATCAAACTCATGAATACCCCTGGGGCGTTTGTTAGTCCAAAAGGAAAAATAGTAAACACGTAATATCATCTTAAAGGTGGTCTTAGGGATGTCATCCTCCTTGATCCGTAACAGGAGATATCTGGATCGTAAATCGATCTTGGAGAACACCATTTCACCCTTCATTTGACCGAATAGATCATCGATTCTTGGTAAGGATACTGTTTCTTGATCTTAACCTTGTTCAGTTGACGGTAGTCAATGCAAAGCCTCCATGATCTGTCCTTCTTTTGTATGAAAATAAATGGTGCACCCCATGGTGAAACACTAGGATGTATCAGTCCCAGGTCCAAAAACTCCTTCAGTTTCATTTTCAACTCTTGCAACTGCAGGGTCGACATCTGATAAGGCATTCTTGCTATCAGTTCGGTTCTAGGTTTCAGGTCTATGGTAAACTCTAGTTCCCCTTCCGACAGCATCCCAGGCAACTCCTCTAGAAATATGTCCGCAAACTCCCTTACCACCGGAACGTGTTCTAGACCTTCTGCTACTCCCTTCTCGTTTAGCGCAAGGATCGCATAAAGTTTTCACCCCTTGCGCATATGTTTCCGCAACTGTAAGGAAGAGACGAACCGTAGGGAAACTCCCTAGTTCCTTCCTACAATCACAAGTCTCTTTCCTTCGTCATCAACCAAGCTCAACCGTTTCATCTTACAGTTGAGTATCTCCTCATGTGTTTCCAACCAATCCATACCGATCACGACGTCATAAGATCCTAATATCATGATGTACAAGTTGACCCTCGTGACAAACTCTCCCAGGTTAAGGGCACAGCCCGTAACCTTTTCTCCAACCTTCTGTTTGGCTCTCGAAGTCATTTCCACGAAGCTAAACTCATCATGTTCGACTGCCTTCTGGATGACATCGTGCAATGTTTAAGGCATCCTAACATTTAAACCCTTGCACGTAGGCTGTCGCTAAGACCCACATGAACCTGATGACCTTAAGCTTCTCAAAGTTAAGGTGTGGAGCTTACCAGAGCAGTGCCATAAAACGTGCCTCGTACTTGAGCACTGTACGATCTCCTTGCCATAAAGCGTTGAACTCATTGAGCTGATGCACAATGAATTACTCTGAAAGATACCTTTCTCGGAACCGTTCCTCGAACAGTTCCCATGACAAGTCTTCAACGTCCATGTTCAGTAGTGGTAGGAGCGTCTTCCACCATAGAAGAGCGCTCCTCATTAGTTGAAACACCGCCATGCGGACCTTCAAGTTGGAAGTATAATCGAAAAGTGCGAAGCACATCACCATATTCTCCAACCATGCCTCAATGGCGGCGCCATCCGGGCCACTAAAGAACTCGAAAATTTTTACCTTCTCGAGTTCACAGTGAAAGCTACCTGTAATGGCTAGTGCGCACAGTGGAACCTCAGGGGGTGTCGGTGCCCTGGCCTCGTCTCTGTCCAAACGGTTGATAAGTGCCTCAGACATGCGCTGAAAAGACCTCACCAATATCACGACATTGCCAACTACGACCTGCTCCTGTCTGAGAACCTGCTCGTCTCCCTAGGGGTTTGACCCCTCAGGCATGGATGCTACTGTAGGCATCGCGCCTCCTCCCCTAGTACCCCGTTGTCTGCCTTCGCAGCATCCTCTAACCCTAATTACCTTCACGCCCACAACAACTCAATCAATAGCAGTATAATCAGTCTAATAATGCCAACGAAAGCTGTAGAGAATCCCAAGTCATGGGTCGAACCAACTCTGATACCATATGTAATGACCCTCCTCGTTACGACAACAACGCTGATAACAGGTGCAATTTTTTTTTTGTTTTAAAGGTGTGTGCACGCGTGTAGATAGGAAACAGGAACACTGGACTCTACGTCACCACCCGATGGCTATCAAGACGCAACCACTAAGATCACCACCCGAAGACACAAGACGCTCAACAAACTGCAACCTTTAACGGTCTTAGATACCAGTCGCACCACACAAACGCTTAATGACATACACACACACATACACGTCTCCTAAGGCCACCTAGGGGTGTTTACCTCCCACCCGGCAACAGTCCCACACATGGAAGGTCTATCAAACAAATACTACCATATCTACAAGGAACAACACCCTCATTACAGACTCGGAAAATATATGGTACTCAATTCATGGTTAGTACACCGTAAATGTTTATAAATGACAATAGAGGTTACAATTAACATTGCCATGAAATAATAAACACCTCATGTTTATATCACATATCTGGGCCATGATTCTAGTTGCGATCCCTCTTAAATGCTACAACCATAAGATTACAATGACATTACAAGATAGAACATTCAGTAAACATGCGGAGCTCACATCCCGAAGTCGTTTAAGACCATAAATTTCATAAAATGCAATAATGACAACGCCATTCCTTCTCGTAAGTTATCTACCCAATCTACACTCTATACTATGTCGCCAATACCCTTACCTATATCAGTAACAATGTGAGCTATAATGTTACCCTTACATATCACCTTAACATTATAATTTACAGTCACCCAACATTACTGATTACCGTATCCACTACATGATTTATGACAGTAAAATGTTGGTTACAATTTCAGCCCCAAATGTCAATAACCTTCCCCTACCGTCCATATAAAAATAACACCATATTCATAAAAAACATCATGCTTAAAAATAAACATACGAAGTCATAATTAAAATGACAATATATGATATTAACAATATTCAATGACCATAATTAACCATAAAAGGACATCATCGGAAAATCACAATACTTAAAAATGTCAATAGCTAAGAATAACAATAATTAGAACTAACAATATATAAAATAACACCGTGTTCATATATATCAATGACACTAACATCTATTTATTGTTAAAAGGCAATAATATTACCAGAAATAACATCATATCATCATTCACCTCATATTCAACTTAACCATGTAACATCGTACTAAAATTGACAATGTATCACAACAACAATATTTAAGACTTCAATCTATATACTCGTGGCATTGTCAATAATTGCTAACACTTATTTTTGTGCATTTCTATTTCAACTTTTAAAGGAATAGCATAGCCACGGTGGATTCTATTTTCCTTTTAAATTATACACAAGTATTACATTATWACATGATTCAATTATTTCATAATCACTTTAACCTTTACCCTTGAATTATCTACATCAACYACATTAAAATATTCCACTTGTTAAWATAGTTGTTGTTATACCTAAGATATGATTAGTGTGATTGGAGATATTGTAAATAGTTTTGTCTGTTATATCTAATATGAATCTACTAGAGAAGAAGCAATGTCTATAGGGTGGGAATATTTTTACTCTCTTTAAGTCTTTGATCATTACCTAGGAATCATTCATTTTGAGTTTACATTCAATGGGTAGCAAGGAAGGTTGTATTAAAATTTTAAAATTAAAGGCAAGACTCATAGCTGTAACATCATATTTATTAATACTGAGCTTTATTAATATTGAACGTAGCACCGCAATTAACCATATCACGCCGAGGGTGCAACGACTGGCAACGGTCAGAGGAAGTTTTGGGAAGGCGGAAACGTGGGTGACAGTCGGTGGTTTTAAGGGGATTCGCGCCCCTGAAGGAAACATTCGCCACGCAGCGAATGGACAGACATAGGTAAGAGAAATGGAAGTCTGTGTAACTATTAGGGTTGGCGATTACGTAAAATAAGTAGAGAGGTCGAAAGGTTAATAACATAACCATTAATTAACAAAAAGATAATGACAATCGGGAAGCAATGAGTGTGTTATTTCCTTTGCTGTCTGAATTCGATTAATAACCAGAAATAACGAAATGATAATGAAATATCAATGTGACAATTAATGATAGTATCCGCCTAGAAGGTAGTTGTTAAAATGGTTGATAATAACGACTTGGATCTACGCTAACAACTCACTGCCCTAAGTTGCAACGACAGTCAAAGTAGATCAGGAAAATTACATGAATCTAGTCTAAATATTAATGACAAATATCATTAATCATAAACTAATGACGAACAGTTGTGACCCTAACAAATAATAGCAACAACTAACATTTAACTCTAACCCTAAAGGCTGTAACTACTCCCGCTCTGTAACTGAAAGCTGCCATAAGTTTTCCGGAGGACTGAAGGTTCAGGAATTTACAACTGAACGCTGGAGAGAAACCAGCTGCCAGACACATAGTCCAGGTCGCAAACGAGGGCGGGGCTGGAACCATTTAAAATACTTTCAAATAAAATGGAATATATCTCAATATATAAAACATTAAATACTTTACTGGGGTACGAGTCCGATAGCACTTCCGGTCTTTTCAAAAATATCCCCTAGGAGAACCACATAATTGAGAAAGAATGTTTTACAGTTTCGTGAGGCTAATCACACAACGACAGATAATTCGAACATGAAAATCACATTGGCCCATTAGCGGCCAGGAAGAAAGTAACTCATAGGGAATTTTCCTTTGGTCCTAGCCGACGTTGGAACAGATCCTTAATGACTGGTGTAAAGGGAAACCTTCCCACGGTATCTCTTGATACGCTTGCCCGACGTGCTTCTTTTCATGTTATTGCTCTTGCCGCGCTTATTCTTCTGGGTAACGCACCCCACTAATAACATATTCGAGGCTAAGAACATATCCAGGGTGAGGGTCTCAAATAGTCTTATTTAGTTCCATGAGCGGTGTGAGTAATCATATGGTTTGTTTTTCTTATAATATAAATATTAATATCAAATGAAAATGTCAATGAAGCTGATGTAAATCGTTTATTCCAAGATTTCCCAATGAAGTGGGTTTTTGGATTCGAGGTTTATGTTTCAACATACAAGACGTAGATGCGGAGAAATGGCGAGAGGGACAGTGTTATGGATAGGATGCTCATCTATGAAGACATTGTGTGGTGGGAACAAAGCGGCCGCATAAATAATGATTTCCAATTTGTGAAAAGTCATATTGTAGGAAAGTTAAATTCTCTAACATGATTTGATAGCAGAATGGGAAATAGGATTTTGCCTTTGTCGTGTAACTATTGGCCTGTGCTTGGGTGCATTGTTGACAGAAATATAAGTTAGTAAAGAAGGTGTTGGGCATTAAATCTGTGTTGACAAACCGTCTACGTATACTGAATGACTTGCAGCTGATCTTATGGTGCTCTTCATCTGGCACGTCTTGTTACCACCATTGCTTCTGCTGCAATATGGTCCATGCAACATGGTGGCCAAATTGAGCTTCTGTGTCGTTCTCGCAGACGCCTTACCTCTATAAATAAATATTCTCACAGCCTTACCTCTATAAATATTCTCGCAGCGGGGTCGTTCTAAACCTGCTTTTCGTTTCAACCCAATTATTTTTGGAGTGACCTCGTCCTTTGAAGTATATTATTTTGGCTGACCAGCATGAAATATATGGTCCCGGTAAACTTACGGCTACCTCAACATTACTCAGGAACTGAACTGGTGATACAGGACAAATAAAATCAATGGGGTTTAAAGGCAGAACAGAGAATGACCTGGCACCCTCTGTGACTAGCCCAGGGTATCATGCCTTAACAAAAAAGTGGGTTTTATCAGCCCCGGGTGCAAAGAATTTCAGCTGGGTAACGCGCACAGGGAGGAGAAGGCCGTGCCAAACATTTTTATAGAAGATACTAAATAATTGCCAAGTAATTACATAAACAACTATTAAATTATTTATAGCCAATGTTCTATACCAGCATAAACCCTATGACATTCTACCAAAAATATGAAGCGTACATGTGCCTTTATCACTTGCAGCCAGTGAATCTTGTGCTCTTGCCACTCCTGCTCTGGCTTGCCGACCGCGAAGAACCCATCGGTACCTCCCAGCCAAATGCTATGGGTACTCTTCTTCCCCCTCAGCCCCCCGAGCCGCAAAGGGGCCACACACAATTAGAGAGTAACTAGCTTCTCAGCTCGCCTCCAAGGCTGAGCTACCACTCAAGTCTGCTGAGAATCCCCAACTCCTACAAGAAATCAGTCCCGTCTCTCCCCCAGCATAACAATACCAATAGCAAAAAAAAGGTCCTTTCTTTCCCCCCTCTCCCTTTCTTTTATCCAGTCTCAAACCCTAATTCTTCTTTTTCTTAGGTTTTCCCCCCCTTTTTCCCTTTTGATTTTCTTATTTTTCTTTATAATTTATTTTGTTTATATTAATTTATTTTATTTTTCTTTTCAAAAACTCCAAGAGTATGTGCGCTCCTTATTAATTTCCTTTTATTTTCACAAGTTTAACTTTATTTGTTTACAATTTGTTTATAATATAAATATACATGTATATATTTTCATTTTTCTATTTTATAAG
>JZKD02S2242703.1:4641-15776 GCA_000966675.3 Picea glauca
TCAAATTGACATATCAAATTGTGATACAAAAAAATTGAAAAATAGTCATTGGAAAGCTAACACAATTCTTCACAAGTTTTGTTTTTACTGTAAAGTGAAATTCTAAATAAAAAAACACTTTTGTATGTCGGAAGTTGAAGAACTTGTGAAAATACAAATTTTTTTCTCATAAAACAAGAAAAAGTGTAACCCATCTTCATGATTTCCCCTCAACCTGTAAGGCCATTTTAGCAGCATGTCCTAGTTTGGAAAATCGGGGTTCAGAACCTTCCATATCCATTTCAAGGAATTAAGTAGCACTTTTTAGGGTTACACTATCTAGAAATGTTGCACACACCCTCAATGGTGTTTTACACTATGAGAAATTTCCAATGATGCATAAAACACCTCGATCATAGATCATATGCAAAAGTTATGCCTCTCGCAAGTTGACCTACCTTGTTGATCACTATGGTACAAGGGCCAGCCACAAGTGGGATTTTAATAATATTCTAGAAGGTCAAAAATTGATCACTAATTGAGGGTTGAGAAAGTCAAAAATATAACCCTAGACGTCTATAAGGATATGTTAAATACCAAGTTGTTAGGAGGAGAAAGGGTTCCATCTTTTTGTATTGTACATGTTCCATAGTTCAATAGAGAATCAAAAGAGTGGTATGTTGAGATCATAACAAAGGAGATAGAATATTCTATAGCAACTATTCAATCCATAATGTCAAAAGTAACTCCATAGTAAGTGTGTCTTTCTTTGTACTTTCTTTCCATAATTGAAGAAATGAGAGAAAGACATAGGCCTCACCTTATAGCTATGGTATCTCTCAAATTGGGTTTCCCATGATACATCTTATGTTCAATTGTGTGGATGGTGCGTATATGTTTTATTATTCTTTCATATTTGTATTCAATATTTTAATAAATTCAAGAAAATATAGTATCAGTTAATCTTTGATTAGAGGAAAATTAGTCTGCAAAGTCTAAAAATTCAAAAAAATATAAGATTTATTGTGACAAGTTCTTCCAATGCAATATCCATGTTAGCTTATAGGTCCTATTGGTATAAGAGAAATTTATTTGGGGGTATTTGTGGGAAGTTACGGGATCTAGGAATTGGCTTCAGAAGGAATTCATATGAACCTAGCCACGGTGGATGATTCACAAAAACCCTTGAGATCCAATAAAGAGAGATTTGTGAGGATGGAAGAGAAATTCACTAATATCTCTTTCAATATGGCCTTCCTCATGGTGGCTCTAGAAATAAAGCTCGGATCATTCTGGGAGGCTAAAGGATCTAACTAAGAGATCGTATCAAAGTGGAAACCATGAGAAATTGTAGACCCAAAAAAGGATTCAAGGAAAGGGCTGAAGAAATAACAGTCAATTTCTAGTGTCATTATCCCTTCATATTATTTATTTAAAAGGAAGCGAAAGTGGATATCAAGCAATATGAAGGTGACATATATGAATTGAATATAAATCATTGTTTGCAAAAATTAGAGGTCTGCTTTAGTTTTAACAATATAGATGAGGGAAAGAGGATTTAATTTTCACAATTTAAATTAGAAGACCATGCATTAACATGGTGGAGAATCTAGATGGAGACATTTAGGATGGAGGGTGATCCACTACTAACTAAGTAGGAGGTTTTAAGACCATAATCAATTCCCAATTATATTGTATCGATTATGTTGAGGACCAATGGATCCATTGGCATTACTTCAAGTAAAGGAAAGGGTAGAGTGTGTAGGAGTACACCATTGAATTCAAAAACATGGTTGTCATTCTCGATATCTCTCCCAGTAATTTAGATGTACTCCTAAAGTATATGGGGGGTCTACATAGTCATTTGTGAAAGTAAGTGATGTTATTCAATACCAAGAAAATTGATGAGGCTTGTGTGAAAGAATAGTATGTAGGAGATAAAGGCCACAAGAAAGGACATCCAAGTGGTTCCAAGAAGAAAGAGAACCAAGAAACTTTTAAGGAGGGGAAGAGTAAATGGAAAAGGAAATACAAGAAGATGGAATCCACTTCACATAAGAGAAGGACACAAGTTACCACTACAAACAATTTCAATATTGATGGTAACACTGAGGAAAAGTGTTGGAAACTACATTAAGAGATGAAACATAAGAACTACAAGAAGGATGCCAAGAAGAAGAACCTTCTATCCATGGATTCAATCAATAAGGTAGAGATAATACTGATGTGGATGAGAATATTTTCTACACTTCAGTGAATAAGGAGGTGTATCTGACTATCCTTCATCACAAGGAAGAGAATGAGATGAAAAAACTCTTCCATATCAAGATCTAGGTCAAGAAGACCAAGGTATATGTTCTATTCGATTTTGCATCATAGTTCAATATCATAGAATATGATCTAGTAAGAGAGTTTTGGTTGGAGGTTCGTGATCATCCTACCCTATATCCATTTGGGTGGATAAAAAAGGATGGATATATCAAGGTCATGAAATAGTGTACGATTAAATTTTTTGTAGCTACATATTTTATTGATGAACCAGAGTTAGATGTAGTACCCCTTGATGTGTGTGGTGTAGTGTTTGGAATCCCCTACATGTATATGAGGGACATGATATTGATGCAACAAAAAAACTAGTGATTCCTAATCAAGTATGGGAAGTCTTTTGTCATCAATGTTCATAAACATAAATAAAAGATCTCACTAGTAAGTGCCATCCAAGCCAAAAATTTGATTAGTTCTAGTAATAAGTATGTTTTTTTATTTTCTTACAATAGAATTCATTGGGTAATGACTCAGTAGGAGTAAAGGCATCCCTATAGGGATGTACTAAAAATAAGAAGCAATAGTTGGAGGAGTTGTTGCAGGCATACTATGGATTTTTCCAAGAGCTTAAAGGACTACCACCTAATAGGAAATTAGATCACAAGAAACAATTATTGTTTGATTCCCCATTACCAAATATTGAGTTGCATAGATAGTATGTTATAGAAGAAAATGAAGTGAAGAAACAGTTACAATAGTTGTTGGAGAAAGGAGTAATTAAACCAATCACCTCACCTTGTGGATCACCTATAATGATTGGACCCAAGAAGGATGGGACTCGGCGATTATGTATTTACTACAAATATTTGAAAATGATTACACTCAAGAATCGACATCCTATACCCAAGATTGATGATTGTTTAGATCGGTTGTAGCATGCCAAGTACTTCACCAATTTGGATCTCAAATCGAGATACCGACATGTACGTTTCAAAGAATAATACACGTGGAGGACTGCCTTCAATGCAAGGCAAGGTTTGTATGAATTGTAGGTCATGCCATTTGGTTTATGCAATGCACCAACTAGATTTATGAGACTAATGAATGATGTATTCTGTCCATATTTAGATTCATTTAGCATAGTGTATTTGGGTGATATATTGGTTTATATCTATACCTAGGGGGATCACATGTCACATCTCATGTAGTTGTTAGAGACTCTGAAAAGGAGCTAGTTGTTGGCTAACCTGAAGAAATATAAGTTTTCTCAACACTCATTGGTGTACTTGGGGAATGTGATAGGTGGAGGGGAGCTTAAGACATATTCCATAAATATGGAGGCCATCCTAAAGTGGATAATTTCTACTAATGTCATTGAATTTAGGAGTCCCATCGAGGGATAATGTACCTATAGAGGTTCAGAGCATCTTTCTTAGTGGTAATTACACCACTCGATAACAGTTTCCAAAGGGGAAAGAATCAACATAAATATTTCGAAAAGATAAAATAAAAAATCAGTCAACAACCAATTTTCTCATTTCCTAACTTGAAGAAGATATTTGAAGTGGATACATATGCAAGTGGGTATGTTATGTGAGTAGTTTTTATGTAAGGAGGTAATCCAATATGTTATCATTCCAAGTTGTTTAATATGATATTTTCGAACTACCCTACATATGATAAGGACATATATGCCCTCGTTTCGGTTTTTAAGAAGTGGAAGAATTATCTGATGGGAAAGGAAACTATTATCCGCATAGATTACCATCCATTGTAGTAATTGCAGGCCTAGATTAAGCTTCTCCAAAATAGAAATTACAAGTGGATATGTTTTTTTCAGCAATTTTATGTAGTCATCAAGTGTAAGAAGGGAAACATTAATAATTTTGCAGACATTATTTCAAGCCCAACCACATCCAATATTAAATCTATAGGAAATCTTATACACATGGATCCTTTTACCCATGATTGATAGAAATGGGCATACACAGAAGATGAATACTCCAAAGAGGTGTTTCAACACTTGTAGGGAAAAATTCATTTAGAAGGTGGCAAAAAGGATTACTATCATATTAATAATGTGATTCTCTACAATCTAGACAAAATCTGTTTTCCTAAAGGTGAATTATTGGGTGTTATTAGAGGGGCTCACACCTCCCAGGTTGTAAGAAATTTTGGTGTAATTGTCCCAGAATGCAAGAAGATGTAGCATGGTATATTAGAGGATGCACACTTTGTTGTTCAAGAAAGAAAACTAATATACGGAAAGGTCTATACCACCCCTTACTTGTACCCACTCGACCTTCGGAAAAAAAATCCATGGATTTTTTGGGAGATTTGTCAACAACCAGGAAGTACATGATTATATTTTTTTGGTAGTTGAAATATTCAACAAGATGTCCACTCTTATGCCTTTTAAAAAGACCATCAAAGGGAAAGAAGAAACACACATGTTATTTGGATAGGTCTGGGTGCACTCTCATATACCAATGAGCATCATCTCAAATAGGGATACCATATTTTTCAGTTCCTTTTGTACTACACTTTCGAAAAACATGGACATTAAGTTGAATTTATCTACAACATTCCATCCATTGACTAATGGGAATATAGAAGTAATCAACAGGACATTGTCACAACTTCTAAGGGATCGGTACAACATTTGAGGGGTTACAATCATAATCATCCAAATACCTGGGTTGAAAGTTTTATCTACGTTTAACACTATTATATAAGAGTAGTCTCTACTTATACTAGTAACTCCCCTTTTGAAACTTGCATTGGTTATTTTCTACCTTCAACCTTATATATTGTTTATGGATACTAAGGAGGAGTAAGCGAAAACACAACAAGAGAAGTATTGAAAGAAGAAAAATTTGTCAAAAATATTAGACAGATCCATTTGAAAGTAAAAGAAATGTTGAAGAAGTAAGAGGAAAATTATAAGGCCAGACATGATCAACACATAACCATGAAGTCATTTAAACTAGGAGATAGAATTTGGTTACATCTGATCAAGGAAAGACTATAGGGTGATGGTAATAAGACCAAGGATTTGTGGTATGGTAATTTTGAGGTATTGGAGAAGGTGAGAGATAACACCTACTAAATTAGTTATAATGTCCCTCAGTTTAGAAACATCTAAAAATTTTAGCATTTTATATTTTATGATGTGAAATAATTTGAAAAGACTTATGTGAAATTATATCATCATATACATTGATGATGAATAAGTTTGTAATATTTATTTTTAATTTATTTTAATTAAAAAAAATGGACTAATTAGATAATCCAATTACAAATCTAGTAAATCATTATTCCATGGGTGAGTGAAAAAGGACAAAAACCACCAGAGTTAATTATTGTCTACGGGACAAGTGGAACCCTTCTACCAAAGGCGTTGTATGTGACAAAACAAGCTAGAACAACTTTAGGCCAAGAATATTCCCTACTATTCGGGATGAGGACCTAGGAAATCTATTTGATACAAGTATGTTATGAGGTAGGAAACTATTGAGTACTTGTGAGAAATTGAGTTTGATGGTTTTGAGAAAGAATCAAATTTTGATATTTATGGAGAAGGTTATACAATTTTAAGTCCCTATGGAATAATGATTTAGGCTCAAGGGTGAAAAGAACAAGTAATAGTGGTTGATCATGTCCATGGTTGAGAAGAACTCATTCTCTACTTAATTTGTTTCCAGATTTTAGAATAGGTTCAGATATGCTATTTAAATTTTATTTATTTTAGTTATGACAATATTTTAGTACTATTACTGTAAAGAATACTTAAAGAATATATATGATTTATTGCAGTAGAGATTATTTTTGAAATTGTAGTATTCATGTACACTTGATAGCATAGAATACAATGTTCTTTTATCTTTGAAGAGATGCCGAATAAATATTAAAATGTCATTAGTTTATTTTTTTGTATTAGAAAAAAAAAAAGTAATATTACAATATGAAAAAAAAAGCTACAAAAGAGTCTATAGTGTGTTGAAGGATTTTACTTATAAATATTGTAGAAGGAGAACAAAGAGTCTATTTTTATATTCAAGAGAGTTATGGAACGATTTCCATTATATGGGATACTTTTCTATATAGGGGATTCTTTTTAGAAATTAAGTTGTTAACAAGAGCAAAATAATGCATCTTGAATAAAAATATATATTTATATATTACTAAGTAAAAAGAATGTTGTTATTTACAAACTGAAATATATCTTAATGACAAGCATAAGGTTCCTAACCAAAGAGCCATCTCAAAATTACCTCAGAAAGAGTATCATAAAAGTTTTAGAAAATAAACCACGTAAAATTTATGAGACAATACAAATAATCGTACAAATACTATCTTTATATAATGACCAAAAATCCAAGAATGTCAATAAGGGACCCAAATGCAATAGGGTGCCTCCTCAATTTGATAAATGTGATTCGTTCTAACAAGGACTCTCTAGAGTCAAAATATTCCATCACATTAACAACTAAACATCATTGTATTATATAAAATGTTTAATGAGACAAAGACTTCAGCAACATGGTTAAGTTGAAGTTTTAATATAAATATATATGTATAAACATTGGGTCAAATAAAAGCTGAGACAAATATTTACAATGTCGTTCTTAAACCCTAGATAAGAAGCTTACTTCTGAATATTATTATGAAAGGCAAGTTTATCTCTGTGGTAAAATAAACCAAGTGTCTAATGGTGGGTTGTATTATTACTCAGACCTTTAATCTTTCCATAGAGTTATGAAGAACTTAATCAGTAGATAGCTGTAACGAATCAGTACATATGGAAACAATATGCATTATTACTTAAAAATTATCTATTGAAAAACCCAGTCGATCCTTACCTTGGAAAATTTGAAGACCAATCATTTTCCTCCTTAAGCAAAGAAAACTTGTGTGTGGGTAAACCACCAGGAAATTTTAATGGCGCCAATGGCATGACATGTTTTTATGGTATAACTCAAGTTTACATAGAGTTGAACATTGAATATGTTCACGTCTTTAATACGATTTGATGGATATGTTCCCCTTTCCCGTTGACATCTATGGTTTAGCTTCATAACATGGAGATTCATGAGGATCCTAAGCCCGAGAGAGCTAGGATCATGGTCTTAGAACTCCTAAGGCTATTGGCTAGGGTAAACAACGAATGCAAATAAAAGAATTTAAAATATAGTGAAGTGATTCCATTTTA
Organism: Picea glauca; assembly: GCA_000966675.3. NCBI lineage: Eukaryota > Viridiplantae > Streptophyta > Pinopsida > Pinales > Pinaceae > Picea > Picea glauca. The sequence continues at coordinate 12,098 of JZKD02S2242703.1, forward strand.
TAAAATATTTCATATTAATTTCACCATTTTTTATATTACATGTTTGATGTAAATGAAAGGAAATCCATAACCATTATGGATATAAACCCTTGATTTGGGAATTGGTGAAACTATTGATAACTATTATATAATTATGGTTTTAAGATTTCTCTGGTGGGAGTGGTTATTGAGATTGCTAAAAAAATCCACAATAGTTATTTTTATAGTTAACGTTTAAGATTTAATTGTAGATCCTAAACATTGACTATGACCACTGTTTATTTTCCGAGCAATATCAATAACTATTATACAGTTTACAAATAATGAAACAAATTTTATAATTCCTTTGAACCTTGGTACAATAAGGGTTTTAATAAATATAAAAAGAAAATTTTACGTGTGAGGATACTAAGTCCTTTCCAGGATTTGGAACTATGACTTGTCTCTGCGAAGCATAGAAACTAATTGTAAGAGTAAGAATAAATGAGACAATATTACCTTATGAATAAATAGAAAGTTTCATTTATCTATGAAGTCAATAGGACCCATGTTTAAGTCAATGATCAATATGACAACAAAACTGATGTATGATAATATATGTCATCAACTCTTTATTTTTTCATCGTAAACCATGACAATTATATAAGTGTCAATTTTCACATGCAACTCTATGTGACAATTGACATGGTATAGTAGATTCATATTTGAAGAGAAAGGGATCATCTTGAGACATTTTGTTATCTACAACATTGGAAGAGTATTGCACTTATTTTTTTTCTTATTCTTGTTCTTGTTCTGGGTAGGTCAAGATGGTGAACACATTGAATATTGAGGATAGGCTGGAAGGGGAAACCAACATTTAGGCTTGGAAGGAGAGGTTTCTCCTTTTGTTGGAGGAAAATGACCTAAAAGAGTGTTTTGAGGATGTGGTTCCTAGCCAAACTGATCGAGGAGATTTGGAATTTTGCAAGAAGAGGGAAATGAAGTCCCAGAAGGTATTCCTAGAGTTTGTGAATGACCACTTGAATCTTCACATTGTCGATAAAGAAACTACCAACGATATGTATGATTCTGTGGTGGGTCTTTACCAAAACAAGAATATTGGCAGGGTGCTACACTTGAAGCATTAACCTCAAATTGCTAGGATGAACAGTGAAGACACAATTGTTAGTTATATTATTAAGATTACTCATATTCGAGATCAAATCATAGCTATTACTGAGACAATGCATGATGATGAGTTGGTGAATGTAGCATTGAGAGGTCTTCCTAAGTCTTGAGAACCATTTGTGCAGGGGATCTATGCTCGAGATAGGTTACAAGACTTTGAAAAAATATGGATTGATTGTATCCAACAAGAGACTTGATTAGCATCCAGGGATGATATGGATGGTGTGGTAAATAGTAGCAGTGATGAGAACCAAACCCTTGCAGCCCCCACTAGAAATGGAAGAAGGAGTTCTCTGGAAAGAATAGGTCCATCAGGGAGAAGGGATTTTGTTGAGAGAGGAGAATCTCTAGAGTCGAGACAAAAGAAGGATTTTAGTAGGATTAGATGTTATGAGTTCCATGAATTTGGTCATTATGCATCAAAGTTTCCACATCAAAAGAGAAGAGGTAGAAGGAAACATGAATTGATAGTAGAGGTTGATGAAGTTGCAGACAAGATACATAGGCATATCTTGTTGGTCTCTGGCCTTTCAGGTACTATCTCCAGCAATGAGATATGGTTGGTTGATAACAGAGCATCTTGACATATGACAAGTGCTAGAGAGTTGTTTGACACTCTCATAGAGACTAGATCAAACATATGTGGGGAGATTGGTATGGGAGCCAAGCATTTATTACAAAGATCTGGTACTGTATCGTTTCGATTGGAGGCAGGAGAGATACTGGGGGTGTCAAATGTGTTTTGGGTGATAGAACATAGGAAAAGTGTCCTTTCAATATCAAAGATTGAGAGGAATGGATATCATGTATTGTTTCGATATGGATATGTATTTTTTGTGCCCATGCATTCTATCTTCAAAATAAGATTTGTTGTTGGAGTTAGGGAGGGAAACCAATATAGGAAGAGGGTTTCCTATGAGTGCTATCATGAGTAGGAGAAGAGAGACATATGAACAGGATCAAGTGGCTCCACGATTGGTGAGGCAGGTGACCCCATCTGTGGTACAAGATCATATTGAGCTAGAGTTTAGAGGGAGTCGACCCTAAATATCCAAGAGGGAGGAGTAGCATCCTAGGACTGTGTAGAGGACAATGGATAGGGATCAGGTGGCCCTATAGGTTGTGCAGACTCATAGTGTAGTGTCCCCAAGGACAAGCCCCGTTGTAAACCATGTTTTGAAAGAAATTGTAATTATGTTTTATAGGCTGGTGAGCCAAGTTCTTATAAGAGGGAGACTTATGTGTTATTAGGCCAGAGAGCCTAAGTGTTGAAGGTCAAGGGCCTGGTGTTGTATATGTAATCATGCAAAACAATTAATAAATATAAACACTACCATGTGCAGACCGACCACGATGAATGAGTGAAGGGGGACTGAACATCCACAGAGTGGGCAAGGATTTAGGGGCTGAAGGTGGGAAAAGGGGCTAAGTGTTGAGACTAGGGGGCTTAAGCCTTGGGAATAATATTTTAATATTATTCCAAAAGAGAAGTGCATTATATGTTTTAACCTAAGTCATTTTTGGAAGGACATGTGATTTCCAAATGGTGGGAGGCACACACATTGCAGGAACGCATGCAGTCGCATGGGTGACAAGTGTCAACCCTAGCCATGCAATAAAAGGCTGAGATGAGTCGCGTTGGGGGTTCCTCCTCGATAGGACTCACAGACTACCAGAAGGGAAGGGGTCTGACTCTTGCAGAAAAACCCTCGTACATCCTCTGAACCGTCCGAACCTTCGTTGACCCTTGCATGGATTATCTGTCACGCATTCCCAACACCAGAGCGTGAGTCTATCCTGGGCAAGGCAGATGGGAAACGACCATTCTGCCGGGGTGGAGAGAGTCTATGTAATTCCCTGCAGAAATTACTTCTCAGGAAATTCTGAAAATCAACACCGTGAGACCTAGCTGCCATTGTTGAGCTTGTTTTGAGAGGTCTGAGTCTGTATTCCCGGTTGACTGTGGTGGTCATGCAGAGATGGATTGCATGTGAATTTTTGTCCAGTGAAGGTGGTGATTGAGCCTGTGTGTGACCTCTCTCTAAGTGAGGGAGGTGGATGTTGTTGGAAGAGGTTTCTTCCAGAGAGTGTCCAGAACCAGCTCCAAGCTCTGCGACTTCCTGATCTGTCTTGTTGCCGAGACCCAAAGAGGGAGGTTAGCACTGATGGACTATGCTTGTGAAGGTGTATACTCCCGGGTGGAACATGCATGTGGGGAATGAGAGTCTGGTAGTAGTGGGCGTAAGACAACATCCTGGGATGAATCCTTCCATATTCTAAGTGTTGTTTTTCCTATAACCTCAACCTAGCTAGGATTCCTTGCCTTGGGGTGGAGCTTAGTCCTAGCTCGGGGGTGATCCACTGCTGAGCTAATGAGAAGTGTGGTCTAAGGCTGGGTGGTTCGTGGAAGGCCGACACTTGGTTGGTGGATCCACCATTGTTACAAGATAAGTGTCTAACTATGTTTTATCACATTTTATCAATATGTTTTGTATCTCTGTGTATTAAAATGATCATGCATTCTGCTGTG
>JZKD02S2242703.1:20434-37253 GCA_000966675.3 Picea glauca
ACACGAACAACACCTTAGAATGGTGTTGCAGGTGTTGAGAGAACACCAGTTGTACGCAAAACTGAGCAAGTGCTCTTTTTACCAAAGGCAGATCCATTACTTGGGACATATAATACTTGAAGAAGGGATCGTTGTGGATCCTAAGAAGGTACAGGCCATTTGGGAATGGCCAGCGCTGAGGAGTGTGGCAGAAGTTAGATCTTTTATGGGTCTAGCAGGATACTATAGGAGGTTTATATCCAGATTCTCAAGGATAGCCCATTCTATCACTTCCTTGCAAAGGAAGGAGAAGAAGTTCCAGTGGACTGAAGAATGTGAGAGCAACTTCCAGCGATTGAAGCAACTGCTAACCAGTGCTCCAATCCTGAAGATTGTAGATCCAGACAAGGATTATGTAGTGTGCACAGATGCATGTAAGGAGGGGCTGGGAGGATTTCTCAGCCAAGAGGGATTTGTAATTTGTTATGAGTCCCGAAAGTTGAAGGAACATGAGAAGAATTATGCCACTCACGATTTAGAGCTGGCAGCAATCGTCCACTCCTTGAGGAAATGGAGACATTGCCTCATGGGCAAGAGATTCAAATTGAGAACAGACCATAACAGTCTAAAGTATTTATTTGATCAGTCGACCTTAAACGCTAGGCAAATTAGATGGTTGGAGTTTCTGTGCGAATATGACTTTGATATCAAGCATATCAAAGGAACAGAAAATAAGGTGGCTGATGCACTCAACAGAAAAGTGCACGAATTACATGCTACAACCATTAGCATGTACCAGACTGAGATGAAAGACAGAATTTTAGAAGTTGCCAATGCTGATTTGTAGTACAAAAATCTTGTAGCAAAGCTACAACAACGTGAGAGACCACAAACCCAGGAAAGTTACAGTTTGGGAACTAGTGGTTTACTTCTATATAAAAACAGAGTGTAGGTACCTAATGACCGAGAATTGAAGCTGGAAATTCTAAAGGAGATGCATAACGTGGCTTATGCTGGACATCCTGGATATCATAAGACTGTGGCAGCAGTCAAAAGCCATTATTTTTGGCCGGGTTTGAAGAAAGAAATCGCTGAATACATCACCAGATGTATGGAGTGACAGAAGGTTAAGTCAGAGCATAGGTACCCAGCAGGGTTGCTACAGCCTTTACCTATTCCTGAATGGAAATGGGACGTGGTAACAATGGATTTTATCACAGGATTTCCCAGAACAAGCAAGCAACATGATTCAATCATGGTGGTGGTGAACAAGCTTACTAAAGCTGCCCATTTTATTCCACTGAAAACCACCCACAGAGCAGCAGATGTTGCTGACATTTTCCTAAAAGAAGTTGCACGCTTGCATGGAATTCCTAAGACAATTGTGTCTGATAGAGACCCAAAATTCACTTCGAATTTCTGGAAAGGACTGTTCAAAGGATTTGGAACAAAACTGAACTTTAGCACAACATATCATCCCGACTCTGATGGACAGACAGAGAGAGTAAACAGAGCAATAGAAGACATGCTGAGAATGTATGTGATGGATAAACCATCAAGGTGGGAAGACTACCTGCATTTGGTAGAATTCACCTACAATAATGGGTATCATGCATCATTGAAGATGAGCCCGTTCGAAGCGCTTTATGGAATAAAGTGCAACACTCCAGTGAGATGGGATAATCCAGCTGACAGAGTAGTAGTAGGACCTGAACTACTCAAAGAGACGGAGAATCAAATGATAAAAATCAAACATAATCTAAAAGCTGCCCAGGACAGGAAGAAAAGTTACGCTGATAGTAACAGAACCCATAGAGAATTTAAAGTGGGTGACCATGTTTTCCTGAAAGTGAAAACTAACAGGAGTTCCCTGAAACTGGGAAGTTGCGCCAAGTTGGCAGTAAGATTTTGTGGGCCATTTGATATCCTGGAAAGGATTGGGCCAGTTGCATACATGCTTGCATTAGCTTCATCTATGACTGTACATAATGTGTTTCATGTTTCACTGCTTACGAAATATGTACCTAATGCTAATCATGTTATCGATTGGACTGTGATTCAGGTGGAACCAGAAGGTGTCCTGCAAGTGCATCCTGTGCGCATATTGGACAGGAAAAGCAAACAGCTTCATAATCGAGCTAAAGAGCTTGTAAAGGTATAGTGGACCTGGTACGGTCCTGAGGATGCGACATGGGAGCATGCAGAGGTTATGCGGGCAGAGTGCCCGCATCTTTTTGAAAATTTTGAAAGGCTTGTAGATGCTATGTAAAGTTGCACTGAGGACAGTGCAAAAATAAGGGGAGGGGGATTGTAGTGTCCCCAAGGCTGAGCCCCATTGTAAACCATGTTTTGAAAGAAATTGTAATTATGTTTTATAGGCTGGTGAGCCAAGTTCTTATAAGAGGGAGACTTATGTGTTGTTAGGCCAGAGAGCCTAAGTGTTGAAGGCCAGGGGCCTGCTGTTGTATATGTAATCATGCAAAACAATTAATAAATATAAACACCACCATGTGCAAACCGACCACGATGAATGAGTGAAGGGGGATTGAACATCCACAGAGTGGGAAAGGAATTAGGGGCTGAAGGTGAGAAAAGGGGCTAAGTGTTGAGCCTAGGGGGCTTAAGCCTTGGGAATAATATTTTAATATTATTCCAAAAGAGAAGTGCATTATATGTTTTAACCTAAGTCCTTTTTGGAAGGACATGTGATTTCCAAATGGTGGGAGACACGCATGTTGCAGGAACGCATGCAGTCGCATGGGTGACAAGTGTCAACCCTATCCATGTAATAAAAGGCCGAGATGAGCCATGTTGGGGGTTCCTCCTCGATAGGACTCACAGACTTCCAGAAGGGAAGGGGTCTGACTCTTGCAGAAAAACCCTCATACATCCTCTGAACCGTCCGAACCTGCGTTGACCCTTGCGTGGATTGTCTGTCACGCATTCCCGAAACTAGAGCGTGACTCTATCCTGGGCAGGGCAGATGGGAAACAACCATTCTGTCGGGGTGGAGAGAGTCTGTGTAATTCCCTGCGGAAATTGCTTCTCAGGAAATTCCGAAAATCAACACCGTGAGACCTAGCTGCCATTGTTGAGCTTGTTCTGAGAGGTCTGAGTTTGTATTCTCGGTTGACTGTGGTGGTCATGCAGAGATGGATTGCACGTGAATTTATTTCCAGTGCATGTGGTGATTGAGCCTGTGTGTGACCTCTCTCTAAGTGAGGGAGGTGGATGTTGTTGGAAGAGGTTTCTTCCAGAGAGTGTCCAGCACCAGCTTCAGGCTCTGAGACTTCCTGATCTGGCCTGTTGCCGAGACCCAAAGAGGGAGGTTAGCACTGATGGATTGTGCTTGTGAAGGTGTATACTCCCAGGTGGAAGAAGCATGTGGGGAATGAGAGTCTGGTAGTAGTGGGCGTAAGACAACATCCTGGGATGAATCCTTCCAGATTCTAAGTGTTGTTTTTCCTGTAACCTTTGCCTAGCTAGGATTCCTTGCCTTGGGGTGGAGCTTAGTCCCAGCTCGGGGGTGATCCAGTGCTGAGCTGATGAGCAGTGTGGTCTAAGGCTGGGTGGTTCGTGGAAGGCCTGCACTTGGTTGGTGGATCCACCATTGTTACAAGATAAGTGTGTAACTATGTTTTATCACATTTTATCAATATGTTTTGTATCTCTGTGTATTAAAATGATCATGCATTCTGTTGTGCATTTGGATTAATGTATTTTCCATGGATTATTTATGTTAAAATGTCTCTTATGAGTACTCTGAGCTTAAATGTATTTCATTGCATAAATGAACGTGATTAACTATGAATGATAATGTGTTATTCCACGTAGTAACACCTACACGGTAGCCAAGGTGCGCTACAGTTTTTCTGGGTTATCTGCCAGGTAGTCTTATAGTAACCCGGGGTAGTTGAGTGAAAGGGGTGTTACACATAGGGAGTCAGGTTTCATAAGGAACATGTGGTCTCAGAGTCATCCTAACCTTAGGGAGAGACAATTGGATCCGATAGAGACATGGGCATCCAAAAGGGGAGAGAGACATCTTCCAAGATAGAAAGACATTTTTCATGGGTGGAGGAGGCCAAAAAAGGTGTTTAAGAGAAAGGAGGCTTCTAGCGAATGTGAGACATCCAAGGAGAATCCATGTATTTTAGAAAGTTATGTTGTTTTGATAGAGGAGTCTAGACATGAGATTTAGAGGGAGGAGGCTTCTATGGAAAGTGAGACATGTATGGAGCATCCATGTGTTTTCGTAGGATGTGCTACAATGACCAAGGATGAAACCATCCAGACATAGTTTTCCTCAATGACCGAGGATGTCACTAGTCAAATAGATGTTTCCTTAATCTCCAAGTATGCATCTAGTCAAACGGATTATGCTTAATTGATTGAGGATGCGGCCAGTCAAACAAACTTGAAAACTAGAAGTTTGAATGGTGGGGTTGCTAATATACTAACAGATCTAGATACACTTCGAACATGCAAGGAAAAGGATTGTAGTACAGATGAGGAAGCATGTCACCTTGTATTGGTGAGAGAGATGCTTCTATTTTTAGAGGTAAATCCACTTGATGGTGGATGGGATACCTCCCTTGCTAAGAGGGAGTGTTGATTTTTGTATATTCAGGAGGTATTTCCATATGAGGCCAAGGTTTCAAGCATGTGTAAATCTTCATTGGCGCCAGATTATCATTTTAGTTTGGTGAAAACCCCCTTGGATTTGAGTGGGGGATTCATGAGCTTGGTGATGGGATTTGTGGCATTTTGTTAGGCCTTCACACCCACAAAGAAATCCTAATTTGATTTTGACATGTGGAGGGGATTCTATGGTGATGATCCAAATGGATCCAAGAAGGCCTAAAAATCAAAGTTCGCATAATCAAACAAAACCAGTTCCATTGTGTCAGGCTCTTCATGTCGATTCTGGCCATATATTGTTTTTCAAAAATGGACACCATATGCAAAATTTATCACGTTCTGATCGATTTCCCAAATAGGCAAAAAATGTCAAAGTCAGTAGGCCAAAGTCAATGCATGATGTTAGTGGTACGACAAATGATGTCATCAATACAATGTGGCAGGTGACATCAACATGATGTTGAGAGGGTGACATGGAAACACCAGAGGCTAACAAATGGCAGGAAGACTTGGCATTTTCAGGATGAGTTGGACTAGTACGGAAGTGACACATGGAACTGTATGAAACTGACACGTGGAACCTATGAATGATGACATGTGGCAAGATGATGTGGTAGTAAAAATGATGATGTGGCCCAGTGACATCATGACATGTGGAATATGGGATTACTATGTAGTATGACAAGACGATGATGTGGCGCTGACTGAGCAGGGTGACTGTGCAGTGACTGGATGGTATGGGCCAATACAGAGGTGAGATGTGGCACAATCATAGGGCACAATCTGGCACCCCAGATTTGGCCAATAATGGTTGGGTCAAAAAAAATTCACCTCCTTCGAGCTCGAACCCCTGACCTCCAGACTATCCAACAGCCTAACCACCAATGTCGAGCACCCAAGATGCTTTGTTACTTGTTTATACAATTGAAACCTTTTCTATTTGAGTTGATATGGGTCGATAGGGATACACCCAAGGCTTAAACTGCAAGAATTGAACGTTATGCATATGGACCTAACCACTGGCCACATTGCATTCCATACGACCTGGAAAGGGGGCTATACTTGAGGCATAGGGCACCAACGCTTGGCCATATGGCATTGCCAAATGACCAGGAGCCTAGAGGAAAGGGTCGCGTGCCCAAAGTTTTCCAATTTGTGGGCTTACAAATTTATAATAAGATTTTTAATGATTTTTATGTTGATTTTGGAGGAAATACCCATTTTGGGGGGATCTGGAGCCCTTTCTGAGGCCAGATCTTCAGGTGCAGTGTTGGATTTACTTCACAAACACCTAGGATTTAGTTTTCCTAAGATTTTTCCTTGTTTATTAGTCATTATTATTCATTATCCAGCCTCCTATATTTTAGGAATAATATTCCTCTAGGGAGAATATTCTCTTCAATTTTCACTTTAGTTTAACCAGTTGAGTGGAGTTTAGATGTTGCATTGGTTTTGTCACCATGCAACATTGGGATCATCACTAGATAATGTGAATTAGCCTTGGTATCATCACCAGACTGGATCATCACCACACTAGCACATTACCCATGATTCCTTGATCTTCTCCTCACTTCACTCTGTTTCAGTCAGTTAACTCAAGACTGGTAAACTAGTTAACTAACCTAGGTGGCAGTTCACTCCCGTAACTTCCTGAGAGACTAGACTAGGTGGCAATTTACTCCCGTAACTGTTGTTGTCTATCCATATCACTCTATACCACCACTATGGTGCATTGGCTTCTCCTCCAGTGTGCATTGGTTGAGTTATACAAAGTATATCATGTGTAAATTATTCATTATTCATAACATAGAATGAAAATTCTTCCATTCTTTCTCTCTTTCTTCTTCTTTCTCAATTTATCTCTACAAATGTGTGTGGTATTTTCTAGCTAGATATATTATGCACAGGTTAAAAAAATTTACATGGTATCAAAGCTGACAGACTACTAATACAATCCACACCAAATTAATTTTTGCAGGTACCAAAGATTGAGGACAGTGGAAAGATGGAATTCCCAAAAGAATTCATTCTTACACATTACAATTACTTTTCATGGAAGGAGAGAATAATCATTCATATTCAAACTAGATGATTGTACAGGTTAACCTTGAATACAGATACAAAAGTGACATCAACCATAGAAAAAATCAAGTATCTAAATTGAATGGATGAAGCATTCGAAACAATTTGCAGTCTCATCTCTCCCGGTCTCCTTTTTCACATATCTTCCTGTAAAACCCCCAATGAAGCCTAGAACACCTTGGAAGGGATATTTGTAAAACATAATGAAATAAGGGGAAACATGCTCGAGGTGGAATTTCTCACATTGTATCCAAAAATCATCGACAATATCCAAGATTTCTTTAAAAAATTCAAGGATTTACTACCGCAACTCAAAGATTGCAGGTTGATAAATCTAAGGAGGAGAAACAAATGGTTCTCACCATTCTCTCCAAACTTGGTCCTAAATTATCCATTTTTGTATCCACATTCCATTAATTAAAATTCTCCTCTGGAGCCACTAGGAAGATGCCTTCTCTTGAGGAATTTATCGAATCCCTCACACAAGAGAAAACCAAGCTCATCAACATGGGAAAAATCAAAGGCCGAAAGACACATGCACTTAATGTGCAAGATGAAAGCCATAAATATCATAAATATAAAGACAAGTACAAAAGTAAATCTCATGGAAATCCAAAGAAGGAAGGGTATTGAAAACCCTTCATCGATGCCTCCAGATCCAAAGGTGGAAAGGGAAGAAAATGGGAGAAATACACATAATGCCATAAAGGATTCCATCTAGAATCAGCATGCATGCAGAAAAAAATAGATATAATGACTCAAATACTTCAACAAAACAACCTTGGATATCGCATCCCCTAGGGTGGCAAGAAGAAGAAGCTAGAAGATCAAAATCCCAAGAATGGAAATTCTAGCCATTCCTTGATTTCCATCAACTCCTCTCCCGATGCTTGGATAGTAGATTATGGAGCATCACATCACATGGCTTCCACAAAATTAGTCTATTCTTCATTGGATGCATGCAAAGTTCCTCCTATTCTGATGGGGGACAACTCTCTAGTTGAGGTCAATGCTTCGATACTAGATTATGGAGCATCACATCCTATGGCTGCCACAAAATCAGTCTATTCTTCATTGGATGCATGCAAAGGTCCTCCTATTCTGATGGGGGACAACTCTCTAGTTGAGGTCACTGACAAAGGAAGGATTGAACTCACCAAAGAAATCTTCAAGAATGTGTTGCACGTTCCCAAACTTTCTGTCAATCTTCTCTCCATGTATTAGATGCAGAATTATATCACCGGAAATAAAGTCATATTCAAACCAAATGTAGTGGACATCTATGACATGCAAACCAATTCCAGGGTTTCTACCGATGAGGTAAATAATCAATCTAGATTGTATACATTTTCAGAATTTATTGAACCAGGTTTTTTTTTACTGCTTACCCATGTTGCTGAATGTAGTAGGATATGGAATGAAAGGTTCAGGAGTTTGAATTTCAGATATATGAAACAACTTAGCAATCAAATATTGGTTGATGGTCTATTAGACATCCATTTCTCCAAAGGAATCTATGAGGGATGCGTTCTTGGAAAAAACCCTCAAGAGAAATTCAACAAAGGAAAGACTCAGAGAGCTTCCTCTCCTTTAGATATGATCCATAGTGACCCCATGGGTCCTTTTATGCATCCATCAATCAACAAAGAGAGGTTTTTTCTATTTTTTGTTGATGATTTCTCATGTTTCACATGGATTTACTTTCTTAGGAAAAAATCTAAGGTCTTTCAACACCTCAAAGATTTCAAAGATCTTATTGAGACACAGTCTGGAAAGAAAATCAAAGTCCTACGAACTGATAATGGGGGAGAGTATGTCAATCATAAGATCCTAAATATTTTTCATAATGTAGGGATTCACTTGCAACATACAGTTCCCTATACTCTGCAACAAAACAAAGTTGTTGATTAGAAAAAAATATCTCTAAAAGAGATGGAATCTTGCATGTTACATGCAAAGTCACTACCACATAGACTATTGGCCGAAGAACTTAATTATGCAGCCTACATCCAAAACTTATCTCCCCATAGATCTGTCAAGGATAATACCCCCTAAGAGGCTTGGAACAGCCTGAAACCAGAAGTGACCCACTTTCATATTTTCGGTTCACATGCATGGGGATGGATTCCCTTAGAAAACAGGAAGGCACTTGATCCACAAAGCACTAAGTGTATTTTTTTTGTATACCCCGAAGGTGTGAAGGGATACAAACTTATTGATCTTTCCTTGAACCTGCTGATCATTAAATGTAGTTTCCAATTCGAGGAAAGTGCCTTGCATGTACCTCAACAATCACATGTAAATACCTTCATTCTTCCACTTGTTTGAGATGATGAATATGCACATGCCGAATCTTCTTCAGACGAGAGTTATGATTCATATGATTTATATGATCTATATTCAGAATCAGTACAATCATATGTAAAGTTAGAGAAATCAGATGCAGATGTAGAGCCAGAGCAGAGGCCCAAGTAGGCATAGAGTACTCTTCAGGATGCAGCGAATCTTGTTGGTGATCTAACCGATAATAGGAGGACTCGATATGTTTTCGAGGAGCCTCCTATTGCACTCACTTCTACTGAACCATTTCCTTCCAGGAATATTTTCTTGGTTCTTTCTTCAGATCCACAGTCTTATGGCGAGGTGATGCAGGCCCCCTTCCTTCTAGGGGCTACGCGATCTCCCATTCAAGGATCTTAAATTCACTAAGTTGAATCAGCTCTTCGGGCCTCTTCTAGACCTTGAATTTAATTCACACAAGGCCCCTTTGTTACCTACGTAGGTTTGATTCCCCTGTGCACGCTTTCTCTTGCACTCCTGGTAACAGTGAGTCATGAGCACTAGATTCTCTGCTAGGCCCTTATTCCTTATCACCACATGATTTAACCTCCAGCTATCCCTCTTTGTGACTTCAGTCTTCGACTGTTTCGAGTACAGTTGACTCTCAATTCCCTGAAATCCAGACCGACGAAATAACCCAAACATAAATCTATGGCCTGCACTTCTCCAATAGCCAATGACTATGATTCACTTTGGGACTATGGCTTCGGGAGTCTCAAGTGTTCCCAACACCTTTTTCTCCAAATTTATTCTCACCTGGAGCTATGGATCGAGCGCCACATGCTCCCCTCGATCAATGGTTAAAACATGTCCTTTGTTTCCACTTTAGATGACTTCCAGTCAATGCTCCTCCACTTCTCCTTTTCCCGAAGTGTCAATCCTCCAAAGTGATGGATCTTCTGCCACATATCCTTTTCCATTGGACGGTTTAGATGAAATCCGACACTCCGACCTTCAGGATTTATCGTGCCTTCACACTTCACTTCTTCGAGAGAAACCATTCTCTGTAGTGAATCTCCACTCTCCACGTGTCCCTTCATTTATCAACGACTCTTGTTGACTTTGACCTTTGGGAATTACGCCCTTCAAGGACTTACTCTTTGATTTCTATGAATTTTTCTAGCACGAGAGTGATAGATCTAATTACACATGTTCCAACCATGAACAGATAGGATTTTCCTCTTACCTCTAGAGCTTCAGATGACTTCTGGTCAACGACTCTGCTTCCTCCTCATCTTTTCCTCTGGAGTACACACTTCCAAATTCCACAAACCGACGATGCTTGTCCTTCTCAGATTGATGGCCACAATTGGCTTCAACAATTCGACCTTCAGGAGTTTTAGCTTCACCACTCTCGCTTTCCTATGAAGCGCTCTTCTCCCAGAGTACGGGGATCTCTGCCACATGTCCTTCTAGATCTAATGGTCCATATTTCTTCATCCTACGCGACTTCGACAGAAATATCTCTTTGATCCACACAAATCTCTCGAATCTTTATCTCCTAGACTCTCTGATCTGTTGCGATGTATCCTCCTCGATACTGACAACCTCGATTTACATCACAGCTTCATGACATCAACAATCATGCTCCTTGAACACTTTCAAACCTCCAAATATACAAAGTGTCGAAGGACTTCCAAGACTATCATCTGTGCAACTCTCCCAGATCTCACGGCCTAGAAATATCCTAATTCCTTTGAGTGGATCTTGCTCGTTCATTGGGAAATTTTTAGTGGGATCCTCCCTACTAAATAATTTCCATCCACTATCTCTTATGATCTTATTTCCCCTTGAAACTTAAGTTTCTCAGAATGTTTCTTCGATACTTACTCCTTTCACCTCTCAAGATGAATTATTCTACACTTAGCCAAATGTCGACCCTGTGCACACCTTGCAGCGGGTTTCTTCAACTTAAAACCTTTATGGGTGACTATGCACGCCTTGCAACATTTCTTACATAACTCAATTGTTCCTCCTGAACAATATAACGTTGAGTGTGTTTCTACCTACAGACACCTTGCAAGGTACTCTGCACTCTTTTACAAACAACACTTCACATTATCTCTCCTGATCTTTTGAGTCGAACTAGACTCTGTCAACACACTCCTTGTGGACACTATGCATAACTTCCATATAAATCTCCATGTTAGCTCTCCTAATATTTTGTGTCAAACTAGACTCCGTTAATGCACTCCTTGCAGACACTATGAACTCCTTGCATGAGCTCGTAGAAGAAAAACAATTGAAACTTATCTAATTCTTGTAGATTCATACATTCAACCATGTAATGCATTCATAACATAATAACAAGTAATAACACAAAATACAATTAAACAAAAATCCTACCATTTATTCAGATAGACACAGTAACAACAAAACCAAAAATTTTGGATCAACACTTCTCTATTATATTCATTCAAATGATATTTACATGGGCTCATACAACTTCAATCAGCTTCAAAAACCTCGACAATAAAAACTTCAAATAACTTTCAGCAACCTCATTTGGGCATACAATACATAAATTTATACAAGAAGGGCTCATAGATATTTTCCCACTGACTACCTTAGTGCTATCCTATCAAAATAAAAAATTTCAATCACTAAGTATTTATTACAATAAATGATCGGTATAGACAGATAAGAGCGAATGTTTCATATATGTACTGTTATTAACTACATTAGATAAAATACAATCTCCATCGATCTCACGTGATGGTTCAACCTCTTATCATTCAAGATCTTCTTTAATTACAATCTTATCAATATATTTCGTGAAATGTCATCTCTAAAATTCAAAAACACTTCAAAATTTGCGCTAGGGAACTGATTTGTCCTCCACTTGCATGTTTATGATGATGCTCCTACATCATACTCCTCCAGACAAAAATTCATGGACTCATGTCCATGAGCTCCTGCACTGACTTTCCATGCTTCTGAATATCTACTTTATTTATCCAACTTGCATCTTTTATTGGGTGTCCCTTCCACTTTACTAAACACACAAAATAAGTTTTCCTCCTGGTCATCTTTCCCATCCTATGATCTATGATCTCCCCCATCTATGGATTCTATGTTATAGGAATTTTATTCTCCCACTGGATCTATTTTTGATCTTCAGATCATTTTGTGTCATATTCCAGGTAAGGGTATAGGTCTAAAATCTTGAATATGGGCGATATACCCACATCCTCTGGAAGCTCTATCTCATAATAATTTGCATCAAATTTCCTTAAGATCTTGCATGGTCCTATATTTTTCAACTTCATTTTGTTATATGTTTCACTTGGGAACATTTCCTTTCTGAGATGTGCCAGAACTTGATCTCCCACTTCAAATTGAAGTTATATCCTATACTGATCAACTCTACATTTATATTATTTGTTGTTGTTATGCAACTTCTTTTTGATTTGATTATGAATCTTCTGCATTTCTGTAGTGAAGTATTCTACTCCAACGCTCCTGAGTCCATCTTGCTCCAAATATCTCAAATCTGATACTCCCCTTGGCTTCATTCCATATACTATCTGGAATGGACTCTTTCCTGTAGTCTTTTTTGGTGAGTCATTGTATTCAAACTCTTCTTGTGACATAATCTGATCCCACTGGCTATGATGTTCAATGATCAGACTCCTCAACAAATTTCCTAAACTCTGATTTACCACCTTAATTTCTCCATCTATTTGGGGGTGATATGTTCAACTAAAGGATAGTTTCGTCCCCAACTTCTTCCACAATATCCTCCAAAAATTGCCAAAAACTTTATTGTCTCTATATGAGACAATACTCTTGGGAAACCCATGAAGTCTCACAACTTCCTTGAAAAAAAGATTTGCAATGTGTGTTTCATCATTAGTTTTCTGACATGGGATAAAGTGTTCCATATTTGAGAATCTATCAACTAAAATGAATATCAAATCACTTCCTCTTTGTGTTCTTGGCAATACCAACATGAAATCCATGCTTATTTCATCCCAAGGCCTATATAGAATAGGTAATGGTTGATATAACCCAATGCTCTATCGCTTTCCTTTTGCATACTAGTAGATCTTACATTTGTTTACAAATTTCTCCACTTCTACCCTCATACCTGGACAATAGTATGAGCTGTTCAATTGTGAAAATGTCTTTTCATGGCCAATATCTCCTGCTAGACCTCCACTATGTTTTTCCTTCAGTAGATTATCTCCCTTTGAGCACTTTTGTATGCACAAATGGCTACTCTTAAACAACAATCCATCTTAAATCAAATACTTTGTCCACTGAGTTCTATCTCTAAGAACATTATTTGTACATGATTCATATGCCTTTTTAAAACTTGGATCATCACAATACATTTCCTTAAGGTGTTCAAACCCTAAGGTTTTCACTTGAAATTCATGTGGAATCAGACATCTCCTGCTCAATTCATCAACAACTTTGTTAACATTACCAAAAATTTGTTTAGTGACAAAAGTAAAATTTTGCATAAACTCTATCCCCTTGGCATGTCGTTGATTTAACTTCTCTTGTCTGGTTATCAATTGTAGAGCTTGATTATCGTTGTACAAAACAAATTCTTTTGGAACAAGGTAGTCCCTCCATTTCTTTAAGGCTTGAATTACTGCATAAAATTATTTATCATATATCCCTGTTAATTTGAAAATTCATAATTTTTTTCATGTTTTATTATTAGAAAAATATATCCATGATCCTACTCACATCATTGATATTGAACATGATGCAGGTGGAACCAGAAGGCGAGTTCCAAGGGAAACCTCTATGCATTTTGGACAAGAAAGAAATAGTAATTCGTAATAGAGTCATCACCCACGTAAAAGTGAAATGGAAGAAATTTATACTTGAGGAGGCTAATTGGGAGTTGGAATATGAAATAAAGGAAACATATCCATCTATGTTCCAAGGAGGAACTGGAAGAGAGGGATAAACACCGAGGAAAATGTTAATCTTAAGGGGGACAAGTTGTAATATCCTCAAGTATTTAATATCTTTTAATAATTTTCATTTATGGAAAATTAGTACTTCATTATATTAATACATTTAACTGTTATTATTTAAATTATGTTGCAAGAGTTTGACTTGACAAATGTTCTCCTTTGATGGACAAATGTAAGAGACAAGAATTTCAATTTAATAATTGAAGAAAATAGATGGAACAACTAGGTTAAAAATAATTGAATATGACTCCATGAGTGGTGGACATGTTGGAGTTAAATTAGAGCTATATTTGACAAGTGTCATAAGTGGAGTTTTGTCACTAGAAGCCCCTAAAAATCAGGGATTTCTAAAGTTGTGAATTTCCAAGGAGGAAAATGGATTCAAGAAAAGTCCTAGGAAAAAGAAAAAGAGGATATATACAACATACGTGGGAGGTAGGGTATTTCTTAGTATGTTGAGGAGGATTGGATTATTTTTTTTTGAGAAAAAATGTTGTTACCAAAATAATACTAAACTGAGCAAGAGACACATTGACTAAGGAGTGAAGCTTAGTTCACCCTCATGGTGTCATAGTTAGGATTGGGGGTGATCAGGACAAGTAATTTTGTTGTTTTTCATCTACAGTTGGGTGGAACATGGTTGGAACATGGTTGTTCCATTTGTTTTTGGCTGATATGGTTCAAATATGTGTATTTTGGTCTTTACTGTATATGTGTAATTTGCATAGCTATTAGTTTGCTAGTTACAATTTTTGTATAATTAAAGAAACAGTGGGTCCTATAGAATTCTCATGAGTTTTGTTTTTGGAAATTTACCTTTCAAGTATAAATCATTTTGATATCATATATTTTTCAGCTATATTCAAACATGATAAACTATAGGAATATATATTTGTACGGAAATAATAATCACTGAATTTTCCTAAAATTGCATTTCAAAATAAACAACAGAAACATAGTATAGTCTAGGGAAGAAGAGTTGATTTGAGACGACATGAAATTATTAGAAATTTGTACAAATATATAGAAAATATTTATGCTTATTTTGTTTCGAATACAAGAATTTATACAAGAAGAAAATGGACAATGTATATATAGAGTATATATAAACAAGTACAGATTCTCTTGAGAATTCTTTTCGGAAAATAGAATATCAGATTTAATAAAAAGAGAGAAAATTTCTATGAGGAGAAAAAATTACAGGAAGTTGTTATTATAAATATAAGGAATTTATAGGAAAGCTAGAGGTGGAATTCAAATACCTCTCCCAAAATAGTCATGATCTTATAAAAGGTATTTTTTCCCTGCAAAGAATATAAGACGAGAGTTAGTTAATGAGTAAACTAGAAAGTAGGAATTCAAAGGATATTTTCTCCCGAGTAGTTGATCTCACCTTAAATTATATAAAGTAGTATGTGAGGAAACATATGAGGATTATGAACACAACCCCTGAAGGATCGATTTGAACACAAAATATCAAGGGATAAAAAGTTTTATTAACTGTAGCTGGAGAATTATTCCTACGATACCAGATATTCAAGGGATAGTTGATGGCAGAGATTTTTGGTCTCCTTGTGGGTTTAAAATAAACATCGAATTTATTGTATGGAGATTCACTACTGGTAAATCTCCTTTGAAAGGTAAAAACTTGAATATTTATAACCGTAGACTACCAGAAAACTTCATGTCATGAGGATTGTACGTGTTACATCTTTACCCTTTAAACTACGAGAATCTAAATGCTTACACGAAGCTAAGATCTAATACTTAAAACAATGTTTGACGAAGAGGAGGAACAAATATCACACTAAATATAAACCCTTAATATATTCAATAACCAGGCATCGGAATCTTAAAATTTAAGGGAAAAATTGTTAAATATATGAAAGATGAAGATTATGCAATTTTGTAACATCCTTCTCTTGCCAGCACATGTTATCGACTTATTCTTTGAGGACACTTGCATGCAAGTGATCTAATTTTATTATATGGTTTTCTTTTCACTTATGGACTCTTATGATGATGTTGATGGAGTATGATGTTATGTTATTTGATATCTATGTATTGACAAATGTTATTGACGAGTTTCCCCTGAGTGTGCAGAACACTTGACAGATTGAGGATGCCAATGACATCAATGGACCTCCTTGGACTCTGGATCGACTCAGGGAGTGGACTGTAATGGTTTGGGTATTTGTATTTATGCATATGTGACATATGATTGGGTATATTATTATGTTGTTTATGGATCATTGACAATGTTTTGTTGATGGATGCAGGATGATGATAGTTGGCTAACCAAACTAACACAAGGAGTAAAGGGGGCATGCACAACAACCATATATTGAGGGAGAGGTGTGGGCGAAATACTGTCATAGCCTACTATCACTCTCACTTTTATAGCAAGATTTGTCTCACCCTATGCAAAGTTACTCAAAAGGCCTTTTTCAATTTCTCGATGTAGACTTGAAGTCCCTTTTTACAAATCTCAGATCTAAAAACAATAGTTTTCCACATATATGCGCCCTAACTATTATATATAATGCATATATGAAAGTTACACTATTACAGCCTGCGTACATCAGGTTTTATGTCCAAAATTTTAAAATAGTGTTGGGTTTCCATGTCACGTCACAAGATCCATGTTCCTTGACATTCCATATACTGGAAACGTTCTGACTCGACCCTTCAATTCCATTTGAAGGCTATAAATGGGCCATATATGAGCTATGGAAAATAGGATAATAATTCAATTTTGATAACATCCCTTTGTCCTTTTAAGTCTGAACACATTGTTCAGATCCCAACCTCTTCCCTACTTGATTGAGAACCTCATTGTC
>JZKD02S2242714.1:0-24779 GCA_000966675.3 Picea glauca
ATTTTCACTAATGCATGTTGTAACTTACCCAACCACCAACATACTGGTCACACTACTTTAGTTCACACCTCAAGAAATTATTTTTAATTATGATAACAATTAATTAATAAATAAGCATAAAAGAAATGCACTAACTCGACATGCAATAATCAACATTCATGCTAGGATTAAAAATAATTCTTAAAAAATCCATGTACAACAATAACCAACAAGAAGGAGCATTGTAAATACATATCTAAGAGATAATAATTAATACATAGTGGAAATAAATATAAAAGCAAAGGAACACATGAAGGAGACCACTTATTTATGATAAAACTAGTTACCAACCGGCTGCAGACCAAGGATGTTCCACCCAACCTTAGACATTGTTATTCCAAGTGTCAATAGTAGGTCACCCCTAAATCATGGCTATGAATCCACAAAGATGAGCTCCAAATAAACACTCAATGTCCCACGTGAGTGAGAACTCAAGATCTCATAGGTTTATCAAGGAACAAAAATCCAAGTACACCATCTCTCTTCTATATAGCATGGACTACACAAAGACAATGAACCCCCTTCATTGCCACACAATCCCTCAGGCTGTCCACTTACTTCAAGGAATCCAATGCATCTGATCAACAATTTCCATGCCGAGACTCTCAATATTTGTAGTTGTGATCAATTTTTATCACATGCCAATGCATCTCAGACATACATGCACCAATTCATGATTTAAATAAACCATTAATTATTACATCCAACAAAGCAATGGCTTCTTCCCTCAATAATTTGTCCCCATGTCACAACCAATAAAAGTAAGGAATAAGGAATAAAAAAGTCAATCAATCAATCAAAATGATAGTGTAATATTCCAGATATAAAATAGTATGCAGAACATAAATAATTAGCTAGAAATGGCACATAAGCAATGATATAACCATAACAACACCACAATAATACCAGAATAATACCATAATAACACCAGAGAGAGCACTTTGATTACTGAGAGCAATGTTCGCATGCCTCTTTGAGGGGGAAACCTCTAGTAGAGAAGATCTCTATTACAATAATATCCAAGAAAAAACTTCTCATACCCTCTACTCCTATTTATACTAAATATGTCTATCCAAAAGAATAATTTAGAGGAAGATCCCTCTAGAAGCGAAAGCTTCTATTAGGTATTCTTACATTTGACTTATTCCTCCTTATTTCTAGGCCTTATTAATATTGACCTTTATTACATGGAAAATTATTATTCTACCTATGTGAGGGGTTAGGTCCCTAACATGTCCTCCCCCTTAAAAAAAACCTTGTCCTCAAGGCTTGAGATGAGGGAATTGTTGCAGACTGGTAGTTGGTTCCCAAGTGGCATATGTTGGAGTTGTATCTTTCCAATGAACTAACACTTCCTTGATGGTGTGTTGACGCAGACAACACTCACGTTGGTCCAAAACTACTTGTAGTTGTAGCCAAATGGAGCCTTCTTCGTCCAACTCGAGAAGGTTGGTTTGAGTTTGGAAGTTACTTCCAATAACATTCTTTAAGAAGGAAACATAAAAAATATGATGGAACTTAGAATGACTGGGAAAATATAACTGATACGCCACTTGTCCCACACGCTTGAGAACGTTATAAGGAGCATAAAATTTGGGCGCCAGTTTCTGACAATTGTCGGCCTTGAGGGAATTTTTCTTATAACGTTGCAGTCGAAAAAGCACCTGATCTCCTTCTGAAAATTGACGTTTAGAGAGACCTTGATATTCTTATTTCTTCATGCGATTCCAGGACATGAAAAAATTCTCTTTGAGAGTATGGAGAATAGCCTCTTGAATAGTCAGTGTTTGGTCAACCACCTAGACCTTCGAGACACATGACAAGTATGAGAGAAATGAAGGTGGATTTTTTCCATATACCACTTCAAAAGGAGTCATGTAGGTAGCTATATGGTAAGAAGTTTTGTACCACCATTCAGTTAGTGGTAACCATTCAGCCTAATGATTTTTCCTTTCTGATGCAAAACACCTCAAATATGTTTCCAAACACTTGTTGACAACTTCAGTTTGACCATTAGTCTAGGGATGATAAGATGTGATGAGATGAAATTTGGTGAAAGTTGGGTCGTCATTAGAAACAATAGAATGAGGCATGCCATGAACCTTGAAGGTCTGATCCATGAAACATTGAGCCACAATGGAGGTTGTAAATGGGTTTTGAAGAGCACATAAATGAGCATACTTGGAAAGACAATCAACTACCACCATGATGATTGATTTATTTCTCGATTTAGGTAATCCTACAATAAAATCCACAGAGATATCCCTCCAAATAGTAGGTGGAATCAAAAGAGGTTGTAGTGTGCCAGGAGCTTTGGATATTTTTCCCTTGTTGCATTGACAAACATCACATTCTTCCACAAAATTGAGAATGTCATGTTTCATACCATCCCAGAAAAAAGAACATTTGACTCGTTCATAGGTTTTGGTAAACCCTGAGTGCCTAACGGTGGGTGTAGCATGAAGATCAAAAAGTACCGTGGATTTAAGTTTTGACTTTTTACTTAAATACAAAAGGCATTTGTATCGCAGCTCATCATTGTGCCAAGAGTACCTTGGGGAAACTGGAGAATTGGCCTGCAATTATTGTATCAGATGAAATTGTTTTGGATTGTGTAGCCATTCTTAACGAACAACTTGGAGCCAATCGGGTACAATGAAGGAGAGAGAAAAAAGGGAACCTTCATCTTCATATTTTCTGGAAAGTGCATCAACAACCGCATTGTCTTTTTATTCATTGTAAATGATCTCATAATCATATCCAAAGAGATTAGTCACCCATTTTTGTTTCTTTTGGGAGGAAAGATGTTGTTCTAGAAAATACTTGAGGCTTTGATGATATTTCTTAATTTGGAAGTGTTTCCCCAATATCTAAGGGCGCCAAAGATCTACGACATGTAGAATACCCAACATTTCCTTTTCATAGATTGATTTGCCCAAATTTTGCTATGACAGTTGTTTGTTGATGAAGGACAAAGGCCAACCCTCTTTCATAAGAACTGCTCCAATTCCTTTCTCTGAAGCATCACATTCCAGGACAAAGTTATTTTTGAAATCATGAAGGGTCGAGACTAGAGTGGTGCACATGGCCATCTTCAAGGTTTGAAAAGCCTGAGCAGTTGCAAGAGTCCAAGTGAAAGAATTATATTTAAGGAGAGTAGTGAGAGGTGTCGTAATCTTGACATAATTATCAACTAACTTGCAATAATAATCTATTAAACCCAGAAATCCATCCAAGATTTTCAGAGTCTTTGGGTGAGGCCAATATTTCATAGCTTCAATCTTTTTAGGATCCACCCTGACACCTGCCTTGCCAACAAGATGACCCAAGTACTCAACTTTTGAGGTACCAAAATCACATTTAGGTTGTTTGAGGAAGAGTTGGTGCTGAGAGAGTAGATGGAGAACTTGATCCACATAATAAATATGGGTTGTCCAAGTTTTACTATAGATGAGGATATTATCAAAGAAAAATAAGACAAAATGACAGAGAAAAGGTCGGAAGACATGATTCATGAGGCTTTGGAAAGTGGAGGGAGAATTACACAAACCAAAGAGAATGACCAAAAACTCATAGTGGCCATCATGAGTTCTAAATGAAGTCTTAGGAATTTTTTCCTAGTTCATGCATATCTAGTGGTATCCAGAACGAATATCAAGTTTAGTAAGGAACTGAGCACCACTCAATTCATCCAAGAGATCATCAATGACAAAAATGTGAAATTTGTCTTTAATGGTGAGTTTGTTGAGGCACGAAAGTCAGGACACATGCGCCAAGAACCTTCTTTATTAAGGACCATGACCGCAGGAAGAGTAGGGGATCGTACTAGGGTGGATAACACCTACGTGGAGCAATTCTTGAACAGTTTTGTCCATTTCATTCTTTTGGGAAAAGGGATGACGATAGGGACGGATATTGGGAGGAATTTTGTCGAGGAAAAGGGGAATGGAATAATCATGATCACCACAGGAGGGAGGGATTCCATCAGGGATGATTTTAGGGGATAAATTTCTCTCATGGGCTAATTTTCCATGGTTTTTCCAAAAACGAGATTCGCTATTTTAAAAATGATTCGCCCAAATTCTATAGGATAAAATTATTTTACCTCAAAAATCACCAAAAGTTTATAAAACTATTTAAATTACTTAGAAATTTGAATATTTTTACAAAAATATCTCCAAACATTTATAGTTTACATATGAAGGATTAGTAAGATTCACCAAGGTTTCTACATTTTAAAATAAATTTCCATGTTTAAAATCATCCCTGGATTCCATGGGGAGTGGAAAAAACCACTTGATGTTTAGAGAGGATGGATTGGAGGTCTGGTGGCACAGAGGTGTTATAGCAAGATTTGCCTCACCCTATGCAATCTTGGAGAGAGGGCCTTATTCCATTCCCCCATGCAGACTTNATTTTCACTAATGCATGTTGTAACTTACCCAACCACCAACATACTGGTCACACTACTTTAGTTCACACCTCAAGAAATTATTTTTAATTATGATAACAATTAATTAATAAATAAGCATAAAAGAAATGCACTAACTCGACATGCAATAATCAACATTCATGCTAGGATTAAAAATAATTCTTAAAAAATCCATGTACAACAATAACCAACAAGAAGGAGCATTGTAAATACATATCTAAGAGATAATAATTAATACATAGTGGAAATAAATATAAAAGCAAAGGAACACATGAAGGAGACCACTTATTTATGATAAAACTAGTTACCAACCGGCTGCAGACCAAGGATGTTCCACCCAACCTTAGACATTGTTATTCCAAGTGTCAATAGTAGGTCACCCCTAAATCATGGCTATGAATCCACAAAGATGAGCTCCAAATAAACACTCAATGTCCCACGTGAGTGAGAACTCAAGATCTCATAGGTTTATCAAGGAACAAAAATCCAAGTACACCATCTCTCTTCTATATAGCATGGACTACACAAAGACAATGAACCCCCTTCATTGCCACACAATCCCTCAGGCTGTCCACTTACTTCAAGGAATCCAATGCATCTGATCAACAATTTCCATGCCGAGACTCTCAATATTTGTAGTTGTGATCAATTTTTATCACATGCCAATGCATCTCAGACATACATGCACCAATTCATGATTTAAATAAACCATTAATTATTACATCCAACAAAGCAATGGCTTCTTCCCTCAATAATTTGTCCCCATGTCACAACCAATAAAAGTAAGGAATAAGGAATAAAAAAGTCAATCAATCAATCAAAATGATAGTGTAATATTCCAGATATAAAATAGTATGCAGAACATAAATAATTAGCTAGAAATGGCACATAAGCAATGATATAACCATAACAACACCACAATAATACCAGAATAATACCATAATAACACCAGAGAGAGCACTTTGATTACTGAGAGCAATGTTCGCATGCCTCTTTGAGGGGGAAACCTCTAGTAGAGAAGATCTCTATTACAATAATATCCAAGAAAAAACTTCTCATACCCTCTACTCCTATTTATACTAAATATGTCTATCCAAAAGAATAATTTAGAGGAAGATCCCTCTAGAAGCGAAAGCTTCTATTAGGTATTCTTACATTTGACTTATTCCTCCTTATTTCTAGGCCTTATTAATATTGACCTTTATTACATGGAAAATTATTATTCTACCTATGTGAGGGGTTAGGTCCCTAACATGTCCTCCCCCTTAAAAAAAACCTTGTCCTCAAGGCTTGAGATGAGGGAATTGTTGCAGACTGGTAGTTGGTTCCCAAGTGGCATATGTTGGAGTTGTATCTTTCCAATGAACTAACACTTCCTTGATGGTGTGTTGACGCAGACAACACTCACGTTGGTCCAAAACTACTTGTAGTTGTAGCCAAATGGAGCCTTCTTCGTCCAACTCGAGAAGGTTGGTTTGAGTTTGGAAGTTACTTCCAATAACATTCTTTAAGAAGGAAACATAAAAAATATGATGGAACTTAGAATGACTGGGAAAATATAACTGATACGCCACTTGTCCCACACGCTTGAGAACGTTATAAGGAGCATAAAATTTGGGCGCCAGTTTCTGACAATTGTCGGCCTTGAGGGAATTTTTCTTATAACGTTGCAGTCGAAAAAGCACCTGATCTCCTTCTGAAAATTGACGTTTAGAGAGACCTTGATATTCTTATTTCTTCATGCGATTCCAGGACATGAAAAAATTCTCTTTGAGAGTATGGAGAATAGCCTCTTGAATAGTCAGTGTTTGGTCAACCACCTAGACCTTCGAGACACATGACAAGTATGAGAGAAATGAAGGTGGATTTTTTCCATATACCACTTCAAAAGGAGTCATGTAGGTAGCTATATGGTAAGAAGTTTTGTACCACCATTCAGTTAGTGGTAACCATTCAGCCTAATGATTTTTCCTTTCTGATGCAAAACACCTCAAATATGTTTCCAAACACTTGTTGACAACTTCAGTTTGACCATTAGTCTAGGGATGATAAGATGTGATGAGATGAAATTTGGTGAAAGTTGGGTCGTCATTAGAAACAATAGAATGAGGCATGCCATGAACCTTGAAGGTCTGATCCATGAAACATTGAGCCACAATGGAGGTTGTAAATGGGTTTTGAAGAGCACATAAATGAGCATACTTGGAAAGACAATCAACTACCACCATGATGATTGATTTATTTCTCGATTTAGGTAATCCTACAATAAAATCCACAGAGATATCCCTCCAAATAGTAGGTGGAATCAAAAGAGGTTGTAGTGTGCCAGGAGCTTTGGATATTTTTCCCTTGTTGCATTGACAAACATCACATTCTTCCACAAAATTGAGAATGTCATGTTTCATACCATCCCAGAAAAAAGAACATTTGACTCGTTCATAGGTTTTGGTAAACCCTGAGTGCCTAACGGTGGGTGTAGCATGAAGATCAAAAAGTACCGTGGATTTAAGTTTTGACTTTTTACTTAAATACAAAAGGCATTTGTATCGCAGCTCATCATTGTGCCAAGAGTACCTTGGGGAAACTGGAGAATTGGCCTGCAATTATTGTATCAGATGAAATTGTTTTGGATTGTGTAGCCATTCTTAACGAACAACTTGGAGCCAATCGGGTACAATGAAGGAGAGAGAAAAAAGGGAACCTTCATCTTCATATTTTCTGGAAAGTGCATCAACAACCGCATTGTCTTTTTATTCATTGTAAATGATCTCATAATCATATCCAAAGAGATTAGTCACCCATTTTTGTTTCTTTTGGGAGGAAAGATGTTGTTCTAGAAAATACTTGAGGCTTTGATGATATTTCTTAATTTGGAAGTGTTTCCCCAATATCTAAGGGCGCCAAAGATCTACGACATGTAGAATACCCAACATTTCCTTTTCATAGATTGATTTGCCCAAATTTTGCTATGACAGTTGTTTGTTGATGAAGGACAAAGGCCAACCCTCTTTCATAAGAACTGCTCCAATTCCTTTCTCTGAAGCATCACATTCCAGGACAAAGTTATTTTTGAAATCATGAAGGGTCGAGACTAGAGTGGTGCACATGGCCATCTTCAAGGTTTGAAAAGCCTGAGCAGTTGCAAGAGTCCAAGTGAAAGAATTATATTTAAGGAGAGTAGTGAGAGGTGTCGTAATCTTGACATGATTATCAACAAACTTGCGATAATAACCTATTAAACCCAGAAATCCATCCAAGATTTTTAGATTCTTTGGGTGAGGCCAATATTGCATAGCTTCAATATTTTTAGGATCCACCCTGACACCTGCCTTGCCAACAAGATGACCCAAGTACTCAAATTTTGAGGTACCAAAATCACATCTAGGTTGTTTGAGGAAGAGTTGGTGCTGAGAGAGTAGATGGAGAACTTGATCCACATAAGAAAGATGGGTTGTCCAAGTTTTACTATAAATGAGGATATTATCAAAGAAAACTAAGACAAAATGACAGAGAAAAGGTCGGAAGACATGATTCATGAGGCTTTGGAAAGTGGAGGGAGAATTACACAAGCCAAAGAGAATGACCAAAAACTCATAGTGGCCATCATGAGTTCTAAATGAAGTCTTAGGAATGTTTTCCTAGTTCATGCATATCTGGTGGTATCGAGAACGAAGATCAAGTTTAGTAAAGAACTGAGAACCACTCAATTCATCCAAGAGATCATCAATGACAAAAATGTGAAATTTTTCTTTAATGGTGAGTTTGTTGAGGGCACGAAATTCAGGACACGTGCACCAAGAACCTTCTTTATTAAGGACCATGACCACAGGAGAAGAGTATGGGATCATACTAGGGTGGATAACACCTGCATGGAGCAATTCTTGAACAGTTTTCTCCATTTCATTTTTTTGGGAAAAGGGATGACTATAGGGACGGATATTGGGAGGAAGTTTGTCGAGGAAAAGGGGAATGGAATAATCATGATCACCACAGGAAGGAGGGATTCCATCAGGGATGATTTTAGGGGCTAAATTTCGCTCATGGGCTAATTTTCCATGGTTTTTCCAAAAACGAGATTCGCTATTTTAAAAATGATTCACCCAAATTCTATAGGATAAAATTATTTTACCTCAAAAATCACCAAAAGTTTATAAAACTATATAAATTACTTAGAAATTTGAATATTTTTACAAAAATATCGCCAAACATTTATAGTTTACATATGAAGGATTAGTAACATTCGCCAAGGTTTCTACATTTTAAAATAAATTTCCATCTTTAAAATCATCCATGGATTCCATGGGGAGTGGAAAAAACCACTGGATGTTTAGAGAGGATGGATTGGAGGTCTGGTGGCACAGAGGTGTTATAGCAAGATTTGCCTCACCCTATGCAATCTTGGAGAGAGGGCCTTATTCCATTCCCCCATGCAGACTTACTTTACCTGATTGATAAATCCAAAGAAAAAAACAAATATTTTTCCACTTGTACACACCTTGAAAGTTATACATCAAGTGTATACGCTGGATGCTCCACTACAACCCGCGTACATCGAGATTTGTGCTAGAAAATCAAAATTAAATGTCGGTTTTCCATGTCATGACATGAGATCTCTGATCCTTGGCCTTCCATATACTAGAAACATTCTAACTCATCCCTTCAGTTGCATTTTGAAGGTTATAAAGAAGCCAATTCTGAGCTATGGAAAAAGAGGAGAGAATTAAAGTTTGATATCAAAGTTACTCTGGAGAAATTATTACTTCATTATTGAGTTTGCATCCTTTTTTCCTTTAAGTCTGAGCACATTGTTGAACCCCCAAGTTCTTCCCTTATTGATGGAGAACCTCTTTGTCTCCCTTATATGAGATTTCCTTTGGTGGAGGATTGAAGTGGTGGAGGCCCAGTTAGAAGGAACTCAGTTTCTTGGTTCCGAACCATGCCAACACGGAAGTCTGTAATGTTTTCACTTCTGCTGATCATTTATTAAAAGAAATACTCATTTCCTATCCAATTGATATGTTTCAAATATATGTGTTATGATCCATGGGCATGCTTGTTTTGTATATTGATGGATTATGATATCTAATGTGCTAACCTATTATATCATCACTATATGCTTGCTCCGCTTGTTTGTTGAGAACATGTTGCAGGTATAAAGATTTGGGTCAAAGTGCTCAACGGTGGACATCATCAAATGTTTGGATGAGGTAAGCCTCTTTCTTACTTCTCTTGCACATTAGTTTATATAGCATATGTTGGAATTGAGTCAATTTCTACAGTCATACCTGTATGTTGTGGTTCACCCTATCCATAGAGAGATTTTCCTCATAACAGAATTGGGGACCGTACTGGGGATGAATCTTCTTTCTTACGGTTTGAAGTACTTTTCTCCTTAGATTTCTCTCATTTCTATTGTGGTTCTTGTTGTATCATTGCTTGACATATCCTGTTCACTCTGGGTATGAGTTTTCATCCTTTCTCCCTTGTCTGGTCTTGTTTCAAATAATATACATGCATTTTTGCTTGATAGTCACATATAGACGTGGGTTGTCTCGCTGCAAGCTACGTATATACGCTCTGTTTTCCCAAACAGTCATGTACACCTTTTTCCTTGCCTATTTTCTTGGTCTGGTGTTTGTTGGGTGGGATTTAATGCTTGCTAGGCCTTCTTGGGTCTCTGTAGTGCCTGTTGAGTAATTGTGGGATGACAGGAAACCCTCTTTTGGTTGAATTTTTGGGCGAAGTTTTTCTCTTCATCTTTTCATTTTTATTCTCCTTGTACATTGGTCTGGGTGTTTCATTGCTTGGTATTCTTCTTGAGTTATGTCTATTTTATACACAGTAGGGCTATATATCAAGTTATTTTTTAGTCCATGCATTTTTAGTTTCGATATGTTGAAAATACAAAAAAATAGCCATTTTTCATTGCTTGGCATATTTTGTCTTTTGAGTTTTTATCAATAGCTTAGTGCATACAGTGAAAGATTGCATTTTTTACTTCTGAATCACAGAGTTGAATTTGAAAATTGCATCTCTTTTAGAATCATA
Organism: Picea glauca; assembly: GCA_000966675.3. NCBI lineage: Eukaryota > Viridiplantae > Streptophyta > Pinopsida > Pinales > Pinaceae > Picea > Picea glauca. Next base: position 10,520 of record JZKD02S2242714.1, read on the forward strand.
TCATACATTAAAAGTTAAAGTTAGATTTTGCATTATTTTCATATTTAATTTCTTGCAGAGTCATAACACCATGAGTTTCATCACCATACCCTTTTGAGTAATCATGGCCATAAAATAAACACTATAATTTAAAATATATTAGTAATGATTTTGTCTTCTAGGGTGCACAAACTAGCCTAGGATTTAGTGCCTTGGAATAGGATATTGTGAGTAAACATCTCCAAGGGAATTAAATCAACATATGTGTCTGGGTCAGGGAGTGGAGAAATCCATTGTATAATTGGTAAGATCAAGAAGCTCGACTCAGACCAGAGTTAATCATGAGGTCATGCGAAGTTGGTTGAAGGGATATCCCCTCGATACCTTCATAGCGTCACAGATATTTCTAGGGATCTATTTGTATATTGGGATCTTGTTAGTACCTTTACCTCTATGAGAGGCGTTGCTTTCAAGATTTCGGGCTTTGCTACCCTTCCCATACGGTGGACCTGACTTACGAATTCTCACCTTTGCATCGATTATACAGTGGTTTATTAGTTGCTTGACTTAGGTGTCTCATAGGTTAGTTGCATGGGTTATTCTGCAGGTAACCTGGGTCAGGTAAGGGTCAGACAACACACAACCTTTATGGAGGATTACCTCTCTAGGGGGATCTGACCGACTGGTTGTTAAGCCCACGAGAGCCCTTATAACCGATTTTGTTACCTCCGATCTTTAGCAAGGACTCTCAGGACCCTCTTGGGTGAGACATAACTTATTTAGGGAGGGATACCACTCAACCAATTTACCACGTTTGAATGCATAATGGTCATTTGACCATTGGTGTGCTCTTTGATTACTAGTTGGCCTTAGGATTTTGTATTGAGTTTCATTATCATGGATAGTATATCCCCTTTGGCTCCCTCATTTACCTATACCTACCCCATGATGCCTACTCATTTCATGGGGACAAATCCTTTTGTTTTTCATAATGGTGTGCAAAACTATGGCACTCATTTCACGCCTTGGGTCTCTAGTCATTCTCCTGTTGATATGTCTTTTCACTTTCCATCATATGTCTCGCCTCCTTATGTGAATACAATTTTTGGGTCTGGGAGCATGATGCCTCCTTATTTTCTCTCTCCATTTGGTGGGAGTCATATCCTTCAAACACCTCTTATAGTAGGAGGTTGGAATCTTCCTTCCTACGAATCCACTATGCGAGAAGTAAGTGCCCAAATTGGCAATCATTCTACTTATTACACTTCATCCACTCATCCTTATTCCGCTATGTCGGTTCCTATGAACACTTTTCCCATGGCGGACCTTTGTCTCTCCTCTAGTGTTTCATCCGGGGGGAGTTATTTTTATAGTATGGGCAACCCACCTCATGGAGTTTCTTTGTCTAGGGGTAATATATATCCTCAAATGAGTAACCCTTGTCATGTCACTTTCTCTTCGCAAGAGGATTCCTTAGTGTAGATGCCCTTACAACCCTTTATGAATCAATATGGAGGAGAATATTATCTTGTTGGACAGGGACAAGGTGTAAACCAGGATCCTTCCTGGCCTGCAATTCCTCAAAACCAATCTTTCCCTGGAATTTGGTCTCAAATGTCGTAATTCACTACCGCCACTAGTCCAATCACTGCCAGTTATACTGGAATTCCATCACCAACCTCTTCCAGTCACTTTGGAGATTGTTTGATGACCTCTGCAAGTCATGTTTATGACCCACAACCAGCCACTACAAGTCATGTTGGGGACACAAATCTAGTGATTTCTAGTCACACTGCACATGCATCACCAACCTCTGCTAGTCATGTTAGGGATTCATCACCAACCTCTGCCAGTCATGTTGGAGATGGGTTGAAAATCTCTGCAAGTCATGTTGACAACCTGCATTGAGCCACTGCTAGTCACGCTGGGGGAATCACTCTATTCACCTTGAGTCATATCAATGTCACATCTCCAACCTCTGTACATCATGTAGGATATGACTCTCACCTCTACCAATCACGTTGAGAGCATGTCACCAGCCATTGGGAATGATGTTGGGGGCATTGAGAAGACTAGACATCTCTGACCTAAGCCTAAATTCCTTTGCAGGACTTATGAAGGAAGTCACCTTACCCATTTCTGTCCTGTTACTACTCGTGATGCAGGAGCATCGCTCCAACTCAGCATAAGCGCCAGCCAACAAGCACATCTAGCGTGCATTCATGAAAAGGAGAGGCGCAACCCTCTCATTTTCCAATTTTTGAAATTGAATTTAATGTTGTAAGGTTGATAGAGACCGACCATGCCTTTGTACAGGTAGTGGTTGAGGTTTCCTTAAATGGTTACCTACAACTAAGTCCAGATCAGTCATATCTGTGACTTCCATTTATGTAATGAATCCACTCTGTGATAGTGATAGCTCAGAGATGGTGAGGTGGAGGATAAGCTCGAGAGAGCCCTCATTTTGTAATAGGGAAAATAGAGATATAGAGAGAGAGCGCTCAGGTAGAGAGGTCTCAGGGGAGACAGAGCTGAGACTTGTTACAGTCCAGCATTTGTAAACATTTGTATAGACATTTGGAGATGAATACAAAGAGCAGTTTTTCTTGTCGATGAATTGTCTGTGCATGAATATGAATTTGAATGTAACTCGTATGCTGTAAATACATGTTATAGATAGATTTTACTATCTTTTTGTGAGTTTTTTTATTTCTATCTAGGTTATTTGGGTTGTGCAAGGAGTCCACAATAGAACACTGGATGTTCTAGAGCCAGCACAAAGAGTGCGCATCTGAACTCTGCGGAGTCAGAAAGAACATGAAAGGAGTGCACACCGGGGGAATTCACAGACTCAAAGGAAGCCTCAGAGTTACTGAATACTCTAAAGGAGGAACTGTGAAAAAGTAGGCACAGAGAAGAAACAGAACTATCGAAGGTTCTATAAAGCTATGCCAGGAGGGGATTGAGCAAGTGCATAGAGTGCACTAGAGGACTCTATTTTGATTTCTGAGAAAAGAGAAGTGTCAACAAGAAGGCACTTATAGAGTTATTGAACACTCTGTGAAGAAAGGATCTGCAAGGTGTGCATTGAGTAGAAGAATGGCAGGAGGGCATGAAGCATATCTTTGCAAGAAATACTTCGGATTGAGTTATCTGAAATTCAGCAGCACAAGGAGTGTGGGAATAAGGACTTGTCGGAAGTTCTTAAGCTCAGAAGGAATAGCACAAGGAGTGCACTCAGAGTGAACCTATTTTAAGTTCAAAATCTCAGGAGGTCGAGAATTTCTCTAACGTTGATGAGACTCGAAGGAATCGAACTCGGAAGAGGAAGAAGTGAGGGTCGAGAGCTTCGAGACTTAGAAATCTTCTAAGTCAGAAAGCCAAGAAGGTTCAAGAAGAGAACGCGCGAGGAAGATAGATCTGCACTGTCGGATCTCGCATAGATATCTTACCACTATTGGATCCGGAGGAAGGTGCGTAGAGTTTAACCTCTAGGTTGGTCGTGCATGAGAGCAGCTGAAACGGATGGTGGAGACACTTCATGGAGAAGTGTCGAGTTGCCGTGAACCATCATATCTAGAAGAAGTTGCATGAGGTTTAACCCTCGTATGTGAATAAGGGGAACGAAATTCCTATTTTGGCATTTCAGCTACCGAGAGACACAAAGGGAAAGAGTTGGAACTCTTGACCCATGAAATCCTGAAAGCATTAGGACCGTCCATTTTGAGGATAGGTGGCAACGATCTAGTCCATTTTGTGAACTTAGGTATCGCGATTCGGGAGATGGAGTTCCTCGCACTTCAAAACTCTGAGTCGCGAGATCATGAAACTGCGAGGCCAGTCCATTTCATGAAGTCGGGTATCGTGAGATGGGAGGCAGAGGCCTTTGCTCTATAGAATCCCAAGTCACGAGATCATGATGCAATCTGAACTGTCGATTGAGGAGGAAGGAGAGTCATGAGATCTGGCATCTCGCCACATCATGTATCAGAGGTTTAGAAGGTGAAGGAGCTTCACTTTGATCGCTGAAGTCACGAAGTGTCGAGCGCCAAGAATAGTGTGAACACATGGCACATTTGATCGGTGGGACCACATGGTTGACAAGTGGCACAAAAAAAAAGCGCACAGAGAAAGTGGGAGCAGGCGACGGATGGAGGACACACATCACTTGGGGAAGGAGTCTACCTATCATTGACCATTGCGTCTCATGGATTCGTGAAAGAAGAGAAGGAAGACTCAACACTCCAACTTTCGAGATTGCGAGTTGGGAGAAGTGTGAAAAGGAGGTCAACCATTGCCTCTCGAGGTTTCGCAAAGGGAGAGTGCCAAAGTTCAACACTCCAACTCGTGACGTCGCGAGTTGCGAAGAGGCGCTAGTACTTATCCCTAGTTGATGGTTATGCATGGAGGGCATTGTCAAGGAAGGAGTCATACCCCATCGCATCTCGAGTATGGGCGTTTGGAGAAAGAGGAGTCGAGGGTATTTGACCCACGAACTCGCGAGCTGTGAGAAATCAATTGTGATAAGGCCAAGTTGAGGTCATATGGAGGTGTAAGACTCATGCTTGGTGTTAAGCTGCGCAGGGTGGGTCTTCATAAAGGACCTATGGATTCGATTCAAGGGGGGTTCCATTAGGAGCCCGAAGAGCCATTTTGGCTGAGAAGAACATCGATCCAGAGACCGGGAGGTCAGTGGACCCTACTGAGGCAGGGGGGTCTGCATCATGTGGTATAGAGACTGGGAGGTCAATGGACCTTGCTCAGGTAGTAATCCAGGTGGATCCAAAACCTCTTGAAAATACTCAAATGAAAAAAAGGAGGATCTAGGAATGACCCAAAAGTCTCAGAAGGGTTCCTAGGCTCAGAAAAATGCTTAAAACTCAAAGTTATTAGAATTGGATGAAACCAACTCCATTGTGTCCGACTCATTCTCCCGATTCTGACCATATATTTATTTTCTCAAACAGAGCTCGTATGAAGAAGTTATGACTCTCTGAAGTTTTTCGAAAACAACAACAAAAAGTCAAACAGTCAGCAGGCCGTACTGATGACATCAGTAGTATGGATGTTGATGTTAGCAGGACACATGGCAGTCCATATAGGTGACAAGTGGCAGGCCGTACAGGCAATGATATCAGTAGTACGGATGATGATGTCAGCAGGACACATGGAAGGTCATACAAGTGACATGTGGTAGGTCGTACAGGTGATGACGTCAGCAGTATGAATGATGATGTTAGCAGGACACGTGGCAGGTCGTACAGGTGACTTGTGGTAGGGACGTATAGGTGATGACATCAACAATATGGATGATGACATCAGCATGACACGTGGTAGGTCGTACAGGTGACATGTGGCAGGTCCGTACAGATGATGATGTCAGCAGGACACGTGGCAGGGTCGTACAGATGATGACGTCAGCAAGGCATGTGGCATTAGCCAATGAGAGGCTGACACATGGCCCAATCAGAAGGTGCCATGTGTCCCCTTCTAGAAGACCAACAATTTGGCGGATTCAGCCAAATCTACTGGTTACCGCCAATTCTGGAGGAGGTTCGCTAAATTTGGAGAACTAGTTAGCGGCTCTACTTATTTAGCTGGGAACGCAAAATGAGGCAGAGGGGGGTTGGCAAATGCTGCATTGGAATCCATGCCAGGAGATGTCCCAGGTGACCTGCTGAGAAATAGGTCGACTTTATACTTAAAAGTTGCAGAATTTCGAGAGGATTATGAATATGCTCTCTATTTCTTTATCAGAGTAGTCGAACAACAAAGTTCTTTCAGAAGATGAGTGGGCATGGTTTTCGAGACTATATGGATCTGACAAATAGATGCTACATTGGAATTTGTGCCAGGAGGTGTCCTAGGTGACCTGCTTAGAAATAGGTCGACTTTATACTTAAAAGTTACAAAATTTCGAGGGGATTCCAAATATGCTCTCCTTTTTTTCATCAGAGTAGCTGAACAGAAAAGTGTCTCCAGAGCCCATTTGAGCAAGCCAAGTATACTCGAGTTTACAGTCAAAAGTTGTAGAATGACCTTTTCCAGCCACCTATGATGTCTGTTTCTGCCCAGAATTACAGATCTGAAAGTTGGAGCTTTTATGTAAGCCTATTATTTGTAATTTTTAAGCATTTGAGATTAATTAAAGAGCGGTCGCACTGTTGGAGTGGACCCGGAGACGTAGCCAGGAAGTCTGGTGAACTCCGTTACCAAATATTTTTCATAGATGGTTTTCTTACATGTTTATATGCTCATATGCTTGATGGATATTATTTAATTTTGCATTACAAAGATGGTTAACAGTTAAAAATTTCACATGCAAATAATGGTTAAAAGATCTTGAATTTTAGATCCAGTAAAATTTTCATATCAACTTGGTATCAAAGCGAGGTTAACCATTTTCTTTGTTAGTTGATGTTAACAAGATCCAAGCTTCAGCGTGGTGAAGGAGAACTTGAAGATTTTGATCCATAGATTGGTTCAAGAAGAGGAATGATGTCTTCACCAAAAGGAGAAGAAGCAACTTCTTCTACCCCTTCTGAAGGGGAATTTCTGAAAGATTTCATGTGAATGCAAACGATGGTAGAGGAGCTCTATCAAGATCGAAAGAAAGGTGAACAAGGTGGACCATCTCATACAGAAGGTAAAAAAGAAGGAGGTGGTGAAGAACCCCCTAAAACTCCACCAACTTCTCCATCTCTTCTTGATTGTTCTATTCCTTCTCCATTTGAAAAACTAAAAACAAAAGTTGATCCTAATATGCATCATTTAAAGCTTGATATTAAGTTTGAATTACCTATGTATAATGGAGAGCTTAATGCTAAACAGTTGGACAATTGGATCCGTCAAATTGAATTTTATTGTAGGATTCAAAAGTTTACTGAAGATGCTATTAAAATTCAGTTAGCTTCTCTTCGACTTGGACGGACTTCTCTTATTTGGTGGGAGAACAGATCTCAAGAGGATCTTGCCACAAAAGGAAAAATCATTTCCTCTTGGTATGAGTTCACTTCAACACTTAAAAAGCAATTTTATCCATTAGGGTATATGCAGCAGGCTATGATGGATTGGCAGAATTTGAGACAAAGTAAGGGACAAAGTGTGCAAGAATACACACAAGAATTTCAAAAAAGAGCATTGATACTTGGTATACCTCTCTACACTCAGGAAACTCTTCTCAAATATATAGGATGATTGCATACTTATTTACGTCATATGATATTGATGTTTAATCCAACTAACCTTGATGAAGTGTGTGTTCAAACAACTCACATTGAGTCAAAAGGAAAGAGTGTTCATGATGTTTCTTCATCTGAATCTGTCCAAGCAAAAGAAGGCAAGGAAAAGTGGAAAGTTAAACATGCAACTACAATGAAGAAGGGTGATGAGAGACCTGCATGCTCGCATTGTCAAAAGCAAGGGCATGAAGAGGCAAAGTGTTGGAAGCTACATCCTGAAATGAAACCAAGGTGGTTTAAGGATCGTAAGAGGAAGAAAACAACCACGATTATCGTTGAGGATCTTGGATCAGATTCCGAGGATGAAACAAAGATAACAATTGTAGGTGTGAAAGGTAAATTTATTGTTGATAATGATGTTAACATTGGTTCTTCATGTGCTTCTACTTCTAAAGATGATGACAATTCTAAGGATAGAAAGAGGAATGCATTGTTTTATATAAGAGTGATTACAAAACAAACAAAGGTTGATACACTCATAGATAGTGGATCTCAAGTTAATCTTATTTCAAAAGAAGTAATTAATAAATTGGGATTAACAACAAAACCACACAAGAAACCTTATCCATTAGGTTGGGTATGCAAAGATAAAAGATTACAAGTAACACAACAATGTGATCTAAAGTTTGTAATTACATCTAAGTTTGTAGATGAGGCTGAATTTGATATGGTTCGACTAGATATTTGTGGAATTGTGTTGGGTAGTCCATACTTATATGATCGAAAAGCGATCTTCTATCGAGAACATAATCAGTATCACTTGTTTAAAGAAGGAATTGAGTACATAGTGCATTCACATTCATTCAAAAACGACAAATCATTGAACACTACACAACAATTAAAAAGGGTTGTTAATGCAAGTCAGAATTTGGCACTTATGTCTATACAATGTAAGGAAGAAAAGAATCTTAAGCATGAAAAAGAAGTGTCATTTCACTACAATGCACATGTTTTGGTTGATAGTGTTTCTATGGTTAAAAGTCAGCATGGTTCGGGTACAATCTCTTTCACATGTTCAATGTTTATATTTAGCTTATTACTCATCAACAGTATGTGGTTGGGTTCGACAATGTTGAATGAAGATGTGATTAAGAATGTGATTAATGTACTTAACAATGTCAGTGCAGTGTTGATTGTTGTATTGCTGAGTCAGATGTACAGGTTCCAGGAGGAATGGATAGGTGATACAGGACAAGTGAGACAAACATGTCCTCACTTATTTTTTAAATGATTTCATGCTTTTTGTGGTCCAAAAGCTTCTCAATGGGGAGGTGTGATCCAGGTGGATCCAAAACCGCTTGAAAATACTCAAATGCAGAAAAGGAGGATCTAGGAATGACCCAGAAATCTCAGAAGGGTCCCTAGGCTCAGAAAAATGCTTAAAAATCCAAGTTCTTAGAATTGGATGAAACCAATTCCATTGCGTCCGGCTCATTCTCCCAATTCCGTCCATATATTTATTTTCTCAAATGGAGCTCGTATGAAGAAGTTATGACACTATGAAGTTTTTCGAATACAGCGACAAAAAGTCAAATAGTCAGCAAACCGTACCAATGACGTCAGCAGTACGGATGCTGATGCCAGTAGGACATGTGGCAGGTCGTACAGGCGATGATGTTTGCAGTATAGATGATGACATCAATAAGACACATGGCAGGCCGTACAGGTGACACGTGGCAAGCCATACAGGTGACACGTGGCAGGCCGTATAGGTGAGACATGGCAGGTCATACAAGCAATGACGTCAACAGGACACGTGGCAGGTTGTACATGTGACACATGGTAGGTCCATACAGGTGATGACATCAACAATATGGATGATGATGTTAGTAGGACACGTGGTAGGCTATACAGGTGACACGTGGCAGGTCCGTACGGATGATGACTTTAGCAGGACACGTGGTAGGTCGTATAGGTGACATGTGGCAAGTCCGTACAGATGATGACGTTAGCAGGACATGTGGCAAGGTCGTACAGATGATGACATCAGAAAGGTGTGTGGCATCAACAAATGAGAGACTAACACATGGCCCAATCAGAAGGCACCACATGTCCCCTTCTAGAAGCCCAACAATTTGGCGGATTCATCCAAATCTAGCAGATTTCCGCCAAATCTGGCGATTACCGCCAAATCTGGAGGAGGTTCACTAAATTTGGTGAACTAGTTAGTGGCTCTTCTTATTTATCCGGGCATGCAAAATGATGTAGAGGGGGGTTGGCAGACGCTGCATTAGAATCTGTGCCAGGAGATGTCCCAGGTGACCTGCTCAGAAATAGGTCGACTTTATACTTAAAAGTTGCAGAATTTCGAGAGGATTCCGAATATGCTCTCTATTTAGTCATCATATTAGCCGAACAACAAAGTGATTTTATAAGAGGAGTGGGCATGCTTTTCGAGACTGTATGGATCTGACAGACAGAAGTTGCATTGGAATTCATGCTAGGAGGTGTCTCAGGCGACCTGCTCAGAAATAGGTCGACTTTATAATTAAAAGTTGCATATTTTCAAGGGGATTCCAAATATGCTCTCTGTTTTTTCATCAGAGTAGCCGAACATAAAAGTGCCTCTAGAGCCCATTTGAGCGAGCCAACTATACTCAAGTTTACAGTCAAAAGTTGTAGAATGACGTTTTCCAGTCACCTATGATCTGTTTCTGCCCAGAATTGCAGATATGAAAGTTGGTTTTTGGGATATATTATTGATCCAGATGGATATTGGTGGCCACCCACCTTTTCCAACTAGCTCAAAATAGTTTTCTGACATTTTTGGCAATTTACTATTTTTAGCAGTTTTTACTTCTGGGGCCATTTTGAGGGCCTAAATGAAGGTTTTTCAGTATAGATTTCCTCAATGATAGTTGAAGGCATGATTGAGCCCCAAAAATAAATCTCCTCGATGATATCTTTCCAATGGGCTATCACACGCCTAAAACGAAGATCGTATGCAAAAGTTACGACCCCGGGAAGTTGATGTACTAGCTTACCCAAATGTGGCCCACATGACTTTTGGCGTTTCATCTCCTAGGGTTAGGTTTTTGGATGTCTAGGGATTTTGGCATTCTTTCTTATTGTAAAAAGGCCTTCAAAGCCTCATTGTAACCTTCTTCTTGCGAATGCGCGCTGTCGTCACATCTCTTCTCGGAGATAAGCCGCCACCATTCCAGCAAGCTTCTTTCCATTGCATTTTACAGTTTTAGCTTATTTCGTTATTGAATAGAAAACCAGTTTTACTGTATCTTTGTTATTTTATGTTAAGCAACTGTTAATAATCTGTATTCATTTTTTTTTGCTCATAAAATTTGGATCAGTGGTATTAGAGCAGTCTGCTCCTTGTCGTCTTAATGCATGTCCCCAACGAGGTTGGAGTACAAAGAGTTGGGTCTCGAGCTTGTTTTTCTTGAGGACAGAAGCTCTCGCACGCCCAAGCGACCTCCCATGGTAGGAGAAAATAAATATGATGGTACAGGAGATCCTTTCAAACTGTTGATTGAGGAATCCCTCATGCAACAGAGGAACGAGATGATGGATAGTTTCGCGCAAATCCTTCGACAACTACCAACAGGCGATGCATCTTCTTCGAACGGAGGTGCCACCCACTTCAAGGTACAAATAAACTTTGATATTCCTATATTTGAAGGTCAGATAGACGCAGATGTTGTAGACAAGTGGTTGAATCTACTAGAAGGGCATTTTTCTGTTCATAAATTTTCGAATAGAGAAAAGATTACTTTTGCGCTCCTCAAAGTCGTTCCCCATGTCAAAGATTGGTGGGAAACTTTCTGTGAGCAAAAGGAAACAGAGGAGACCTCATTATTTTCAATCACGGCCACCTAGGAATCCTTCAGGGATGCTATTAAGGAACAATACTACCATGTTGGAAGTTATGATGACCTGTATACCAAATGGACCACACTATGGCAAGAAAGAGACCAAGTAGTGCCATTTCACAAATATCTTCCATACCTTGCGCACCAAGTTGGGTATCAAAGATTCAGAGCAACATCTGGTGCTCAAATATCGCGGTGCTCTACATAGATACATCTAGACCAAAATGGAATTTTTAGACACCTCATCCTTGGGTGTGGCCTATCGATATGCCGTCAAAATCGAGCAGAAGCTCAAACAAAAGACGTGGCAATTTGGGCCTGGGAACCCCTCACAACAAAAGCCAGGAAAGGGAGGCCCCAACCCACTGAATAAAGGACAGATCAAATATGGACAGTATCAAGAAAACCAGTACAAGCCGCAAGAAAAGAAGGACACTGTAAAGACAAAGAAAGATACTGGGAAGTGGTGCAACTTCCATAAGAGCCCTTGGCATAACACTATTGACTGTCGCTCAAAGCAGTCGCTGGTGGCTGATGTAAAAGCCTCTGAATCAGATGCAGATTCTAACTCCGAGATAGAACCAGAAAGGGGAAGATAGATTATTGATGTGAAACCCAGTGCCACCGTTGCTACCACCAAGATCCAGCCTGGTGAACCAGACAAGACAAAATAAGGAGAGCACCTCTTCCATTCATAGATGTGGTAAAAGGCACCCTGCTGCACTTCATCAATGACAGTGGCAGCCAGAAGAAACTCATCTCAGTAGAGGTCATCAAGCGGCTGGCCCTGCCAACAACGTCTCACCCACAACCCTACACCATTGGATGGCTCCACCAAGGAAGCGATCTCCGCGTCAACCAATAGTGTCGACTATCGTATGGCATCAAGCCCTTCAAAGACGAGGTATTGTGTGATGTTCCTCCTCTTGAAGTTTGTGATTTTCTTTTGGGCCAACCTTATTTATGGAAATTTCATGCTGTATATGAGTCTAGGCGTCATAGTGTTATTATTACTTTGAACAGGAAATTGTACAGGATACCCGAGGCAGTCCCACCTAGTGCTATTTCCTTGATCTCTTCTAAGCAATGCAGGAAGGTCATCTCTCAGACGGGGAAGTTTGTCTTCTTCATGATTCTCTCTCAGAATAAGTGAAAGATCGCAGCCACATCCAGGGTCTCTGCGGCTAACCTCTCCACACAGTAGAAGCAAGTAGATAAGATCATGGAAGAATACTCGGATATCTTCTCCTCACCTACAGGGGTACCTCTGCACTGTCGGGTCAAGCACCCCATCGATCAGACCCCCATCGCACCGATGTCCAATGGGCCAGTCTATCATTTCTCTTTGTTAGATAATGAGGAGATCAAGAGATAGATCCAAGAACTTCTCTACAAGGGGAACATACGCCCTAGCTCATCACCTTGCGGGAGCCCAATTGTGTTGGTACAGAAGAAAGATGGAACCTGGCAACTCTGTATTGATTACCGGGCTCTGGATAAAATCACTGTCAGAAACCAGTACCCGATTCCCCGAATCGATGACCTCCTTGATCAACTCATGGGGGCCAAATACTTCAGTAAGTTTGATCTGAAGTCTGGCTACTACCAGGTCTCGATAGAACAAACAGATGTATGGAAGAGAACCTTCAATTCAAAGGAAGGAATTTTTGAATGGTTGGTCATGCCCTTTGGTTTGACAAATGCTCCAACCACTTTCATGAGGATAATGGACGATATCCTGTGACCATTCACCAATACTTTTGTAGCGGTGTATCTAGATGACATTCTAATTTACAACAAGACTTGGGACGAACACTTGCAGCATATTCAGTAGGTTATGCACACCCTGCAGTAGCACAAGTTATACGCCAACCTGGAAAAATTCTCCTTCGGCATGGAAAGGGTCCATTACCTGGGCTACATTATTGATCAGCATGGCGTACATGTGGATCCAACCAAGATCCAAGTCATCTGTGACTGGCCAGCCCCAACAAAACTCACTGAGCTTCGGAGCTTCTTGGGACTTACTAATTTCTATCGCAGGTTCATGTTGGGTTTCTGCCATATTGCATGGGCCCTCAGCCAAATAAACAGGGGTGGTGGTAAGGCGAAATTTGCATGGGGCTAGTCCCAACAACAAGCGTTTGATGATTTGAAGCAGCGCTTGTTCTCATCCCCAGTAATTTCACTACCAAACCTGCAGCATCCCTTTGAGATCGAGACAGATGCTTTAGACTATGCCGTGGGCACTGTTCTCACTCAGGACAGCCACCTCGTGGCCTATCATAGTGAGACACTATCAGATACTATCCGTAAGTACCCTACTTATGATAAATAAATGTACTCCATTGTGCAAGCATGTCGCCAGTGGAGACATTACATTCTTGGGAAGGAGACAGTCATCCACACTGATCATAAGACAATTTAGTTCATGCAGACATAGGGAAAAATGCAAAATGACCTCCATCAAAAGTGGTCCACATACTTGCAGCAATTCCACCTCAACATCAAGTATAAAACAGGAAGCACCAATCGTGTCGTTGATTGCCTCAGCATACCGCCAGTCGTGGCACTCACCACGGTGCTAGACTCTTGCGGCCATGAGACATATGGATGGCCCCAACTCTATGAGATAGACCCTGACTTCGCCACCACCTACCAAATGTTGGGTGCAAATGCAGTTGTCGATAATTTCCATCTTCAGGATGGGTTGTTGTGTCGTCTGGGCCATATCTATGTTCCATCAAGCGAGTGAGTGAAGATGATTTGGGAAGCCCACTACAGTCAAGTGGCAAGACACTTCAACGTTGAAAAGATAGTGGCGATGCTACAGAAACATTTCTACTAGCCGAAACTTCGATAGAAGGTCGACAAGGATATCAGGTCCTGCACTGCCTATGCTATTGCCAAACTGACCACTAAGAAATAGGGATTGTACACCCCTCTTCCTACTCCTGATAGGGCATGGGTATCCATCTCAATGGACTACATGTTGGGCCTCCCATCCACCAAGCAGGGAAATGACTGTGTTTTTGTGGTTGTTGATCGTTTTTCTAAGATGGCGATTCTGGTTTCTTGCAAGAAGAGCATCATAGCAAAGGCCACTGCCAAGCTCTTCTTTGAATGAGTCTGGGTACATTTTGGAATCCCACAAACCATTGTCTCAGATCGGGATAGTCAATTTCTCAGCACATTCTGGTCGAGCCTCTGGTC
>JZKD02S2242714.1:25606-37249 GCA_000966675.3 Picea glauca
ATGTCCAACATATCTACAAATGAGCCTTGCATATATCAACCAACCACAGCCCCTTTCAAGTGGGGTTGGGATTCCAACCATTAGGTCCCATAGATGTTGCACTTCCCCTTGCAGTCACCTCGACTAACTCATCTCCTGCTCCAAATGAAGCTGACAAAGACACCTGGTTCATTGAGTGAATCCATCACATCCTCCAACAGGTTTAGGATATCCTACAGAAGTCCAATGACAAGTACAAACAACGCCATGATCAACATCGGGTGCCGCATAAGTTTCAAGTGGGCGACAAAGTTTGGTTGCACTTGCAGAAAGAATGCCTTATAGGACCCCATCGAAAGCTTCACCCACTCTGTTATGGACCATACACTATCACCAAGGCCATGGGGGATAATTCTTTTGAGCTCAGCATTCCTCCTTTCCTTGGCCTACACCCAGTGTTCAACGTGGATCTCCTTCGTCCTTATTTCCCACCATTATTGGACACCTAAGAAGTAGCAGAACAGCTGACACCAACAGAGCTTAACCCCGATTGCATACAACAGGAATCCAATGATCAAATTGTGGAAAGACAGATCAAGGGCACTCGACAACAAAGGATCCAGCTTTATTGAGTCGTCAAAGCAGGGTAGCTCCTGCACCAAGGCAAGTGGCTCACCCAGGGCCAAATTCAGCAAACATTTCCTCATCTAATGGGGGACCTCAACGCAATGGATACCATTGCTTCCTAATGAGGGAGGATTGATCCATATGGATATCGGTGACCACCCACCTTTTCCAACTGGCTCAAAATAGTTTTCTGACATTTTTGGCAATTTACTATTTTTAGCAGTTTTTACTTCCGGGGCCATTTTGAGGGCCTTAATGAAGATTTTTCGATATCGATCTCCTCAATGATAGATAAAGGCATGATTGATCCCCCAAAATGAGTCTCCTTAGTGATACCTTTCCAACGGGCTATCACACACCTAAAACATAGATCATATGCAAAAGTTACGACCCCGAGAAGTTGATGTACTAGCTTACCCAAACGGGGCCCACATGACTTTTGGCGTTTCATCTCCTAGGGTTAGGTTTTTGGATGTCTAGGGTTTTTGGAATTCTTTATTATTGTAAAAATTTCTTTAGAGCCTCATTGTAACCTTCTTCTTGTGAATGCGCACTGTCGTCACATCTCTTCTCAGAGATAAGGCGTCACCATTCCAGCAAGCTTGTTTCTGCTGCATTTTACAGTTTCAGCTTATTTCATTATTGAATAGAAAACCAGTTTTACTGTATCTATGTTATTTTGTGTTAAGAACCTGTTAATAATCTGTATTCATTTCGTTCTTCTCATAAAATATGGATCACTTATGTAATCCTTTTCTTTGTAATTTTTAAGCATTTGAGATTAATTAAAGAGCGGTCGCACTGTTGGAGTGGATCCAGAGACGTAGCCAGGAAGTCTGGTGAACTTCGTTACCAAATCTTGTTCATATCTGGTTTGATTACATGTTTATGTGCTCATATGCTTGATGGATATTATTTATTTTTTCATTACAAAGATGGTTAACAGTTAAAAATTTCACATGCAAATAATGGTTAAAAGATCTTGAATTTTAGATCAAGTAAAATTTTTAGATCTGGTAGGGGGGTCTATATCATGTGGTATTAGAGATGATTTTTGTCTATAGATTTCAGACAAAAGAGAAAAAAGGAGACTGTTACTTTGTTCACAGGCAAAGGAGAGACAGTGGGAGAAATTCTAATGACATCAAGTGGAATCAGAAGTAGAGTGTTGATGCTCTATGGTGATTGTTGAAGGGTGTGCAGTAGTCAATAGACAACCAGGTGAGTTGTAGGAGGACATGGAGATGCTCTCATACGCAGAGTGATTCATAGGTTTTCCAAGAGGGAAGAAAGGGAAGAAAATGGCTACTGAAGGCCTTGATCGTGGTAGAAGTGGAGACTACCAGTAGATGAGTAAGGCAGAGCTCGGCAAAGAACTCGCAAAGATAAGAGCGAAGATGGAGGTGCTTTCACTGTGGCAACAACAAAATTGAAAATCGTGATGGGTATATGAATGGACCATGGAAAAGAAGGTGAAGTGGCCAGTCAAGGAGTTGTTGGCCAAAAGATGGCAAAGGATGTTGAAGAAGTGGTTGAGGTATGTTGAAATACCCAGTGACACAAAGTTGGTTTGCATCTGTGAGCCAGAAGTTGGAGACACCCTTAGTGATGAGGAAGAGAGATCAGTTTCAGGTCTCATAAACTGCCAGGAGGGTAGAGATGAATTTTCCAATCGCCAGGTCGGCAATGAAATGAGATCATTGGAGGATCTCATAGACTGTCAGGAGGACAGCCATGGAAATTCATGTTGTCAAGTGGGCAATCGTAAAAGATCAGCATATGGTCTTGCATACCTCCATAGGAGCAGTGTTGTAAGTTCAGATTGCCAGGTGGGAAATGAGATGGGATCACTGGATCTCAGCAGAAAACTGCCATACTTCCAGGTGGGAAAGGGAGGGAATATGAACTTAGAGGAGAGTTAGGATCAGCAAGGAGTGCTGACATGAGAAGATCAGAGATACATTATGATCATTGGTGGAATTGAAGTATTCCTACCAAGCAACCCAGTTGATGCAAAAGCATGTGTTGCAGAGGCAAAAATAGAATATAGACAACCAGTAGAGACTGTCACGGAGGAAGAAATGGAGAAGACACTAACGTTTTCCTGAAAAGAAGAAGATGAGCATTCAACAGAATGGATCAAAATTTCCAGCCAAGAAGCTGGACAGAAAATCACTATAGCACTGGAAGCTGCTGAAGAAGCAGAAGAGGAGGAAGAAGACAACATGGATTTTGCTGATCTGTATGAAGAATTGAAATCCCTGGAGAAGAGGGTGATAGTGCAAAGCTTTCACATCCAACAGATCAAGTTAGAAGCAGATAGAGGAGCATACCAACCCCAGGAGCAGTTGGGAAAAGATGGACTTGAGCCAACACAAAGAGAAATGGTAATAGCAGAACTACCATAGGAAGAAGATGAATAGAATATCAGTGAAGAGACTGCAGAGCTGGAGTCTGCAACAGAGTGGCCACTTAGTGCCACAAAGAGAAATAAAGATAGCAGGGGGGATCAAGTTGATCTACCCACTGAGATGAAGGAATTGCCGCAGAGAGGACTGCATAAGGAGAGCCAGCCATGGGAGCATATGGACAAGGTGACAGAGGAAATCAGAAGGCTGATGTTGAGTTCAACAGCAGAGAATTCCAGCAATGAGAGGCTAAGCATAAGGAATCCTGTAAGAGAAACAGGGAAGAAGAAGCAGCAACAACAACAACAACATAGTTGGAAAGGAGCAGATGGACAATTCCAATGAAAAGTTTGGGATCCAGGTGGATTTTCAGTCCTAGAGAAAAGGATCTCATGATCAGGAGATCATGTTTTTTCCAGCTGAGGAGTATGATACAAGAGCATCGCTCCAACTCAGCATAAGCGCCAGCCAACAAGCACATCCAGCGTGAATTCATGAAAAGGAGAGGCGCAACCCTCTCATTTTCCAATTTTTGAAATTGAATTTAATGTTGTAAGGCTGATAGAGCCCGACCATGCCTTTGTACAGGTAGTGGTTGAGTTTTCCTTAAATGGTTACCTGCAGCTAAGTCCAGATCAGTCAAATCTATGACTTTCATTTATGTAATGAAGTCGCTCTATGATAGCGATAGCTCAGAGATGGTGAGGTGGAGGATAAGCTCGAGATAGCCCTCATTTTGTAATAGGGAAAATAGAGAGATAGAGAGAGAGCTCTCAGGTAAAGAGGTCTCAGGGGAGACAGAGTTGAGACTTGTTATAGTCCAACATTTGTAAACATTTGTATAGACATTTGGAGATGAATACAAAGAGCAGTTTTTTCTGTCGATGAATTGTCTGTGCATGAATATGCATTTGAATGTAACTAGTATGCTGTAAATACAGGTTATAGATAGATTTTACTATCTGTTTGTGAGTTTTTTGGTTTCTGTCTGGGTTATTTGGGTTGTGAAAGGAGTGCACAATAGAACACTAGAAGTTCTAGAGCTAGAGCAAACAGTGTGCATCTGAACTCTGCGGAGTCAGAAAGAACGTGAAAGGAGTGCACACCAGGGGAATTCACAGACTCAAAGGAAGCCTCAAAGTTACTGAATACTATAAAGGAGGAACTGTGCAAAGGTAGGCACAGAGAAGAAACAAAACTATCAAAGATTATGTAAAGCTCTGCCAGGAGGGCATTGAGCGAGTGCATAGAGTGCACAAGAGGACTCTATTTTGAATTCTGAGAAAAGAGAAGTGTCAAGAAGAAGGAACTTACAGAGTTACTGAACACTCTGTGAAGAAAGGATTTGCAAGGTGTTCATTGAGCAGAAGAATTCCAAGAGGGCGTGAAGCATTTCTTTGCAAGAAATACTTCGGATTGAGTTATCCGAAACTCAGCAGCACAAGGAGCGTGCGAATAAGGACTTGACGGAAGTTCCCAAGATCAGAAGGAATAGTGCAAGGAGTGCACTCAGAGTGAACTTATTTCAAGTTTAAAATCTCAAGAGGTGGAGAATTTCTCTAACACAGACGAGACCCGAAGGAATTAGAGTCGTAAGAGGAAGAATCGAGGGCCGAGACCTTCAAGACTTAGAAATATTCTAAGTCAAAAAGACAAGAAGGTTCAGGAGGAGAACGTGTGAGGAAGATAGATCTGAACCATTAGATCTCATGGAAATAGCCGACCACCATTGGATCCAGAGGAAGGTGCGTAGAGTTTAACCTCTGGGTTGGTCACGCAGGAGAGCAGCTGAAACGGATGGTGGAGATAGTTCGTTGAGAAGTGTCGAGTTGTCGTGAACTGTCAGATCCAGAAGAAGCTACATGAGGTTTAACCCTCATATGTGAAGAAGGGGAACAAAAGGACTATTTTGAAATTTCGGCTACCGAGAGACACAAAGGGCAAGAGTCGGGACTCTTGACCCACGAAATACCAAAAGAATTAGGACCGTCCATTTTGAGGACAGGTGGCAACGATCTGGTTCATTTCGCGAACTCGGGTATCACGATCTGGGAGACGGAGTTCCGCTCACTTCAAAACCCCAAGTCGCAATATCACGAAACTGCGAGACTGGTCCATTTCATGAAGTCAGGTATCGTGAGCTGGGAGGTAGAGGCCTTTGCTCTACACAATCCTGAGTCACGATATCACGATGCCATCTGAACCATCGATCGAGGAGGAAGGAGAGCCATGAGATCTGGCATCTCGCCACATTGTGTATCAGAGGTTCAGAAGGTGAAGGAGATGCACTTTGATCACTGAAGTCATGAAGTGTCTAGCGTCAAGACTCATGTGAACACGTGATGCGTTCGATTGGTGGGACCGCGTGGTTGACATGTGGTGCAAATGAAAAGCGCACAGAGAAGGTGGAAGTAGGTGATGTATGGAGGAAACATGTTGTGTGGGGAAGGATTCTACCTATCATTGACCATCACGTCTCGTGGATTTGGAAAAGAAGAGCAGGAAGTCTCAACACTCCAACTCACAAGATTGCGAGTTGCAAGAAGTGTGAAAAGGAAGTCAACCATCGCCTCTTAGGGTTTCACAAAGGAAGAGTGCCAAAGTTCAACACTCCGACTCACGAGGTTTCAAGTTGGGAAGAGGCACTAATACTTATCCCTAGCCGATGGTTACGCGTGGAGGGCGTTGTCAAGGAAGGAGTCATACCCCATCGCATCTCAGGTATCGACATTTGGAGAAAGAGGAGTCGAGGGTCTTCAACCCACAAACTCGTGAGCTGCGAGAAAGCGCTTGTGCTAAGGCCCAGTTGTGGTCTTATGGAGGTGTAAGGCTCATGCCTGGTGTTAAGTTGCGTAGGGAGGGTCTTCGTAAAGGACCTGTGGATTCAATTCAAGGGGGGTTCCAGCAGGAGCCCGAAAAGCCATTTCGGCTCAGAAGAACATTGATCCAGAGACCGGGAGGTTAGTGGACCCTGCTGAGGTAGGGGTGTTTGCATCAGCTTGGATACCTGAAGTGTGGGTCTCACCTAAGGGCCCTTCGGATTCCGAGGCATCTATGGTTTCTTCACACCCTATTGCTCCATTGATTGATACGAAAATCATGTCGATGCAATCATCACCT
Organism: Picea glauca; assembly: GCA_000966675.3. Lineage (NCBI taxonomy): Eukaryota > Viridiplantae > Streptophyta > Pinopsida > Pinales > Pinaceae > Picea > Picea glauca. The sequence goes on from JZKD02S2242714.1 coordinate 31,741, forward strand.
GAACTCACTCCCATTTTTAAGGGTTATGTGTCTCTAGTCCATGTGATCATGCATCCTATCCAACCAATGGTTGATACAACAGTCATGTCGATGCAATATTCGACTGACACTCCTCTTTGTGTAGGGGATGATGCTTCTCTTGACTTTGTTGTCTTGTATCTTGTTGAACCAACGGTCATGTCAATGCAATATTTGACCAATCCCACCCCTATTTTTGGAGGTTATGTGTCTCTCGACTTGGTTTTCTCGCATCCTATTCAACCAATGGTTTAATAAGTGGTTGCGCTAATGAAATTTTCATTCAATCCCACTCTTCTAGTTCTAATTCTAGTCATATACTGTATATACCATGTCGTCAACATCCCTGACAACGCTCCTTCTGAACATGAGAGTTTTTTTCTCTCTCCAAGTACTCCCCTTCCATGTCTTGAGAAGATCCCTTTCGATTGGGATGGTCTTGTGGGGTATCCAATGCCCCCTCCTATGTCTTTTCTAGTAAGAGACATTATCTGATATATCATGAAGATGATATCCTCCGCTAATGCTTTATCCTCCTGGACTTGGAGAGCTTTGGTTTTTCCCAAGCTTATGTCGGCTATTCGTAAGATGCTAGCATTCCACAGAAGGTCCACACAGGAGCCTTGGCCTCCCCCATGACTTTCCACCTAGAATCTCACCTAACGAGTCTGAGTTAAGCTCTTTTATGACTCGTTCAAAAAAGTGAAAAGATTGTCGAGTGATTTGTCCCGTTCACACTCATTAAATTGGACTTGAAAGGTCATGAGTATTAGTTAAGCTCTTTTTGGAATCCTTTTCAAAAAGAGAAAATATTGCCGAGTGATTTGTCCCTTTCACACTCGTTAAATTGGATTTGAAATATCATGAGTCTTAGTTAAGCTCTTTTCTGACTCATTATCAAAAAGTGAAAATATCGTCGAGTGAACTTGTCTTTTTCACACTCGTAAGTTGGTTTTGAAGAGACATCTACTTGGCACAAGTTTATCCCTTTTTCACACCAAGTAGACTAAAATACATAAAAAAGGACATTTTTTGGCATTAAGTTGTGATTTTATCTCATACCCCTGCTTGCAGTATTGAGCCTATAGCTAGTTCTCGCTTTGTGTTATAAACTGTTCGCCTCAACGGTTTTGCATCCTCAACCAAGCAGAGCCTTGATGGGGGTGAACCACATACATCATTAATCATGTTAGACCTATTTTTGGGACTTCAACAGGTTATCGAAGGTGGATTGCAAGGCGAAGCAGAGATCACGGGATCTTAGCCCTCTTTTAGGGATTTTTGGGATTTGGGATTATGTAACGGGCATGGGGATGTTGGCCCATGGGTTTACCCATGTTTAGGCCCAATTTTGTACTGTGTAAATAGGTAGCTAGGTGATGTAAGAAGTAGACCTAGTAGGTCGGTGTGCTAAGTGCTAAGTGAGTATGAATGACTAAATTCAAATGAAAAGTCAGTTACAGGTGGTGCTAAGTGCAAGTAACAGTTGTAAGTGCTTTTTGTATGTCTGCAAGGCTTAGTGCAAGTGGCTATAAGGGACTATATCTAGGATTTTTGCTATAACCTAGCTTGGGGAAGGAGCATATAGCGAAGAGTGCGCAGATCTATTGTCCTCTGCGAAGTTGATATGAAGGCTATGTGCATGTAAGAAGGTTGAAGAAAGATAATAAATAAGATGAAGAGTTGGTGGACGTAGCCCCAGGGTGGGGGTGAACCACATACATCTCATGTTATGAATTCTTTGTGTGATGCGTTAATGTGTTTATGTATTTACTTGATTAGTGATTTGATATAGATGAATGATAGGTATATCTGTTGATGTTGAATAATGTTAATGAATGCTAGATCTGATCTCTATTTGTATGCTTAGTGTTTGGATCTGTTGAATCAATTGAAACTACGTTGTGTTGTAACTAGGGTTTATTTGCACTGAAGACAAAGATTGAATACTACTGAACTATAACTGCTAAGTGTTATGTAAGGTGTTACAATCACATATATGTGTCCCATCTAATGTTGTAGACACTAGAGTCCTGCAACCACCCCTGCCTATACCTCGGGTGAGAATTCATCTGCTTCGCAGGTATTGCTGAAAGGGTTGGTAGTTAGGGTTTTTTTGGTGTGTTGTTGTAGCGTTGAACCCTGGGTCTGCCCCTGTGCAAACAAGCCTTGTTTATATCAGTCATAATTTGACACCCTATAACTAGGAGGGAACATTCCCCTGAGTGTCCATCTCCTGCATGCACTTCCCTACATTGAGCATAGGTATGTTCCACTGTTGGAACTAGTTTTACTTACTTGCGACACTCATTTCCTCCTCTGTATCATAGCATTCATTTTTTATGAAAAAACTAAAAAAAGATGGGTGGGAAGGGAGTATTATCTTATATCAGTATCATTCATGTTTCCTTTGAATATAGCACAAAGTTGTTTGAGTCCATTCATCATAATTTTGTGTTTAGCATGGCCTTATGAAGTTGAGCTCGTTACAGAGTCTGCTCTACCAACTTATTACTCTTCCAGTCCCTACAGGGAACTTCATTAATGCCTCCTACATCTCATGATTTTATCATTGGGTCTATGCTGCCAGGTTCCACCATATGTCTCTTGCTCTTGTTCAAAGGAACTCTATCAACCTGTGTCGGCCACTCCTCAGAACTCTTGACTTTGCATGTCGGCCATACCCTCAGTTTGTCTTAGAATCACATAATACTTTAGTCCTATCATGCACCCTGGCCCTACTTCCATCATTGGTAGTTAATCTCGAACCTAATAGTCGACATTTCATCATTGGTCACTGACTGGGTGGTTTCCCTTGTGTTCGATGATAAGACATCTATTCACACATTGGGATTTGTGCAATGTCTTGGATGCCAATAGCCTTATTGATGGTCTCCTTACCTTTATCAATAGTTTTTCATCATTGGCTGCTATTCAGAGGGTCTTTTCCATGTACCACTTTCTCTTGGCACACACGAAAGATGCACAGGGTTATTGGTTCGTGAACTTGTTCTTCGTCCAATTTCCACCAAATCATGAAGCTCCTACTTTGTACCTCATGTTGACCTATGAGAGATGCCTTAATTCTCTCCTTTAAGAGGGTGTCTTTCCATCAACATCAGCCCATTTATTCTAGAAACGAGGCCTAGATTTTTATGAGTACCTTGAGGCTTCTAGTCATTAGTGGCAGGCTCTCTTGCCATCGACAATTGGGAATACATAAATGTCTCTCAATCAATGGATTCTTCAGGTGTTCGACATTGAATCCTCTATTCACACTTGTAAGAATGTACTTGGTGCCTTGATACCCACTCTCATTATCAGTGGGTTGTCTCTCATTTGTTAACGGTATACATCAATGACCAGTAATCAAACATTGTCTCATTTTGTTCGACCTCAACTCCTTTATTCACATGATGTAGACTTGCACCTTTGGTGGATTGTGTAGAAGACTTCAAGAAATCACTATGTGCTCATACCTTTCCTGAGTTGTTTCCTCCTTTTAATTTGGACCAGTACCTATACGAATTCAGTGATCATGGGAGATCATATTGTACTCCATCGTATACATATATATTTAGTTTGGTTTTGAGATTAGTTCTACTAGGCCTTGCTCGTGACTATGACATCTTTTTGGCATGTAACCGCATTTGTATTTTCCTATTCATGGCCACAGACATTTGTTTGGTATATTTTTCACATGGATCTGCAATGTATATTGGCAGCCATGTATGCAAAGCCAGTACAAAATGTAATGAGCGATCGAGTTCATCCAATTGGTTCTCTACCATCCACTTCTGGGTTATTTATAATGTATTTCAGCCATCACAGATTCTCCTCTGACCTGACACATTAGGGGGCATCTGTTATAGAAAGATTTTCCTCACCCTATGAAATCTTGTAGAGAGGGCCTTATTCCATTCCCCCATGCAGACTTACTTTCCCTGATTGATAAATACAAAGACAAAACAAATATTTGTCCACACGTGTGCACCTTGAAAGCTACATAGCAAGCATATACGTTGGCTGCTCCACTACAGCCTGCGTACATCAGAATTTGTGCCAGAAAATAAAAATTAAATGTTGGTTTTCCATGTCACGACAGGAGATCTATTATCATTGGCCTACCATATACTGGAAACGTTCTGAATCAGCCCTTCAGTTGCATTTTGAAGGCTATAAAGAATCCAATTCTGAGCTATGGAAAAAGAGGAGAGAATTCAACTTTGAGAGCAAAGTTACTCTAGAGAAATCATTACTTCAATATTGAGTATACATCCCTTTGTTATTTAGGTTTGAACACAATGTTCAAACCCCAAGCTCTTCACTTATTGATGGAGAACCTCTTCGTCTCCCTTATATGAGCTTTCCTTTGGTGGAGGCCTAGTTGGAAGGAACTTAGTTTCTTGGTTCTGAACCATGCTGACACAACATTTTGTAATGTTTTCACTTTTGCTAATCATTTATTAATAGAAATACTCCTTTCCTGTCCAATTGATATCTTGCAAATATATGTGTTATGATCCATGGGTTTTGTATATTGATGGATTATGCTATCTAATGTGCTAACTTGTTATATCATCACTATATGCTTGCTCTTCTTGTTTGTTGAGAACTTGTTGTAGGTATAAATCTTTGGGTCAAAGTGCTCAATGGTGGACATCATCAAACGTTTGGACGAGATTAGCCTCTTTCTTACTTCTCTTGCAAATTAGTTTATATAGCATATGTTGGAATTGACTCGATTTCTATAGTCATACCTGTCTATTGTGGTTCACCCTATCCATAGAGAGATTTTCCTAATAACAATAGGGTGTCTCAGTGGCTTGAATTGCATGGAGTTGTGCAATAATTCCAGAATGACCTTTTTTGAGCATCTTTTCCATGCGATGAGAACTGATGATCTTCAGGAACAACCAGTGATTCCTTGGAACTTATATTGTTGGTCCTCCTGGTCGAATTGCATGGTTAATTCCATAAAATCCATGAGAATGGGACCCAAAGTTCTTAGCCATTCTTCACCCAACACAATGTCACAACCACCCATGTCAATAGCAAACATATGATATTTCATGTGGTACTGACCAATTTGGAGATGCACATTTTTACAATGCCCGCCACATTTCATGGACCCACCATTGGCAATCATGATTTGAAAAATATTAACGACATCGATATAGCAATCAGTTTCTTGGGCAATGCGGTGATGAATAAAATTATGGGTGTTGCCACTATCAACAAGAATGATGACCTTCATATGCTTAATGTAACCAGTTAGCTTGAGGATTTGGGGAGAAGAGAAGCCAGTGAGAACATTTAGGGAAATGACCGGTTCTACTTCGTGAAGGTCTGAGGGAGGGGTCATGTCAGTGGGTTCAAGTGACATGGTCATAAGGGGATCCTCAACATTGTATTCTGAAACATCCTTCGAGATGACCATAAAAAGATTTTTTTCCTTACACTTTTTCCCAGGAAAATATTTTTCATCACA
>JZKD02S2242725.1:0-15067 GCA_000966675.3 Picea glauca
AGGGGTACCAACAGGGGTTACAAGGGTGGCCAACAGATGTGCGCTTAAGAACCACTTGTATTTCCTGCGTGTATGAATCCCTCAACCGCGGGTTTATGCGCATAACAATAGATCTATGTGGCTTAAAGATGCCTGAATACGTATCTACCCTGGAAAAAAATACCCACAATTTCTACCAAGGAAAATTCTCGAATACCACTTGCAATATACCAGATATATAAAATATGCAGAACAAAATTAAAATGCTAGAAATGGCAGAATAACAGTAAAATATCCAACATAATCTTCACAATACACATAAATGATATATGAAATAGTAATAGAAAATCACTTTGATTTAGAAAGCAATGTTCACAGGCCTCTTCGAGGGGGAAACCTCCAGTCGAGCAGCGCTCTATTACGATAATCTCCAAGCTAGGGTTTTCATACCCTCGACCCTTATTTATACTAAATATGTCTATTAAAAGAAGCATCTAGAGGAAGATCCTTCTACAAGCAGAAGCTTCTATTAGGTCTTCTTCCATCCACCTTATTCTATTTTATTGAAAGGCCTTATTGATATTGACATTTATTACATTCGAATACATTGATCTACCTATGTGCGGGTTAGGACCTTAACACTTTGCATCGGAGAAGAAGAGGGTGTTTCACTAGAGGCACCCTGGCAGAGCTTGACCTAGGGGGACTGGCCCTTTTCCAATGGGACATTGGCCTTGGAAGGCCTAGGACATCACCCATGATGACCATGATGTCATCCATCCTTATGGTTGTCTTGGGAGGTAGACTGGGCAGTATTGGCATGTGTGGCAGGTTGGAGAAGCCCAAGAAGGGCTACTGTTTTACTCTAGGATGCTCCATTTGCCCTAGAAGGGGATAATGTCTCCCTTAGAGGGGTTTGACATCTCTTTTCAACTTGATTAGTGTTTTAATTTGACATTTTAATGTAAAAATAGTATGATTTAGTGTTTTGGCCTTCTCGTCCTTCTTCATGACCTAAAATGTAAATTTAGGTCATGGTACTGTATAAATGAAGAATTTTTACCTTCATTTTTTCATCATTTCACACTCACTCATTAGTGAGGTCTGAAATTTTCACCCTCTCTTGGGTTATTGGCTGGAATTATGAGGCGCACTTGTTGAAGGAAGACTTTCTTGGCATATTTTGGAATTTATCTTGGTGGAAGGTGTTACAACTAGGGTTTGCTATGCTTTTCTTGGTGATATGTAAGTGAATTTCTGAAAAACTTCTTGATTGAATGGTTGTATTATTATTTCTTGCATATGGTGTTAAAAATTTGTTGAATAATCCCTAGGTGACAAGCACACATCATTGGTCCTTGTCTCATGTCCCCATTAAAATATTTTTCAGCCATTGTTTGAAGAGGGGAGAGCCTAGTCATAGCTACACTTTTCTTTTCTCTTCTTTTTGCTAGTCGTTCCCTTTCCTGAGCTAAGAAGGAGAAGACGTCCCAAGGCCTAGTTCCCCTACACCTTGAGAATCATTTTTCCCCTAGGTTTTGCTGGTGAAGCTTTGCTGTGGCAACACTTTTCTTCTCAAACCCTTCTTGTCTTGGTCTTATTCTATATCTTCAGCTAGCCGCAACTTCCATTGAGTTAAGGAAGGAGGAGAGAGCATTGAGGCCTAGTTCCCCTACACCAAGGTGAGACTCTCTCCCATAGGGTTTTTAATTTGAGGCATTACTTTAGAAACACCTCAAATATTCTCCCTCTATTCCTTAATCATACTATCTTTGATCCTTTAGCTCTTACGTCCTTCACTTTTGACTCCATTAACCCTAAGGCACTGATCTAAAGACCTCTTGTTTTGAAGTGAACTTGATCACAACAATTCGCAAAACTAACCCTATCTTATAAACTAACCCTAACTAACCTATTGTTGTTGTCATCCCTTGCTATAATACCATTTGTGCAGATAATTTTCTCCTTATAAGAAATTGAATGGTGTTTTAAAGGCATAAATTGAATAAAGTGTTGATTTGTTGCATTGAATACCACATCGTTTCAACATTTATTGAAGAAGTGACATATTTATCATTGTTATTTTATAAACATTGACTTAGTCAATATTTATTATCAAATTTATTATATGTGTATTAGATAGTCATTGATTTATATGAATGAATAACCAAGCAAGAAATCCTTCACATGTTGTTTCATTATTTCTTTGTTCTCGGGCAGGGATACTTCTTGGTTACTACTTCCGGTTATCTTTTGGGGGGCTATAAGCTGGACTTTCTGATCAGGTGGTGACTTGTGAGAGGGATTACTATCACTTTGCTCTGCTAAATCCTTTTCCCTTCTCAAAACCTCAAGTTACCCTGGACGCTCCCCTGGGCTTTACCTCCCTAAATAGAAAGAACCTTCCCATCAAGGTGACAATGGGTGTCATTGGTTCCAGTTACGCCAGTTTGACTCTTTAAACTCTATCCTTTTATCCTTTCTACAAATTGTGTGATAACATTTTGGAGTTGTTTTCGAAGAGCACTGAGTCAAAACCTTCCTCAGACGACACATTTTCGGTAAGCCTTGCCTCTAGAATTCTTCATCTTGCAAGCTTACCTGGCGACTCCACCTTCGGTGTTTTCCTTTATCTTTTGATAGTTCCAAGAAAACTATCTGGCAACTCCACAAACTACAAGGAGGTACAATAATCCTCCTCTATCCTTCAGAAGAAAGCCTCCCCAAAAATCTCTTGTTGTAAGATCACTTTTTCTAGGTAATCTTCCTTTAAGAAACATGCCAAGTTCTCAGACCGCTACAACGAACCCAACTAACAACCAAAGACAATGGTCATATACTCTTTTCATACCACTAGACATGCCAGCCATACCAGGCTACTCTAGGAAAATGCCACCTAAGTATGAAAAGTGGTTGCCTAATTTTACTAGTACTGATGCAATCAGTGACGAAGAGCACATGAGTAACTTTTGGGCATTTTTTCAGCTTCACCCCATCAGTGATGATGCTGAATACTTGGTCATGAAGTTGTTCTTTGCTACCCTCCTTGATGCCTCAAGGCATTGGTACCTAAGCCTTCCAGATGGTGGTATTAAAACCATGGACAAACTAGAGGAAGCCTTTCTTAAGAGATGGATTATCAGAGAAGACCCTAACATGATCCTTACCAGGTTGAACTCCTTTTTGGAAACATGAGAATGAATCTATTCAGAAATTACATACTAGGTTTGAAACTTTGCTGCAAAATATCTTTGCAATCCATCATCCAAAAAGTGATTATCTTGTCCATATTTACACCAAGTCCTTTGTTGGCCAATTAGGTTATCTTCTCAAGGACAAATACCCCCAGTCGATATAAGAATCTCAAGAGTTAGGCACTAAAATCGAGGTCAACCTCCTTTCATCCAAGATTGAGCTTTTCACAAATCCAAGGGGAAACGTGGACACCAAACAAAATATAGTCCACAATACCGAGCCTACCTTAAACCTTTGTTCTAGTATTGCAAAACTACAAGATTCAATGGATGGTATCATAAATAATCAGGAACTAATGATGAGTAGGATTGTCAACCTAGAGATATCTCAGAGACAAGCCCCTAGGGTCCCATACAAAAGTCAATTTCAAAAGGGAAACCAATTTTACAAACCAAAGAATGAGCAAGAAGTTCCAAACACCCTAGCTCCTACAAACATTGTGGATGAAAACCCTTGGTACTTAGAGTGAAGTGAAGCACATTGGGAGCATGAATGTCCTTACAATAACAATGGCCATCAACAAGTGAACAATATAGGCCACCTCATGGAAGGCCCTCAAATAAATATCCCCATTGCAGAGCATCAGGAGGGCATGAAAGAAGTAGCTAGATTGGCTAGAATGGCAGTAATAAAAAACCTAGACCAGGAATCAAAAGAAAATTTGAAGAAACAAGAGTTCCAGGTGTATAGAAGAAATAAAATTAGCAAACCTACCACTGAGCAAACAAAACCCCCATCCTTAGATGTGCTCCTTCCTAAATCATCCAAGACTGAAAGGGTGGACTTGAATTTTGACTTCAAAGGGGCACTATCCAAGATGCACATAACTATCCCTTTGAAAGAAGTCATTAAGGTGCCATCTGTCAAAGAACGTTTTGACAATTTCTTTCAAGGATCAGATGGACCCATGGACCCTCCTATCATGTTACAAGTTGATCACTTCAAGGTCCAGTATGACAAATATCCCCATTTATTCATGACCTTGATAATGAATAATAAGAGCCTCAACAACTACATGTTGGATATAGGGGTCGGTGCCAACATGATGTCCCTCAAGTTCATGCAACAATTAGGGTTGAAAGTCACAAGAACTTAGAGGAATGTGTATGGATTTGAGTCTAAATCCATACCAACACATGGGGTAATTGAGAATGTCCAAGCTTTCCTTAAATATTTCCCTGAAAAGTTCATCCACATGGACATAGTGGTCGTAGATGTCCCAGATGTGTGGGGGATGTTATTATCCAAGAATTGTTCATTTGAATTGGGGGGTACTCTTGATATAAACCTCACTTATGTGAATATACCATTCAAATATGGAGCCATTGGTCGTCTCCAAAATGTGCATTCATGTGCAAGAGCCTAATGTTTCCAATAAAGATGAGAAGGCACATGATGAGATCATATAAACTCCTCATGAGTATTCTCTAGAAGATATGTCTTTTGCGAGAGAAGAATAATTTGATCAAATTAAATGGCCCAACAAAGAGGAATACCAACAACTCTTGGACAAGTTCAAAAGAAGGGAAGTTGGGACTGTGAAGATACTAAAGAAAGTAGAAGATGACGTATAGATCCATCCATCCCGGCAAGAAGTATTTATGTCAGAATCCCACCCTCCTCCCTCTACACAATACACCATGTTCATCCAAGGGACAACCAAATACAAGATCAGGAAGTACAAGGAAGGGGGCGTACTGTGGATGTGGGATACCCAAAAAGGAAATCCAACCAATGCCAAAGGAATAACTTAGTCATGGCTCGAACATTTCAAAGTTGGAAGAGAATCAGTGGATGACTCCTACTATTTGTCCACTTTGGAAGGAAGAAGGTGTCTATTACCGATTAGTGGGCACCTCCTCAAACCCAACCAAGGTGGGGAAAACTTACTTCACAGGTCAGTGCAGGTAAGTAGGCATTCTTGCATTCGCGTATTATACCATTTGCATTGCATGTTAGTTTGCTTTCACAGTTACATTATTGATTTTTTTTATTTTAGTCTATATATTTATATGTATGTTGGGGTGGCATTACCACCCTAGTTGGTTATTGATGTTTCTATTGAGATCGAGAAGGTCAGCAGGTTGTGCTAGAGATGTTTAGGTTCTCATGTGCTTTATGGTGATCACATGTCCCTGAGTTGGATCCAGATGTTATCCCCCACTTTTAGGGATAACTAGGAGATCATGTTTTGAGGCCCACGGGTCCTAGACATGGAGTATCGAGAGAAGGATTGACTTTAGCATGGCCCTGGATGGACCCCTTTTTATTTCTTCAACATCTTTATCTTGTCAGCAGTAGCAACATCCATCACCATTAGCTTGGTCTTGTGTCAAATATGGTTCTTGCTCCATGAGGTAATTAGTCCAGGTATCATGGTATGTGTCACTTTGATCATCAAAACCCTTGAATATGTGCATCCAATTCCTTTTGTTTCTAACGACTGATTGGATCTTACGCTTTCCCACTTGACCATGTTTGGGGGCATTGACAGGATGCCCTAGTAAGTCTATGTCTGTTGGTTTTGATTTTCCACTTGGGGGGGTTACTGAAAATCCATCATCTACTCCTTTTATGGCACCACCTTTTTCATCTTGCTTCCCACTCACTTATCCCATTCCACTTGTTCAGGCACTGGGTTGACCTATTTTCAAGGCTGCACCTTATCTCATGGGAAGAAGGGACTAAAGGTCTATAAGGTAAAAGCAAGCTGGTAAAAGATAAAAGCCTAAGAATAAAACCTCGAGATGCTTTGCCTAGGGATCCTTGAGAAAGCAATAAAAGGTTGCTTAGAAAGAAACAAGAGGGACCCGGAAAAGTAATAAAACAAGACCTAACCAGAGGATAGGGGGTCTCATCATGAGCCAGCCTATTAGGTCCATGGGTACCTAGAAGTATGACATTACCACCAGTTGGTTACCATGCGAGGGCAGTGACTCTTGGTTGCATGGATAAGGGAAAGGGGGTCTCATCACGAGCTGACCTTCTCATTTCTATAAAATTACTTGTGGGTAACATTGTCACCAATGGTCACCACGCCATGGTAGTGTCCCATGATTATCTCTTGAACAAAAAAGAAATAAATAATAAAAGGAAATAATGGGCTTGGGAAAAATGCATCGAGGACAGGTACAACTCGCCTTCTACAAAGGCACCCAAAAGTAACATTTTTTCATCCTCGGCCCTCATTGCACCCACCTGCTTGGACATCCCCTGACCAAATCACCCACTTACATGTCTTTGATGAGGTCTCTTCCGTGAACTTTCCTTTTCTAGTGGACACTAGCCTAATAGGACGCCTTTTCTTTTTCTCCAAATTTGTATTTCAGGCTTGTGTAATGCCTTTGACATTTTAACTAATGTATTATGGATTTTATGCACATGTTTAATAATAATTATGATGAGATGTGATTGACATTGCTATTGTCCCTGTGACTGATGAGCCCATGGAGGGCATAGTTGTTGATGTGCAAGATCATGCCCAATGGACAAGTACCATTTTGGACCGGTATACATGGGGAGATGATCAGTTCAAAACTCCATGGGGCTGAAGATCCCATCAGATGGATGTTGAGACCCCATAAAGGAGCAAAGACAGGACAGAGATGGATCAGGGGCTTTGCACCAGAGAAGAAGAGGGAATTCCACTAGAGGCACCCTATAAGAGCTTGACCTAGGGGAATTGGACCTTTTCTAGTGGGACGTTGGCCTTGGAAGGCCTAGGACGTCACCCATGATGACCATGACATCATCCACCTTATGGACGTCTTGGGAGGTAGACTGGGAAGTATTGGCATGTGTGGCAGGTTAGAGAAGCCCAAGAAGGGATAATTGTTTGCTCCAGGATGCTCCATTTTCCCTAGAAGGGGCTAATGTCTCCCTTAGAGGGGCTTGACTTCTCTTTTCATCTTGATTAGGGTTTTAATTTGACATTTTAATGTAAAAATAGTATGATTTAGTGTTTTGGCTTTGTTGGCCTTTTTCATGACCTAAAATGTAAATTTAGTTCATGGTACTGTATAAATGAAGGATTTTTACCTTCATTTTTTCATCATCTCACACTCACTCATTAGTGAGGTATGAAATTTGCACCCTCTCTTGGTTTATTGGATGAAATTGTGAGGTGCACTTGTTGAAGGAAGACTTTATTGGCATGTTTTTGCATTTCTCTTGGTGGAAGGCGTTACAACTAGGGTTTTCTATGCTTTTCTTGGTGATATGTAAGTGAATTTTTGCAAAAATTCTTGATTGAATGGTTGTATTTTTATTTCTTGCATATGGTGTTAAAAATTTGTTGAATGAACCCTAGGTGACAAGCACACATCATTGGTCCTTGTCTCATGTCCCCATTAAGATATTTTTCAGCCATTGTTTGAAGATGGGAGAGCCTAGCCCTAGTTACACTCTTCTTTTCTCTTCTTTTTGCTAGTCGTTTCCTTTCCTGAGCTAAGAAGGAAAAGACTTCCCAAGGCCTAGTTCCCATACACCTTGAGAATCGTTTTTCCCCTAGGGTTTGTTGGTGAAGCCTTACTGTAGCACCACTTTTCTTCTCAAACCCTTATTGTCTTGGTCTTATGCTATATATTCAGTTAGCTGCAAATACCATTGAGTTAAGGAAGGAGGAGAGAGCATTGAGGCCTAGTTCCCCTACACCAAGGTGAGCCTCTCTCCCCTAGGGTTTTGAATTTGAGGCCTTGCTTTAGCAACACCTCAAAGCTTCTCCCTCTAGTCCTTAGTTTTACTATCTTTGATCCTTTAGCTCATGCGTCCTGCACTTTTGACTCCGTTAACCCTAAGGCATTGATCTAAAGACCTCTTGTTTTGAAGTGAACTTGATCACGACAATTCTCAAAAATACCCCTAACTAACCTANACTTTCTTGGCATATTTTGGAATTTATCTTGGTGGAAGGTGTTACAACTAGGGTTTGCTATGCTTTTCTTGGTGATATGTAAGTGAATTTCTGAAAAACTTCTTGATTGAATGGTTGTATTATTATTTCTTGCATATGGTGTTAAAAATTTGTTGAATAATCCCTAGGTGACAAGCACACATCATTGGTCCTTGTCTCATGTCCCCATTAAAATATTTTTCAGCCATTGTTTGAAGAGGGGAGAGCCTAGTCATAGCTACACTTTTCTTTTCTCTTCTTTTTGCTAGTCGTTCCCTTTCCTGAGCTAAGAAGGAGAAGACGTCCCAAGGCCTAGTTCCCCTACACCTTGAGAATCATTTTTCCCCTAGGTTTTGCTGGTGAAGCTTTGCTGTGGCAACACTTTTCTTCTCAAACCCTTCTTGTCTTGGTCTTATTCTATATCTTCAGCTAGCCGCAACTTCCATTGAGTTAAGGAAGGAGGAGAGAGCATTGAGGCCTAGTTCCCCTACACCAAGGTGAGACTCTCTCCCATAGGGTTTTTAATTTGAGGCATTACTTTAGAAACACCTCAAATATTCTCCCTCTATTCCTTAATCATACTATCTTTGATCCTTTAGCTCTTACGTCCTTCACTTTTGACTCCATTAACCCTAAGGCACTGATCTAAAGACCTCTTGTTTTGAAGTGAACTTGATCACAACAATTCGCAAAACTAACCCTATCTTATAAACTAACCCTAACTAACCTATTGTTGTTGTCATCCCTTGCTATAATACCATTTGTGCAGATAATTTTCTCCTTATAAGAAATTGAATGGTGTTTTAAAGGCATAAATTGAATAAAGTGTTGATTTGTTGCATTGAATACCACATCGTTTCAACATTTATTGAAGAAGTGACATATTTATCATTGTTATTTTATAAACATTGACTTAGTCAATATTTATTATCAAATTTATTATATGTGTATTAGATAGTCATTGATTTATATGAATGAATAACCAAGCAAGAAATCCTTCACATGTTGTTTCATTATTTCTTTGTTCTCGGGCAGGGATACTTCTTGGTTACTACTTCCGGTTATCTTTTGGGGGGCTATAAGCTGGACTTTCTGATCAGGTGGTGACTTGTGAGAGGGATTACTATCACTTTGCTCTGCTAAATCCTTTTCCCTTCTCAAAACCTCAAGTTACCCTGGACGCTCCCCTGGGCTTTACCTCCCTAAATAGAAAGAACCTTCCCATCAAGGTGACAATGGGTGTCATTGGTTCCAGTTACGCCAGTTTGACTCTTTAAACTCTATCCTTTTATCCTTTCTACAAATTGTGTGATAACATTTTGGAGTTGTTTTCGAAGAGCACTGAGTCAAAACCTTCCTCAGACGACACATTTTCGGTAAGCCTTGCCTCTAGAATTCTTCATCTTGCAAGCTTACCTGGCGACTCCACCTTCGGTGTTTTCCTTTATCTTTTGATAGTTCCAAGAAAACTATCTGGCAACTCCACAAACTACAAGGAGGTACAATAATCCTCCTCTATCCTTCAGAAGAAAGCCTCCCCAAAAATCTCTTGTTGTAAGATCACTTTTTCTAGGTAATCTTCCTTTAAGAAACATGCCAAGTTCTCAGACCGCTACAACGAACCCAACTAACAACCAAAGACAATGGTCATATACTCTTTTCATACCACTAGACATGCCAGCCATACCAGGCTACTCTAGGAAAATGCCACCTAAGTATGAAAAGTGGTTGCCTAATTTTACTAGTACTGATGCAATCAGTGACGAAGAGCACATGAGTAACTTTTGGGCATTTTTTCAGCTTCACCCCATCAGTGATGATGCTGAATACTTGGTCATGAAGTTGTTCTTTGCTACCCTCCTTGATGCCTCAAGGCATTGGTACCTAAGCCTTCCAGATGGTGGTATTAAAACCATGGACAAACTAGAGGAAGCCTTTCTTAAGAGATGGATTATCAGAGAAGACCCTAACATGATCCTTACTAGGTTGAACTCCTTTTTGGAAACATGAGAATGAATCTATTCAGGAATTACATACTAGGTTTGAAACTTTGCTGCAAAATATCTCTGCAATCCATCATCCAAAAAGTGATTATCTTGTCCATATTTACACCAAGTCCTTTGCTAGCCAATTAGGTTATCTTCTCAAGGACAAATACCCCCAGTCGATATAAGAATCTCAAGAGTTAGGCACTAAAATCGAGTTCAACCTCCTTTCATCCAGGATTGAGCCTTTCACAAATCCAAGGGGAAACATGGACACCAAACAAAATATAGTCCACAATACCGAGCCTACATTAAACCTTTGTTCTAGTATTGCAAAACTACAAGATTCAATGGATGGTATCATAAAGAATTAGGAACTAATGATGAGTAGGATTGTCAACCTGGAGAGATCTCAGAGACAAGCCCCTAGGGTCCCGTACAAAGGTCAATTTCAAAAGGGAAACCAATTTTACAAACCAAAGAATGAGCAAGAAGTTCCAAACACCCTAGCTCCTACAAACATTGTGGATGAAAACCCTTGGTACTTAGAGTGAAGTGAAGCACATTGGGAGCATGAATGTCCTTACAATAACGATGGCCATCAACAAGTGAACAATATAGGCCACCTCATGGAAGGCCCTCAAATAAATATCCCCGTTGCAGAGCATCAGGAGGGCATGAAAGAAGTAGCTAGATTGCCTAGAATGGCAGTAATAAACAACCTAGAACAAGAATCAAAAGAAAATTTGAAGAAACAAGAGTTCCAGGTGTATAGAAGAAATAAAATTAGCAACCCTACCACTGAGCAAACAAAACCCCCATCCTTGGATGTGCTCCTTCCTAAATAATCCAAGACTGAAAGGGTGGACTTGAATTTTGACTTCAAAGGGGCACTATCCAAGATGCACATAACTATCCCTTTGAAAGAAGTCATTAAGGTGCCATCTGTCAAAGAATGTTTTGACAATTTCTTTCAAGGATCAGATGGACCCATGGACCCTCCTATCATGTTACAAGTTGATCACTTTAGGGTCCAGTATGACGAACATCCCCATTTATTCATGACCTTGATAATGAATAATAAGAGCCTCAACAACTACATGTTGGATATAGGGGTCGGTGCCAACATGATGTCCCTCAAGTTCATGCAACAATTAGGGTTGAAAGTCACAAGAACTTAGAGGAATGTGTATGGATTTGAGTCTAAATCCATACCAACACATGGGGTAATTGAGAATGTCCAAGCTTTCCTTAAATATTTCCCTGAAAAGTTCATCCACATGGACATAGTGGTCGTAGATGTCCCAGATGTGTGGGGGATGTTATTATCCAAGAATTGTTCATTTGAATTGGGGGGTACTCTTGATATAAACCTCACTTATGTGAATATACCATTCAAATATGGAGCCATTGGTCGTCTCCAAAATGTGCATTCATGTGCAAGAGCCTAATGTTTCCAATAAAGATGAGAAGGCACATGATGAGATCATATAAACTCCTCATGAGTATTCTCTAGAAGATATGTCTTTTGCGAGAGAAGAATAATTTGATCAAATTAAATGGCCCAACAAAGAGGAATACCAACAACTCTTGGACAAGTTCAAAAGAAGGGAAGTTGGGACTGTGAAGATACTAAAGAAAGTAGAAGATGACGTATAGATCCATCCATCCCGGCAAGAAGTATTTATGTCAGAATCCCACCCTCCTCCCTCTACACAATACACCATGTTCATCCAAGGGACAACCAAATACAAGATCAGGAAGTACAAGGAAGGGGGCGTACTGTGGATGTGGGATACCCAAAAAGGAAATCCAACCAATGCCAAAGGAATAACTTAGTCATGGCTCGAACATTTCAAAGTTGGAAGAGAATCAGTGGATGACTCCTACTATTTGTCCACTTTGGAAGGAAGAAGGTGTCTATTACCGATTAGTGGGCACCTCCTCAAACCCAACCAAGGTGGGGAAAACTTACTTCACAGGTCAGTGCAGGTAAGTAGGCATTCTTGCATTCGCGTATTATACCATTTGCATTGCATGTTAGTTTGCTTTCACAGTTACATTATTGATTTTTTTTATTTTAGTCTATATATTTATATGTATGTTGGGGTGGCATTACCACCCTAGTTGGTTATTGATGTTTCTATTGAGATCGAGAAGGTCAGCAGGTTGTGCTAGAGATGTTTAGGTTCTCATGTGCTTTATGGTGATCACATGTCCCTGAGTTGGATCCAGATGTTATCCCCCACTTTTAGGGATAACTAGGAGATCATGTTTTGAGGCCCACGGGTCCTAGACATGGAGTATCGAGAGAAGGATTGACTTTAGCATGGCCCTGGATGGACCCCTTTTTATTTCTTCAACATCTTTATCTTGTCAGCAGTAGCAACATCCATCACCATTAGCTTGGTCTTGTGTCAAATATGGTTCTTGCTCCATGAGGTAATTAGTCCAGGTATCATGGTATGTGTCACTTTGATCATCAAAACCCTTGAATATGTGCATCCAATTCCTTTTGTTTCTAACGACTGATTGGATCTTACGCTTTCCCACTTGACCATGTTTGGGGGCATTGACAGGATGCCCTAGTAAGTCTATGTCTGTTGGTTTTGATTTTCCACTTGGGGGGGTTACTGAAAATCCATCATCTACTCCTTTTATGGCACCACCTTTTTCATCTTGCTTCCCACTCACTTATCCCATTCCACTTGTTCAGGCACTGGGTTGACCTATTTTCAAGGCTGCACCTTATCTCATGGGAAGAAGGGACTAAAGGTCTATAAGGTAAAAGCAAGCTGGTAAAAGATAAAAGCCTAAGAATAAAACCTCGAGATGCTTTGCCTAGGGATCCTTGAGAAAGCAATAAAAGGTTGCTTAGAAAGAAACAAGAGGGACCCGGAAAAGTAATAAAACAAGACCTAACCAGAGGATAGGGGGTCTCATCATGAGCCAGCCTATTAGGTCCATGGGTACCTAGAAGTATGACATTACCACCAGTTGGTTACCATGCGAGGGCAGTGACTCTTGGTTGCATGGATAAGGGAAAGGGGGTCTCATCACGAGCTGACCTTCTCATTTCTATAAAATTACTTGTGGGTAACATTGTCACCAATGGTCACCACGCCATGGTAGTGTCCCATGATTATCTCTTGAACAAAAAAGAAATAAATAATAAAAGGAAATAATGGGCTTGGGAAAAATGCATCGAGGACAGGTACAACTCGCCTTCTACAAAGGCACCCAAAAGTAACATTTTTTCATCCTCGGCCCTCATTGCACCCACCTGCTTGGACATCCCCTGACCAAATCACCCACTTACATGTCTTTGATGAGGTCTCTTCCGTGAACTTTCCTTTTCTAGTGGACACTAGCCTAATAGGACGCCTTTTCTTTTTCTCCAAATTTGTATTTCAGGCTTGTGTAATGCCTTTGACATTTTAACTAATGTATTATGGATTTTATGCACATGTTTAATAATAATTATGATGAGATGTGATTGACATTGCTATTGTCCCTGTGACTGATGAGCCCATGGAGGGCATAGTTGTTGATGTGCAAGATCATGCCCAATGGACAAGTACCATTTTGGACCGGTATA
This sequence comes from Picea glauca, assembly GCA_000966675.3. NCBI lineage: Eukaryota > Viridiplantae > Streptophyta > Pinopsida > Pinales > Pinaceae > Picea > Picea glauca. Next base: position 13,709 of record JZKD02S2242725.1, read on the forward strand.
CATGGGGAGATGATCAGTTCAAAACTCCATGGGGCTGAAGATCCCATCAGATGGATGTTGAGACCCCATAAAGGAGCAAAGACAGGACAGAGATGGATCAGGGGCTTTGCACCAGAGAAGAAGAGGGAATTCCACTAGAGGCACCCTATAAGAGCTTGACCTAGGGGAATTGGACCTTTTCTAGTGGGACGTTGGCCTTGGAAGGCCTAGGACGTCACCCATGATGACCATGACATCATCCACCTTATGGACGTCTTGGGAGGTAGACTGGGAAGTATTGGCATGTGTGGCAGGTTAGAGAAGCCCAAGAAGGGATAATTGTTTGCTCCAGGATGCTCCATTTTCCCTAGAAGGGGCTAATGTCTCCCTTAGAGGGGCTTGACTTCTCTTTTCATCTTGATTAGGGTTTTAATTTGACATTTTAATGTAAAAATAGTATGATTTAGTGTTTTGGCTTTGTTGGCCTTTTTCATGACCTAAAATGTAAATTTAGTTCATGGTACTGTATAAATGAAGGATTTTTACCTTCATTTTTTCATCATCTCACACTCACTCATTAGTGAGGTATGAAATTTGCACCCTCTCTTGGTTTATTGGATGAAATTGTGAGGTGCACTTGTTGAAGGAAGACTTTATTGGCATGTTTTTGCATTTCTCTTGGTGGAAGGCGTTACAACTAGGGTTTTCTATGCTTTTCTTGGTGATATGTAAGTGAATTTTTGCAAAAATTCTTGATTGAATGGTTGTATTTTTATTTCTTGCATATGGTGTTAAAAATTTGTTGAATGAACCCTAGGTGACAAGCACACATCATTGGTCCTTGTCTCATGTCCCCATTAAGATATTTTTCAGCCATTGTTTGAAGATGGGAGAGCCTAGCCCTAGTTACACTCTTCTTTTCTCTTCTTTTTGCTAGTCGTTTCCTTTCCTGAGCTAAGAAGGAAAAGACTTCCCAAGGCCTAGTTCCCATACACCTTGAGAATCGTTTTTCCCCTAGGGTTTGTTGGTGAAGCCTTACTGTAGCACCACTTTTCTTCTCAAACCCTTATTGTCTTGGTCTTATGCTATATATTCAGTTAGCTGCAAATACCATTGAGTTAAGGAAGGAGGAGAGAGCATTGAGGCCTAGTTCCCCTACACCAAGGTGAGCCTCTCTCCCCTAGGGTTTTGAATTTGAGGCCTTGCTTTAGCAACACCTCAAAGCTTCTCCCTCTAGTCCTTAGTTTTACTATCTTTGATCCTTTAGCTCATGCGTCCTGCACTTTTGACTCCGTTAACCCTAAGGCATTGATCTAAAGACCTCTTGTTTTGAAGTGAACTTGATCACGACAATTCTCAAAAATACCCCTAACTAACCTA
>JZKD02S2242736.1:22569-37248 GCA_000966675.3 Picea glauca
AAAACAGAAAATTAAAAGTTAGTGGAGAATGCAAGCCCTGGAGACTCTTGGGTTGCTTACAATCAAGAAAATAGATGAGAGAAGTAAGGGGTTTTGTTACCCCAAGTTGGAGGCTTTTCTTGAGTGTTTTGTGGCCCCAAATTGGCAGCACCTCCCCTTGTCTTGGTGAGAATCTGCAAAAATCAGCAAGCAAAAGCTTGCTGGAAATGCTGTAAAATGTACAAAACAACTCAAAATTTTTTTGTTAGTGAAAAACATAAATTTTTACTGTAAAAATCTGAATGTAAAATGTGTATTTTATGCCTATTTCAGAACTGAAAAACAACCAGAAATCCCCAAAGAATGATAGAAGTTAGAACGGAAAATAAATGGAGGAATCCCTTGGTTGAACAAACAACTTCCCAGATCTGAAAATTGCTTCCCCAAACCCTTAGTGACCTGCAAATGTGTGAGATCTTGCTACAAAACAACAAGGAGGTGAGTACATGAAATGGAAATTGCAAAATACTTTCCAATACCATACAAATAACTCACTAAGTCTACAACAATACTACCATAAACTTACCCAAGCAAAATACTTTGCTTGGGATCTTTTAAATTAGATTTGAAAGCAAGAAAAACCCACAAGAAACTATGACAACAATATCACCTCAAACAAAGACCATGAGGAGCATCAAGAAGACTCCCAATGCACCATGAAATTCCCTCCAAGGCTTTTTTTTATTCCAATAGAAATAGGTTGCTGCAAATACTTGCAGCAAGCTTTACACGAGTAAGAACAAATGGGAGAAAGAGAGAAGAGGGAAAGAAGTGGGAGATATTTGGGCATAGTAACAATGCACTGAGAATAGATGTGAAATGAGGGAGGGGTAGGCATTCTTTTATACTTGGGAGGCAAGAGTGACCCCTCTTGGATGCGTTCCAAGTGTCACTCACCCAAAAGAAGTCATGATCTCAAGGAGGGCACACTTTTAGGGTTTTAGTCATCTCGGGTTTGTGAGGGATGAGTGAGGGTGAGGGGAAACACCTTTTTGACATATTCCAACATCAAATTAGATCAAGGGGGCCACACTTAGGGGGAAAGGGGTTTTCACTTTTTAATTTTTTACTTTGGTTAAGTTACTCACCAAGGGGGGTGTAACTTCCCTAGGGGGGAAGACAGGTTGTGAGTGTGGCTATGTGAGGGGGGTGAGTTTAAGTTAGAAAAATGTTTTTCTAACTTAGGAAATGGGTTAGGCATCATCTCCCACTCTTTCTCTAACCTTTTTTCTCATTTTACAAAAATTGACATTTTTACTTAGCCAAATTAAAGCAATTAAATTGCTGACTTGGACTGACTTGCACTCCTCATGGACAATGACCTAGAAAAAATTGTCCAATTGAGCTGAAACTTGGTCCAAGGGTGTAGGGGGTCTCATTCCATTTCTTTTGAGTACTCACACCCCTACCAAAATCCCCTAGGACCTAATTTTTACATCAAAATTAATTAAAATTACCATTAATTGGGTAATTTTAAAAAATTAAAAAAAAACTACTTAGACTTGATGGAATTCCGCAAGACTCTAGGAGATGTCTAGCATGGTCATTTACAATATTCCTAGATCCTAGTCACCCATTGGGCTCGATCATTAGAACGCCTTTCACCACTTTGGAGGATTATTGGGAGTGAAAAACTCAAGGGTAATTAAAATGGTTGGTTAGGCCAGATCAATTACCTGAGGAAAAAAAACACTTGATGAAAGTTCTTCCCTAATGATAAAGTCCTAGGCAACTAACCTAAAATATGATCCATGCAGACCCATTATATTATTATCCCACGTAGGGGAGCGAAAATTCCAGCTACAAAAAGAAGTGTGGAGGGAAAAATTGCCTTATAGAACCAGTAAGTCTTCAACTTTGTTGGATCATCAAGTACATAGCTTCATGGCACATGGAGTTGACCCCCTAGTTGAAATAGGTGGTCAACAAGCCTCGTTGTAGCTAAACAAAGAGTCAAACTTGAAGGCTTGGGTTCCGATGGCAGAGAGGAAAGGGTTAGGAAATCCAAGATCACATTTGTGAAGGAAAAGGACATGGCGAAGTTGGCCTACTCATCAGAAGAAAGAGAAGTAGTACATGAAGGTGGAAGATCACTACCACCTTAGCCTTCTTGGGGCGGATTACAAAAGGGCAATGATGAGAAGAGTTCAAAGACTCGGCCTACACTTGCACTCAGAAGAAGCAGTGAGCAAATTAGTCGGAAGTAGAAAAAGAACCGTGGGGATGCATCACATAAGGCATCTCTTGTTTGTCATTGCTGCAAGAAGAAAGGCCGTAGCACTATTATTTGTTGGTACTTAGAGGCATGCTCATTCTATGGGAAGAAAGGCCATCTTGAGGCATCTTGTTGGGAGAAGCAAGCCACATGCCACAACCTTGAATGGTTTTAGAGGAAGAATGGCAAGAAGACTACCCCAATACAATAACGAACTCATAGGCACATGGAGAGGACTATGTTAAGTAGTCCATGAAGCAACAACAAGAATTTTTTCCACCACTGCGAGTTGAGTGGATATTGGAAAGCAAAGTGTTGGCAATTTCATCTAAAGCTTCGCCCCAAAACCCACACAACCAAGAGAAGACTGTGGAGAGTGAAGAGTAAAGATGATGAAGAGTTCCCTGCATCTCCAATCCAAGGAGCATAAGTTGTCCAAATAGTTATAGCAGCATAGGAGGTCAACATTGCCATTGAAGAGGATAGTGGGTTGATCTCAACAACCAAGGTAGCCCCATTCCAATTGTTACTTGCAATCTACCATAAGAAGTTTGCCTTCATGGAGATGTATCAGAGATTGGTGTAGGGAGGTCAATGACAATCTCTCGTCCTTGTATTGTCCAAATCTTGAGGCATTCCCCTGTCCTCAAGACTGTAGCATATTGATTATTGTCCCCTATAGTCATAGATGCGTACGATTCGTCAAATGCTTTGTCCTATTACATTCTTCGTAAGAGGTTAAAAGAATTATTACAAGTTCACATAAATGTAAAATTCATGATGACATGCCATAGTGTTGGTGGCGTATTGGTTGTATTGTTCCAACAATGTTGTTTATGCACTCGGACAACCAAAAATTGGAGATGGAGTGTTTGGAAATTTTATGAACAAGCATCTAAACCATCCTATACCCACATATTTTAGATTTGTCTACTGCAATGACATCATTCCTAGATTATCCTTTGATGATGATATATTTTTGTACAAGCACTTTGAAGTATGTCCTTACTACAACAATTGCTATCTCAAGAAGAGTGTGCAAAATATAGTACAAAGACCATATAATTGGTAGTCCTCTAGAAGGAGTCAATTGGTATTTTTTTTTCCATCCATTGAATTGAGCAACAAAGTGTTTGTAGTGAGCATGGGAACTAGTCTCAACATTACACCAGTCTCAAATGGAGCTTACGCGAGCAAATTGTGGTGGTGACGACTAGGGTTTTTCCCTAGCCACACACACAAGCTAACCCCCGGCCTAGCATGGCCGACCTAACCTCATCAAACTTCAATTCTAGGCATTCCTCCTCGGTGGCAGTGGATTTGATCTGTTCTCCCTCCCCCAACAACTCTAACATTTGCATGGCGGTAGCTCATTCTGCTTCAACTATGTATTCCTCCTCTAGTGCATATGGTACTTGCATGGAATCTAGTCTTGGGCAATCTATGGGAGCCAACATGGATAATAGACGTAGATCCATCCTCTTCCTACTAATGGTAATTTGGGTAAGGCTTCTTTCAATGATATTGTGAAGAATGTCTCGCGTTCTCCTCGTCTTTTGGTTCAAGAGGATCCAGTCATAACTATTCCCGTAGTGAAAGATGTTGTAGTCCATGCTACCTTTTACAATACCAATGGTCTTGTGTGTCACTTCAACAATTTCTGGCCTTGTTTAGTTGGTCTATACAAATGGATTTTGGACTCTTGGAAACATGAGTTAAAAGAGGAGGCTTTTATTTATCCTTGTGCAAAGGGTTTCTTCATTGTTGACTTTGATCTTGCAAGATAGGGATTTGATTTTAAACTTTGGGCTTTGTTTCTGGGGAAATTCGAGATTATGTATGAAACCATGGATTCCATCCTTCAACCCAATGACAGATACCCTATGTTTAACTCTTGTGTGGGTTAGAATTCCAAATCTTCCTTTACATTTTTGGGGTTTAGAGTCTAGACTCTCTTTGAATCATTGGCAAAGCCCTTGGAAGATACTATTACAGAAGTGTTGAAACAAAGAATTGTAGCACCACTACATATGCACAAATATGTGTGGAAATGGACTTAAGCAGAGGGTTTCCGATAGAAATAATTTTGACAGGTGAAAACTACGCCTAGACACAAAAGCTTGATTATGAACATGCTTCTTTCCACTATAGAGTTTGCTTTGAAACATGGCATATAGAAGCAAATTTCCCAAAAGGACCAAGCCAAGTTAGGAAGCACTAGTGAAAACCAACCTGGTGGGTTGGAGCCAAGGAAGAACATCAATTGATTAGAAAGAAAGATCCACCTGAATTGGACCTGTTACCACCCAAATTGTACGTGATGATGAAATCCCTAATCCACAAGGTATAATCCGAGGGAAAACTCTAGGAGAGGTCACCACTGTCACCTCAACAACTTGTCCTCTTCTGCTTTAGGCCGACTCTTCTTCGACTCAAGGGGGGTATTCCCTATTAGGATTACTAAGACCAAGCAATGAAGCATAAGGTGACGTTGAGAGTAGCCTTAGTAAAACGAGGTTTTGGAGTTTTTTTAGAAAAAGTGATGGAAGGATATCAAGATCAATGCTAGATCCAACTAGGGCAATGGAGTCAAGATGAATCAAAAGGTAAATGAATTCAAGAAGAAACCCTCCGGGGAGTTGGCTTACTTTCTCGAAGGATTAGGGTTTGAGACTAGCACCATGAGGTTGAAATAATCCCTCACCCAAATAGATCAGCAATGAACATCAAGGTTTACAAGAAGGGCTTCCTCATGAGAATGGCCTTCGCCATCAAAATCAACTATGGCTCGATGAAAACTACTTAATACTTCAGCCAAGGAACCATAAGGAAAAACATAGCATGGTATCAAATACTCACCAAACCAACAAGGAAGAATGAGGACAAGCCTAAACTCCTTCCTCCAAAGTAGTTTTGCAACTCCTCAATGGATCGATTTTGAAGGCTTAGTAAAGATTTGAGAAATTCCACCATTAATCTTCATGCACCAAATAAAACCAAATAGGAAAAGCTTCAAGCATGAATAACATTCATCCACAAAGAAAGAACCCTTAACACCATAAATGCTCCAAGAAAGATATATTGATTAGGCTCCAAGAGAGAGAGCTCCAAATTATCCAACCATGAGTGAAAATGAGGGAGTGCATCTCTTTATATAGGTGATGTATCTCTCCCTTTACAATAAAATAATAATTTCTCATGTGCTTCCTTAAGTTTAGCCTAAGGAAAACCAAAATTACAACTAAATAATCTAAAACAGAAATAAAGTAACAGTGGTCAAGCCACATGTACAATGAACAAGACAAAGTAAACCCCAAAGGTGAGGTTTTTCCTCCCAAAGAAAGGTGAATGCTGCTCCAAGATGCCACGTTGGCCTCCAAAGGCTCCCTCAACATGTGTAGATGGTCAACGTCCTCCTCCTAGAACAAATCGATCCTCCAAAAGTTGGCATAAACCCTTCAAAGGGGTTCGGCTCCTTCAAAGACAGCTCCAAAAGACATGGTATAATGCTCCATAACCCTCCAAGAAAGCCTAAACGTGATGGCCCATGCCCATACCTCAAGTCAAGAGGGCTCCATGAAGCATGGGGATGACTTTTTCGAGTCAAAAGCATGTCATAAAACCCTTAAAATTCATTTTGACGTCAAGGTATAGGGTTGGCCCTCTCATAACAGCTCCAAAAAGAAGGTGATATAAGGCTCCAATACCTCCAAATACCAAATGAGAGTCTAAGGTCATATCTTGGGTTAAGGGGCCTCCATGATGTATGGGAGTGACTTTTCAAGTAAAAAATGAGCCATAAAAACCTCCAACAACCATATTGACGTCAAAATAGATAGGGTTGACCCCTCAAGTTCAGCTCATTAATCTTGGAGTCATGTCTTCAACCCATCTTCATATGATCCAAGCATTCTAGGTGGGTGCCATGTCAACATAGATCATTTGATTTACCCCTCCAAGGCATCACATGTTACACATTAACCCCCACAGCTGTCCATATGGCTGAAAGTGCAAGTTGGCCCTCCAAATGAATACAAATCAGCTTCAAAATGGCAAACTAGGGGAACGTTTTAGCCCCTTCCACATGGCATGCATAGGGGAAGTCTACATGAGCATAATCACCCCCAAAGTGCCCCAGAGAATGAAACTTGTGCCTTGGGAGATGTGGTTGGCTCAAAAAAAGCTACAGTCCCAAAAATCAGAAAACCACAAACTGTCTTGCTCATTAAAATTCATGTGAATACCCTGCTGGAAAGAGGGGTAACAGGACCCTCTCACGGAAGAGCCAAAGGTGGATCCAGAGGAAATTAGGGATACTCCATCAAAAGAAGACCCTCCATCTTAGCAAGGATTGGCACAACAAGGTACGGTGGAAGGGGAACTTGCTTTTCCTTCAGATTCGGATTAGGATGCAGAGCCCCTGCTTAGCCCACTAACTAAGGCGAGCTAGGTGGATCATGCTGAAGAAGATGATACACAAGAACAATTAGAACCCCCAGATCGGGATTGGCAGGAATAACATGGACCTCATTAAAGACAAAGGAAGCTTGGACATTAGTAGTAAAGAAGAAAAAATATCCTTCAATAGCACAGTCAATGGTTACAAGAATCTGTGCCTGTAATCCAGTTTAGTCATGAAATACTTCTATCTTTTTTATGTCAGCAATTTATCAAAATTTGCTCAGGTAAGAAATATTGGGATGAAGTTTTTGTGGACATAAGTATTTTATGTATATGGCAAATAAAGAGCTGACAATTTTGCTTGAAATCTAAGGCTAGCTATTTTTGTAAGGTTTGTCGATTGGTAGATTGCAGAACAGAGGTTTCCCTATTTGGGCATTCACTAGTGTAATTGTTTCCCACTGCTGTTGTTGGCATGGGTACTATTGTCCCGAGTAGAGCCATCCTCATACCTCAAGAGTAGGAGCAAGCTTTGAAGTAGAGAAACACAGCCAATTTTTGTGTGCTTGCTTGGCAACAATTAGAACAGAGAAACCAACCTAGAGTCCTGACTACTATTGCGTTGTTAGCTAGTTGTTCTGTGCAGGCGACACTGAGGACACAGATCTTTGTACAAGATTGAGAACAGAGGTCAGATTTTAATTTCGGCAGAGTCCATGTTGGTGAAACGAGTGGGCTATAAGTCCCTCAATTAAGGATCAATGTGTCCAATGACGGCGTGTGTATGGAGGCTGGACAATGAGTCCGTCCCTCAACTCCATGAAGTGCTCAGTGTAGAAAGCTATCTTTGAACATGAACTGCCCAGCGGGTTTATGCAAGTAACCTATATGAACTGCCTATAGGTGTCATCCCAGATGATCCCCTTCAAGTTTTGCCTAGTAGGTAGGAGGTGACCTCGTGCATCAAGGGAGTTTTTAACAGAGGAAGCCCTTCCATCGAAATACCCACAAACACTAAAAGTTCTGAGACCACCACAGAGAGAATGAAAAAGCAAGCTACTGCCAGCATGGTAAAGTACCATGTAGGACGATGGATGATTGGTGCACAAATGGAGCTAGGTGCCACCCGTTGATTTTTTTTTGTTTACTGATGTGCCTGCTGTGAATTTAAAGGGCAACAATCATCCAGATATAATTTTCATATAGAAGGCAAGGTTGCACAACATATTTAATCAATCTACAATCTTAACAGTAAAGTGCTGGCTGTCTTAGAACAGTATTTTCAATTTTCTGCAATTTATATCTCCTTATTAGCATTTTTACAGAGACAGACATATTAATGAACAATCTATAAAAGCAATTTGCTTCTGCATTGTCTCCTTTTCTTATTTCTGTTTCATCTTCTATAGTCTTGTTGTAAAATACAGGGAACATGGCAAACCTTTTCCATTTTTCTTCTAGCTCAGAACTAATTAGGAAGTGTAAACTGGTATATATTATCCGCTCCTGCATCTATTTGGATGGTCATCTTCCAGGGTTTGGTTTATTACATATCATATGGCTAGGCTTTTTTAACAATAGTATAAAAGCTTTTCTGATTGCACCCATTTTATAGTTTTTGGATGTTTAAATCCATTTCACTTTGCATGATACATTGTTCAACACCTGATAATTCATCTTTGAGGATCTGTTCATCATTATCAGTGCATATGCTTTGTTGGTTAGAGGTAGATTGGCCCCATGCAGTAAATGCAATTTAATCTTATAAGCCTTGAAATTTAAGATTATGAATCTAGCTTGTATGTCCTGATTTTACTGATTTATCGTTGAAAACCACATGGAGTAGTAGCATATGTTATGATGGGAAGTTTAGGTCAATATTCTAGTATTTTGTTTTGAACAGTGTTGCAAATATCGGTGATATATTGCCAACATTGCAATTATCCGAGCTTAGTGATATTATCACTGGAAAAAATCATTATTTTTTCAAATTTTGAATATATCGCGATATTTTGAAAATATCGTGATATATCAGAAGAAAATGGAACATATCAGCTGAGTCAAGAGATTTTTGGATTTTTTTGCTCGCTTTAAAGAGGGAAAGCAGGGGATTGAGAACAAAGGTGTTACTCATTGTTACATTTGCCCATAAAAGTGGTAGAGGGAGGGGGTTGCTTTAGATGTTTAAAAAATGAAAAAAAATAATACTTTTTGTATTTTTTTAAGTTTGCCGATATTTTTCTATATTTTCCCTGTTGTTGCCAATAAGTTTCTTTCTGGACCCTTGGCAATATATTCACCTACACGATGTTTGCAACATTTATTTTCAAAGTCTCGACAAGTCTTATTGCAAGTATGATAATATCCTATCTTTATGACATTTAGAAGCTTCATAGTTGGGAATGTGGTCTGAGCTTCCAAGTCTTTATTCTAGTGAGTTTCCTTGAAAGGTTTTTCACCTTTTTGGGAAATATTTTTCAGTTGATAGTAATATATTCTAGTTTAGTTCTGTAAAATGTTTTCTTTGCATGTCAGCATTCTTTTTAGAAACTTTATGTTTTTTAATATGCCTACCAAAATGGTTTTTTAATCTGACTTACCTTCTTTTGCATTTTTCTCTCTTTGGTGAAATGTGTAAAGTAATCCTTTTGTTGACCTTCTTTGCCTATGCCTGTTTTGGAAGTACTAACATTTCTGTCTTTTGTTATGTTGAATGAATATCATAAAGTCAATCCTTCCCTTGTGCCTACTAATGTTCATTTGGTAATACTGTAGGCCCATGGTCATTTTGGGGACACTGCATATTCTAGATTCCAGTTGATTCAGGACCTGTCAATGCCAGTTGGAGAACCCTGAAAACAAGTTGAAACAAGATTCAGAAATGGCTTTCGATCCCAGTGCTCCATATTCATCCGTTATGGATGATGTCCCACTCAAGCTTCTATTTGGGGTAAGCAATCTAAAGACACGGCGTCGAGCATCAAAAGAAAAGAAGAAAAAAGAGATAGGGTCACATTCTCCTAAGGATTTAGTTGACTCAACAAATTCTGCTCGAAGCAAAGTGAAAGAGTCACTTGCATCTGTTTTGGAGATGGATGTTCAGCAACAAAAAGATTATGTAGATACCAGAAGTCAACTTGAAGCAGGAGTCACTGAAAAGTGTTTGGATGTAGAACTCCATACTGTGGAAACTGCTGATATTAATTTAGAAGTGGAAACAGATGAAGATTGTAATGGAGAGCAGTCATCTAATGCTTTGAAGCAAAGTAAGAATTTCTTGCAGAAACCTAAATTGGAAAAGGAAGCAAATGATACTCAAATGGGCCATTGCTCGAAAACACCATGTCATGACATCCCAGAAGAATATCCCCATAAAAGGATAAAAATAGAGAAAGAAGAAAGTGATGTAGAAGTGAAGAAACAAATAATTCAAATTTCTGATGAAGCACAGACTATTGCAGGTCAGGTTGAAGCAGAACTTTTCAAACTGTATGGCAGTATTAATAAGGAATACACCAAAAAGGTCAAGTCCCTTGTTGATTATTTTAAAGGTCATACCACTCCCAAATTAAGGGGTTATGTACTTTCTGGCAAAATCACACCAGAGAACTTATGTTGCATGACTGCAGAGCAATTAGCATCTTGTGAATCATCGGGGTGCAGAGTTGCTAAAGATGAAGAGCTCACAGACATGCTTGTTGTGCATAACACAGATATTGATGAAGTAATGGCTAAAAAGATTGACAAAAATGAATTTCAGGGAGATGTTCAAAAGAATGATTCACCTTTAGGAGTTAAAGTTACTGGAGGTCACCTAATCTCTGGATCCGAAGTTAAACAGGAGGTAAATGAAGTTAATGAAGTTAATGAAGTTGCTAGTTTAAGTCAAGATGCTGGTTTAGTGGGAATTGTGGATAACCATGTTGTTACAGGTTGCTCTGATTATATGAGTTCAAACACTTCCTTGGATCAAACTGTAGGGGTGACAGAAACAAAATTGGGCTTAGCTCAAGTGTTCAACATGGAATCAGTGGATGATAAAATAACACTTCCCGCCATTGTTTCTCTTAATGAATTCATGAAGTTTAAGGAAGATCAGTCAAATGACAGTGTAAAAGTAGATACAGTGCAATACGATAAGCCTAAGGAAAATCGATCAAATAACAGTGCAAAAGCATATAAAAATCATAAAGAAGGTTCGCTTAAAGAGAAGGAAACTGATTCAGGTGACTTGCAGTCCAAGTGGAGCAATTCTTTCTTACACAAACATTCAATTACGGATGCTGGTGCTGTTATAGGAAAGAAAATCAATGCTGGCAATGAACACACTGAAAACTTGAAAAGCGAATTAGCAGATTCAAATGAGGCAAATGAATTACAAGTAGGGAAACAAGTTAAACTATTGCCAGATGAAAAACTTTGGGAAGGATGTCTGCATCTGAATGCATATATTTCTGTTATGGCAACTGCCTTCTTCAAAAGGTTCAAGTGCTTTCTGCCTATCCTTAAATTGCTGTTGTCCAACATTTTTCTTGTAGTTATCATGAGAACTTGGATTTCTTTTCCATTTTTTCTCTTTTTGACAGATAGCTTAGTCATTGCAAAGCTTTCAGCTCTGGACAAAAACTCTTGCTGCCATTAGCTGTGATGCAACCTTTCTAATCATGGATATTTCCATGCTAGAGAAATTTTGCATGCTACTATATACTGATTTGTATTCTTGCTGTCTTGGTTAAAGTGCAACTACCTTAATCACTAGGATAACCTGTTGTACATTATTGGTTCATTTTGAATTTGTGTTCTTTTATACTGTACAATATGTATGGAAATCTTGCTCGAAGTTTATTTGTTCTAATTACAAGAAGATAGGTTGAGGGGCATATCCTGGTGGATGGAAAATTTACTTCCTAAGACTTTATGTTGTCTATTTAGCTACTACACTGTCCGAATGTCAAAACCAATGAAATTGTAAATTTTTATGCTTGATTTAGAAAACATTTTATCAACAAATCAATTTCTACTCTACCATGGTATGTGCTTTTTTCATTTAGAACAATTTAGTATATGCATGGGTTTGACTGCTCTAACCAACTAGAATGTCTCTGCAGTGGTGGGAAAGCTCGGACAAACAATTGGTCTAAGGTCGTGGAGGTTAAGGGAAGAGTGAGGCTAGATGCTTTTGAAAAGTTCCTTCAGGAGTTACCCCTATCTCGGAACCGTGCACTAATGGTACTTTTCATTTTTACTTGTTATAATTTATATAACACTATTTTGTTTAGTTTCTAGTAAAGATGATAGTACTGTTTTATGAAATGCCTTTTTATATGTTTTAACCTACAGACAACAGGGTATTCTTATCGGTTCAATCAAAGTTCAAATTACCATGGAAGCTAGACTGAAGTTTGGCATTTTATAGGCCAAATTATTTGGTCACAGTTTTCCTAGGAAGCTAGACTGAAGTTTGGCATTTTATAGAACATCGAAACAAAGTTCAAATTACCATGGAAGCTAGACTGAAGTTTGGCATTTTATAGAACATCAAAACAAATAAAATGAGTTCACAAATGTTGGTTTAAACTTTAAACTAGTTTGAAAATCCAGGAAACATCAAAACTAGTACTACAGAAAAAAGAAACACTCCTTACAGGCTGTGACAGTTAGGCTATTGAGAAAATTTGAAATCATAGGCATTTAAGAAGGCCCTGCAGCACTATACATGAAATTAATCATTTATTTACACACACAAGGTTTTTAATTTTGATTTTTAGTTGGTGAGATTCCGGGTTCAATGTAGCTTGACACTTATTAGATGTCCATGCTCTTGCAATGGCGTAGGAGGTATGATCTACTGTGCATTTTTATCAAAGTTGCAGAATATTGACTTGGCGAGGGTCCAAAATTATTGATTCAAGAGAAACTCAACAATGACTTAGCAAGGGTCCAAAATCATTGACTCAGGAGAAACTCGGCAAAAAATCGGCAAACAACAAAAAAATGCACAAAATTTGAATTTTCTTCAACTAAGTTAAAACAGAAACTTAAAACAACATTAGATAATCACATTGCCACATAAATATGCAAAGGAGATACCTATGTAAGATGGCGAGGGTCCAAAATCGTTGATTCAAGAGAAACTCAACAATGACTTAGTGAGGGTCCAAAATCGTTGACTTAAGAGAAACTTGGCAAAAAATCAGCAAACAATGAAAAAAATGCATAAAATTTGAATTTTCTTCAACTAAATTAAAACAGAAACTTAAAACAACATTAGATAATCACATTGCCACATAAATACGGAAAGAAGTACCTATATAATATGTCAAACCATATACATCAGAAAATAATTGTTGGTCGTTGTCTAGGGTCAAGAGTCAAATTTGTAAACTCAAACAAAATATTACATATTAAAACCACAGATATAAATGTATCTACTATCAATGCCCTTTGCCCTTTTAAATGACCTATATTGGGTCCTCCTCTAGGACTGGAATCTCCTGCATTTGGCATCGAACATGTAGTAAGGAGTCTTGTGGATAGTGAATGACTCTGATGGTCATCCTGTGGTGCCTCGTGCTCCTGGCCTTCTCCTCATCTAACCAATCAGATAAATCCTCCACACTAGATCCCTCCGTCTCCATCACCTAGTTAGAAGAGTCAATATTATCCATGTAAATGGCCTCTACATTAAGTGGTTTCTCCAACTGCAGAACCCACAACCGAATATTGTTGTAGATAAACATCATATCATTCAGGTGGTCGTATTCCAACATGTTGCGTTTCATTGAGTATATTTTTACTAAAACTGCACTCACAACCAAAGCAGTGCAAGTTTGTTTTAACACCAAACTTTCAGGATTTTGAAGACTTGGTGTTTGTTCACCATAATTAGCCCAATAACAATCCACAAAAAGTAAATAAAAAGAAAACAAATAAAATTACTTTTCCCTCCACTGTCAAATATGAAAAAAAGAAAACGAATAAAATTACATTGAATCTTACAATTTGAAATTTGTAATGAATTTACTTACCTTGCAACATAGTTTTCCTTTCCTCCATTGTCATTTCATAATCAAATAATCCGATAACTCTCTTATACAACTCCAGCCCAACCTATATATCAGTCAAATAATCTGATAACTCTCTTATACAACTCCAGCTTCACATGTATATCTTGATATGCCTTTGAATAAGATATGGTTTTGAGCTTTTGAGAGATGGAATACAATCTCTTTCCTAAATATATGCCAAGCACCAGAAAAGTCACTCCTCCAAAGTTGTTTATCAAATTATCACCTAAAAGTATGACCTTCCATGTTAACTATGATTGCACATTCTGGCTACACATGGTATCTGTTAATTTCCTTACAACTTGAGCTTGTTGACAAAACCAAAATATATGCTTAATTACTTTAGAGTGCCTGCAGAATCTGCATTTACACTAGGCAAAGCCAAAACGGTAAAGATGTCAACATGTAGACAATCCTCCCTGAGTCAACGACCATGCAAAATAGCTTTCTTAAGCTTTGGAGGTGATTTCTAAATCGCGTAAAGCTGATATAGCCAAATATGAAGCTCAGAATGTAACTTCCATATTTTATTCAACCTCGTCTCTAACAATGGAGTCAGGATGAGCCGCTTGTAACCATTGACCAACATGTATTTGGTGAAAGGCTTCCTGCACCCTTGAAGCCCAATCTTTCCACCAACATTTTGGAGGATTAACCTCAAGCTTGAAATGCAAACAACCAGGAATTAAAGCCGGTATTTTTTTAAAAATAAATGTATTCAAATTCCTTAATTGAAAGGTTTGCGTGATTTGATCCCAATGGGTCCTATCTTTGGAGTCATAAGAGAAAAAATCTTGCAGAGATTTGATGCTTTGTTGGAAGAAGCAAAGAGTTGAAAACTATGGGTTTTCAACAAAAGGCTTTTTTTCCTGCAAAATGATGGGAAACCACTTGAGGAAATGTCCATTCACAAACTAGCCAACTCTAAAACTTTCTCATTTCTAGTGCAAGGAGGGT
>JZKD02S2242747.1:25671-37248 GCA_000966675.3 Picea glauca
TGTGGACCATTAGAGAAATATGTACAAGAAACATGACTGTAGAAAGAAGATAGAGTGCAATACCTGCAAAAAATATAAATTGAAAGGTATAAGTGTTTGGCTACACATCTATATTTAAAAAAGTGGAATAACTATATTGATAAACAAAGCAGGATGCGATCAATAGACTTATAGTGAGGGTACATAAGAGCCCTTTGGTTATTTTCTTGCGGCTGTCATTTCATTGATGTCGTCAACGATTGTGGTTTCAATGATGTCGTTGACGACTGCTGGAATCCTAGCAACTGCCTGTTTCCTTTCGTCGGCGGCCTTCTTCAATTCCCTTTCAAGCCATTCTTCAATGTAGGTTCTCATTGGGGCGATGTTGATCTCATTCTAGATTTTTATGTTGAAAAGATCGTTTTCTAATTCTCGGAAGTCGATAGAAAGATTACACAGAGCCTGATGAATTTCCTCATTTTGTATTGAATATTTGACTAGCCAGTTGTCGACGTGAGCTTGATGAAATTGAAGGATACTGTTAAACGTTTCCAGAGGCAAGGCCTTAAACATAACAACCTGTTTATCAAACTCTTGCCTAGTTAAGGGCAAGGAGTTTGCGATTAAGTCGGGGTCTTGGAAGTCGTTGGTTTTTCCAGATAAGTTTATTCTTGATAGACTTATGAATAATTTATCTTTCTTCGATATGGCTTGTTCACATGATTGAACAATGAGATGCAAGTTCTTTACTTTTTATTTCCCACATGCATTCAATTGACCGATATAGTTTTTGGATGGAATATCTTGTTCTCTTCTTTTTGTTTCTGTCATATTGTTAACAATGGTGCCAAAAGGAAGGACTGTTTTTAAAAAGAAATTTTCTTCATCTTTTAACTCCGCCTGCAAATGTTCGAGAAAACTATGTTCCCTGGTTCCAAGGGAAGTGATTGTTTTTGTTGTTTTCCATTCCTCAGTAACTAGTTCCATTATTTTCTTTATATTATTCTCCACATATCCTCTACAGGATGTGAGAAGGGTGGATGATGCTTTTACATTGGCTGCAGGGGTGGTAGGCATGGTTATTGATAAAGGATTGACAAGCAATGGCATAGGAATCAAATCCTCTTCCAATTCCTTGACCTGGTCCTTTAGTCTAGCATTCTCAGCCTCGATGCCTCCAATGCAATCATGAAGTGATTCTCTGCTTGCATTGTGAAGTTGAAAGATTTAGGACGATCGCATGTTGGCAAGGTCAAGCTCTGAATGAGATTTTCCTTTCTTATTTTTTACATATATTTTCTCAATTATCAATTTTTTGGTCTGGCTATAAAAAACAATGCTCTCGAACACGAAGGATTCATCTTCATAAAAAAATTCGGTAACGAATATGTCCATTGGAAGGCTATGGTGGATGGCATCTTTGGGCTGATCAAGGTAGCGAAGCATGCTATCTAGATCAATGTCAAGTTCCATGTTCTCACTTTAAATTTCGGGCTCTTTCACTTGCCCCACATTTTGTTTTCTCTTCTTCTCTACTGGAAGCTTGTGACAACTATCAATTTTAGAGTGAGGAGGGTCGTTATCGCCTCCTCCGTTTGAATAAATCTGAGTTTCTTTGTTGTTGTAGTGGGCCGTTGGAGCGATGCTCTGGGATGTCATACTTTTTGGAGTGCTATTTGTCGATTGAACACTGTTGTCATCGGGGGATTTCTCCTATTGCATGTACAATTTAGTGCATCTTTTCACTGTGTATAGGTCATTGACATTAGAGGTAGGAGCGTTGCCGCCACTATCTCTATTTTCGGGCAAGTGTTTTTTGAAAAAACAATCATTGAGGCCAAGTGTTTGTAAATGTTGTCGAAAAATATTATAGGGGTCAAACCCTGTTATGATTTCAGCATATTCTAGGTTGGAGATGATAGAATGCGCTACGAATTCATCAATTTTGTTGACATTTTTCAACACGAACTCCCCTACTTTCCAAGGCAGAGGAATCAACTGCTTTTTTTTCTTATTTTGCAACAGATGCAACTAGTAGTTGTATTCCCGTGCTAATTCTGCAACAAACATTCTATCCATAATGTGACATGGAAGGAGAGAAGGTTTTTACGTGGAGAAAAAAATTCTTATGACAATGTAATTATCCAAATGTTTGAGTGTACCCTTCCTATCCAAAAAACTAGTTTCCTGTTGAAATATGAGGGGAGCATCTTCTCCCAACAAAAAAACTTTGAAAACAAACACGGAGCCATTAAAAGCCTCATAAAAATAGTGGGAAGCCTTGTGATTCCACAAGGCCTGGTACCAGAATGTTAATGGGTTGAATTCCCAGTTGACATTCTTTGACAGAGACAGTTGTCGAAACCGACATGAATGCACTATCGCAAAAACTAAGTAGGACACCATATAAAATTTCTTTTCCCTTTTGAAGCTTGACAGATGGGAACATATTTCAAGGTAAATTAACTTTCCCCAATCAAAAATTTCTTGTTCATTGACTGTGAAATACAAAATATAAAGAGCCATTTGGGAAACAGTTGTTGTGGACTCTTTTCTCGTTATTCTTGCAAACAACCAGGCAATTTCGTGAAATGGATTTCTAAATGAATTAACTCGCAAGCTTGTAATATCTTCAGGAATTAGAAGTGGGTTTTCCAATAAATGGGGAAAGAGGTCCAACCCGTTATTATGATTTCCTAGGAACTGTTTGCAATATTCTCCTCTGAATGTCAATATTGGCTCCAACAATCTTAGCATCTGGTGGAAGACTTGAGGTGACAAAGAAACAAAAGAGTGGTCTCGTAGTGGAATAATTATTTTTTTTGAAATAAATTTATCGGCGCACCAAGACACCAGGTCCTTACAGTCAAAAACCTCAGGGACACAACCTGCACGAGCAATCCTAAAGGTCCAAATTACTTGGTTCTCTGCGGTAGAGGTTGACTAATAAGAATATGCCCTGGACCACTAGAAGTTATGGTCCTCGTGCCCGAATATGTTCAGTGTATATCCACAAAAGTGTTGTTGAGATGATGCTATAGGTTTATGATAATGTTGGATTGCTCCAGATGATGGTTGAAATGAACAGTTAGAGCCGATAATGTAACTCTCCGCTAAATCTTGGTTAAATGCTTATGAATGGGAAAGCTCCTCTAGCCTTTCGCTGATTAATGACAAATTGTATGGGTGGTGCATGGTGAACTGTTAGCAGTAAATCTTACTTTTTGCATATTTAGAAATGTGAAGGTGGCGGGTACGATGAACAACAAATAAGGATTGGAGGTTTTGTGAACATGCCAAGGCGATGACGTGCGAATGGTATTTCATGATTTTGAAATCAACACTTGGAAGGGATAATATAACCCCTTGCAAATATTGGTTTAATGCACATTAATAGGAGATCTCCTTGAGCCTTTCACCCATCAATGTCAATCTATCTGATTCCTGGATGATGAGATGTTAGAAGTAAATGTTAGTAATTTCATATTTAGAAACAAGATATGTATATATATATATAAAACATTTTTTTTTCTTTTATTATATACAAGTGTGAAGGTGATGGAGATAGGGGAGAGTAAGGAAAGAATGGAAAGTTCTGAAAAGCAATCAGACGGGATTGAAAAAAGGGTTACGAGGTTACTGAGGAGAGGTGAGTGTTCCAAGTTCAAATTTTATGTATCAGAATTTTTGACTGCAAAATGTGTAAAACAGAAGAGATCATGATGGGGCAGTTCAGCAGCCGATTTGTATATTTGCGTAATTCTGAAAAAGTGGCTAAGTATGGAATAGGGAAATGGTCGGGCGGACTCATTCTCGGAAGCGAGGATTGAAGTTTTCATGAACGAACCAACCCGATGACGTGCAAATGACATTCCATGATGTTTGAAATTAGTCCTTGCTACCAGGAATGCGATTCACGAGTTTACTTGGTTCTTGGTTGTATGTTTCGTTTGTCAATTTGTATATCGTGGAACTCCGAGGCATTTTTTTAGCCAGCCAGTCCGCAAGTTCGACTATCAATTTGTATAGTGCGGAACTGTGGGTGTTGTTTGTAGGACACAAAAATATAGAGGAAATTCTTTGCCCTTTAATATAGCTTATGTGGCACAAATGTGGTATGGCTCGTTTTATCTCTTTTCCATTTGTAAACAAAGGTAATCTTGAGCCTGCCATCCCTAGAACCCGTGTGTCAATTTTTATATCGTGGAGCTCCGAATGTTGTTTGGAGGTCGCGGAAAAATATAAGTGCAATGTTGAGCCAACCAATGCGCAAGTCCACCTGTCAATTTGTATATCGAGTAATAATGGGTGCTACTTGTAGGACACAAAACAATAGAGGGTCGATTTAAAGAAAGGGGAAGCACTTGTTGGAAATGCGTGAATCTGTCAAGCCACATAGCAAGGCATTTTTGGAAAAAAAATGATTAAGTAACCAGGAAGAGAAACTACAGGGAATAAAAGAGTCGGAAAATAGAAAGGTGGAGGGCAGTTTTCGTAAGCTCGAATTGGTTTCAAAGAAGCCCCATTGTTGCAAAACGATCATTTTCTACTAATTGTCAGCAAATGCATTGTTGAAGATTAGATTTTATTGCAACATGTGCGTGTAAGTATGTTCTTGATACATTCCTCCATGACTATAACATATCAACTTAACTATTAAACTTTATTTTCTACTAATTTCCAGCAAATGCTTTGTTGAACATTAGATTTTTTTGGAACATGTGGGTGTAACTGTGTTCTTGATACATTCTTCCATGACTGTAACATATTAAATTAAGTATTAAACTTCTTGCATTATGGGTTGTTATCATTAAAACTTAATAACTGCATGTCTAGAAATAAGAATGATGATTTTGCTACAAGATTGTACATTGGTATTGTTATGTTCTATCTGCATTACGAATAGAATTGAAGGTTGGTTTGAAATTGTATGTAATCCTTTTTTTGTTCGCATAAAAGGCTGGTGAATTGACACAATGCATTGTCATATAATTGTTAGATGTTCCATCTTATAAAAAATAACCTAAGTAAACACACTATTGAAGAACTACGAGAGCGTTGAACCATGCCAATGAGAACAGACGTTAAATCCAAAAAAGAAGTAGCAATGAAGACCCCAAGGCAATTTTTTTTAATAGAAAATCCATTTAAAAAAAAGGAAAACACGGAGTATTGTACATCTATCCTTAGAAATTGGACCCAGTTCTCCAACCCAAAACATTGAACGTATCTGCCACAAACACAGGCATGAGATCCACAATATGCAGGATCCTTACAGTTTTCTCCTGGATGAATCATCCTGTGGTGAAATTGATGTTGGTTTTCAGGTATGAACAATTTATTCACCCTTTTCCTACATTAATTTATCAATGCGTATATGTATCCTTTCAAGGTAACATGCAAGGTATATGTAGGGGCAAGAGTACAATTCGTTCTGGCCAAGGGTTTACAATTTAAGATTCAAAACATTACTGTCAACTGGATTAACTACAACTTTAGAAAGGTACTCATAAGAATCATACGCTGTAACAGAAAGCATAAGCTAAGAAATAATGTACTGTAATAGCAAGCATAAACTACTAAATAACACACTGTAGCATCAATCATAAAAATAATAAATAACACACTGTAACAACACTCATAAAAATGATAAATAACACACACATAGGAAGACACAACACCTAATCAGAAGAGCGGGCGCAACTCTCTGATCAAGGCTGCGCTGGTTACAACAAAGATGAAGACAACAAAATAGGTAATGCTTTATAAATATGAAAGGGTTATTACAATCTCATTGGGGGACATCCCCGATTATAGGAATAAACTATCTTTTATACATCAAAAGGGGGAACAACCTCTTTCCCCAAAAGATGGTCACCATACCCTTAAAAATATACATTAGCTAGAGTGGCACTAGTACCAGATAGACAAGATCAACGAAATGCCCAAGATGGTTCAAGGATCTGCGACTCCAGCTATGCGGCCTCCTGGCTTGGTCGTTTCTATCCTCAAAATAGCTGAACAACAGATCTACTACGGGATGTTAAGGCCTTGATTCTTGTTCTCCAAAATCTATAGTCAAACATCGTTTTAGTGTTGCGAATAGGTAAAACTTCGTGAATTCACTTCATTAATAAAATATTCCAATATACAGGGTATTTACCTCACATTTTTATCATAGTAAACATAGGTAAATAAGTGTAAAAAGGTCAAAAGGTAATGGAAATGCGACAGAAAGATAGCCTGATTTGGTGCCCAACATCTCCCCCCAACTAGCCTTCTGCATGCCCTCATGCAGTTCACCACTTCCGCAGGTCTGGGTTTCTCTTACTATGGGCTTCCTAAAAATGGGTGAGATCATATTCTTCAGCCATATCTGTTCCTGGAACTTTAAAACCCTCTGAGAGGTGGACATCTTCCCACCAATCTTCCAGGATGATATATGTTGGAGTGTAATCTTTTATTGGCGATCAAATAGTGGGAAACTGAAACTGGAGTCCCATCCATCGAATCCCTCTTGTTCGGACACATGCCACATATATGGTCACTCTGGGGAGCACCCATACAAAATTTGGTGCCCCAAAAGGTTTCCTGTTCCAGACAGCTGTAGGTGTCATCATCCACCTTTTCTGACAGTAATCAAGGGCTTCTTCATGAAATCTGACTATTTGCCTAACGCAAAGATCAAGGCACCAATTTTGTGTCCTCAACATTCTGTCTCTATTCGCCTCAATTCCCAAAAAAGTGTTTTGTTTATTGAACATGGTGACTGCCCTTTTAGGTTCTCCTCTTACCATAAACGTCTTTGTAACCTGATTAGATTCAAATGTGCTAAAATCCTTCTGCCAAATGATTTGGTTGAAAGTGTAAGAGGTGAGGTACCTTAAATGAATGTCTCCCACATACGGGACGGGATTGAAATCTTTGTCTAGGTACAACAGATATCCATGTAGGTAAAATTCACACATCAAATGCCGAGTTGGCACATCGTGGTGCCTCATTATTCGGAGGAATTGTACACCATTTTCTATCTTATAACTAATCTCATTTTTTATGCTCTCCATGCAGAATAGAAGAAAACATTCATGCAAAAATAAAGAATAACTAGAAGCAGGGGGGTGACATGCCATCACCTCTTGCGCCAAACTAAACATCTTCTCTTTATCCGTTTTCAGTTCTGCCACTTGCTTTTCCAGCTGCTCCATCTTGAGCTACTGCTTCGCATGTCTTAATATCATGATGTCCATACGCTCCACATATTCAAAAATAGTTGTGGAGGCTCGTTCATGCGTTCTTCTGATTTCATTTTTATACTAAGTCGCAGTAGATTTCCAAGTCTACACTTTGATTACTAAGGCATGCTCATGGTCTTCAAACAATCGCTTGACTGGGTCTGTTTGAGTAGTAGCAGAGGTTATGGCTTCTTGGTTCATCTGAGTTTCTGTTTCTACTCCTATGGTCTTGGGATTTCTAGCTTTCTGCTTGTATTTCTTCATCCTCTCCTGCAATTTGTGTACCTGTTTCCTTAGTTTCCTGACCTCCATCTTAAGCCTCGTTGTCTCCTTCAAATGCAGCTCATGTTTTTGTTTTTCTAGGGGTCTTACGACCTTCTCACCTAGCTCTTCCATTGGCTCATTCGTCGGGACCACTTTGCTTGGTCTCTCCTCTTCGGCTACAACTAATTCCTCTTGTTGCGGGCTCACCGCGACCAGTGGTGTCCCTACAAGATACTCTCCTATTGGTGTATCTATTTGAGTATCATCCACCTCGCACAGTTGTGGATTTTGTGATAGAATTGGAGGAATGATGGGATCTTATTCTGAACGCCGAAGGGAACGAGTTCACCTTACTCCTTTTGGAATAAATGAGAAAAAGGGTAACTAGTAGGGATCTTAAATATTCAGTTCCGAGGTCGACATTGGTTCTTTTGGTTCAGTGCTAACCTCATGCCCTAGTTCTCCCAACACTTCTTCCATAGGCTCTATGGTCGTGGTGGTCACGACCTCTTCTTCATTTTGGTTATCCTCCTCCATCAATTCCATGGTGACAGGAGGTTCTTGTGAGGTACCCTTGGTCACACTATCGATCAATTCACCTGCTCATGTCTGTTGTGACCTTGCTTCTGTGGTTGTCATGATATTAAATTGTTCTTCTAATTCCACAGGCGAGACTGGTTCTTGTGGGGTAGCCTCGGTCATGGTACTAGTGAGCCTTTCTATGTCATCTTCCACATCTTCCATTGATTCCATGTTTTCAGCTTGCTCTTGAGGAGAAGCCTCTTCTTCGAATGCTTCATCTTCCATCTCCATCTCTTCCAGTTCCTCCTAGTCAACATAGTCATCTTCACCTGCATTTTCCTCCTCTGCGGCTTCTAGTTCATCTTCCTTACCAGTCACAACGACTCCTACTTCTTCCTCTGTGGAGTCCCGAAACAGTTCCCAAGGAATCAGGATTTGTCTAATGGAATTCATTACTAACAACTGAACCAAACCGTGGTGGGTGATGGTCGCCAATACCTGTCACGACTCCTGAGCCGAATGTGCCATTAGGTGAAGGCTTCTCAATAATAAATAAGGAATATTTAGTGAGAAATAATCTGCTTAGGGAAATCACAGGTGGGTTAGTATTTGAAGATGGTATTTGAATATGGTGGAGTATCTTCCTTCACAAGTCATATATCTCATGACGAATTCTGCTACCTCCTTCCATGGATGTGGCAGCGAATTTCGGTCATATCCTCGACCTTTCTGCACAATGCTTTCTCTTTCCTGTAAAAAGGCCTCGGGAAACTCTGGAAGGACAGACATTCTTGAAAACCATCATTTTCCATTTTGAGGGAGTCCACTGACTTCTGCGATGGCTTCCTCTGTCATAGGAACTTCAATTCCGCAGACCCGCGAGCTTCCTTCTCTCAATTTGAGTGCGAATTCCATCACGATTTCTTTGTTTGACCCTTTCAATCTGTCAAAGTAAACATTCCAGCTCGCGTTCTCAAAGACCTACCATACCTCCTGATTGTTATGAACTCTCATTGTATCTTCAGGTTCATGCCTCACAGATCATCCACCCATTGCTGTAGAGGCGGAGTCAGCATGATGAATGCAGTTAGCTTGTAGGGGAAAATGACAGGGCTCCAAACCGTTGGCAAATGAAATAATGTCATATCTCTTTTTGGGGGCGGTGGCTGAAATAACACTGTTATGCTTGGAAATGATGACAGATTGTGGTGGTACTGTCAGAAATTTAATGCAGCGTGTTGGGGAGGTGACCGATTATGATTCTGTGCATATGAGTATGCATTTGACATATCAATCTATGATTACGGAATATTGAAATCATTAGATTTTGTTTGATGAGAATCGTGTGTCATAAATATTTTTTGTGGTATGTCGTCATTTGTTATGACGGCTCCCCCCCAACTTAATTACGACCATCCACGACACATTATGATGTCTTTTTGGAATACTTTAATTAAATCTGTAAAATTCAACAGATACGTACCTGGGGCCTACCTTATGGTGGAGTGGCTGCACACAGTCTAACGGAGTAATGACAACAGGATGTAATGGCAGCAAGGAGTAACGATAACAACGAGTAGAAACAACGACAGTTGCAGCGTAACAACACCAGAGAAGTAACGACAGTTGCAGAGTAACAACACTTCGTGAAGTAATCAGTGCACACCAGTGGAGTAAAAACTATGTTTTTATAGCAGTACTGGTGGAGTAACAACGTCGAGTGTTACATTTCTCCTGGTCATATTCGTTTGTTATCCCTGCAATAATACAAACAAGTAAAAATTTATATATATATATATATATTTTAAGGCAGAGTGAGAGTGTCCTTCATTCGAACAATCATTAAATCAGATGAATCAGAGAGGTGTTTGACAAAGGCATTTCTAGAGGCTGGATGGTGGTATAGTTTTAGACGGTGTCCGTTTACTAATAACGAGGTATGATTCTTGTCTATTGTAATTAATCTAACCGTTCCATTATCAAACACTGCGTCCACTTGGTATGGCCCCATCCAATGAGTGCAAAGCCTTCCTTTGAAATCCTTAAATCGGGAATCGTAAAGTAATGCCTAATCTCCCACATGAAACACCTTTTGATAAATTTATCATGCCACTTCATTCTCTATTGTTGAACAATAGTGGTCTTCTGGATAGCTACTAACCGAATCTCGTCTAACTCATTCAACTGTTCCAGACAGCTTTTTTGTGCTTCTAATGGGTCTAAGCCTACTTCTAGAGCTGTCTTGAGTGTACTGATCTCAAATTCCACTGGAAACAAGGGGACTTTCCCACAAACTAATTCAGATGGTGAAAACCCAGTTTTGTTTTTCCATGTTGTTCTATATGCCCATAAAGCTTCTGGAAGTTTCTAT
The DNA here is from genome assembly GCA_000966675.3 of Picea glauca. Lineage (NCBI taxonomy): Eukaryota > Viridiplantae > Streptophyta > Pinopsida > Pinales > Pinaceae > Picea > Picea glauca. Next base: position 36,040 of record JZKD02S2242747.1, read on the forward strand.
GCCCAGTCCCGGCGATGACTTGCTACTGTCTTTTTCAAGATATTTTCCAATACCTTGTTTGTGCTTTCTACTTGCCCGTTAGCCTGGGGGTGACAGGGGGTTTTCACTCTATGCTTGACTCCAAATTTCTGCATCAGCTTTCCTATCATGTGAGATGTGAACTGTGCTCCTCCATCCGACACAATTTCCCTTGGAGTACCGTATCGGGAAAAAATTTCTTCAAAAAGAAAGTCTTCCACTACTTATTTTGTTTCTCTTGTGACCGCTTTGTCTTCCACCCATTTAGTTACATAATCAGTGCAAACCAAGATGTAAGCTTTCTGATGAGAAGGAGGGTTGAAAGGTCCAACAAAATCAATGGTCCATTTCTCAAATGGTTCAAGGACTATCTGGGGTTGTAGAGGCATTTCATCTTCTTTCCTAGGTTGTCCCATCAGTTTTCAGCTATCACACCTTCGGACATAGTCTCGGGCATCACGAAAGATGGAGGGCCAGTAATATCCCATTTGCAGCACCTTTTGACCTGCTCTTTTATCTGCAAAATGTCCTCCAGAGGGTCCATCATGTGAAGCCTTCAGTATCTCATAGATATAATCTTCTTCCACACAATGCTGAATCTGTCAGCCAGCCCCTGTATGAAAGAGATATCCTGCCATCCATGAATATCAGGTACTCTGGTGAATAATCTTCCTTTTCTCTTTATATGACAGATGTTGAGGCACCTTCCCTGAAGCAAGATAATTAGCAATATCTACATACGAAAGAGTGTTAGTAGATACTGCAAAAAGATGTTCATCTGGGAAATTATCTTCAATTGGTGTATGCTTACCCTCATGTTCTATCCTAGATAATAAATATGCAACCACATTGTCCTTCCCTAGTTTATCTACTATTGTGATATCAAATTCCTGTAGTAGCAAGAGCCATCTTCTGATATGACCAGGGGTAACATGTTTATTCATTAAATACCTGATAGCTGCATGATCAGTATGCATAAAGGTAGGATAATCGGTAATGTAGTGTCAGAATTTGTTGATGGCGTAAATGACAGCAAGGAATTCTTTCTCAGTCACTATGTAGTTTAATTCAGCCGAAGCCAAATTCTTACTAACATAGTAAACTGCGTATGGTATTTTGTCCTCTTGTTGTCCTAATACTGCACCAACTGTTGTTTGGGAAGCATCTGTATGAATATGGAAAGGTAATGCC
>JZKD02S2242758.1:20516-37245 GCA_000966675.3 Picea glauca
AGACATATATACATATATCTCCACATCCATGTATGGTTTTATTACCTGAAGGATTTAAATGAATTTAATTTCTCTTACATGAAATAAGAAAAGGAGAAATATAAATTTCCACTTTTTTATAAAGGGATTTAATAAAAATTTATATTCCACGGAAATTTCTCCATTCTGGAAATTAAAATATAATTATAATCTCTCCCTTCTCGTGGGTAAATGAGTAGAATTTTATTTCCCTATTACTGTACTTTACTACTCTTACTAAATTTAAGGAAATAGTCATAATACAAAGATTTACCTCCACGGTAAATTTGGTGTTTCTACCAGGATTTACTTCCCACCAAAATTTAAGGGGATTCTTCCCAAATTTAGGATATTTAACACAATTTAAACATAAACGTTTATTTATGCCCCAAATATAATTTTGAGAACTTTTGTATTTTAATTCATTTAGACCAATTTCATGTTTATGTCCTAATTATTTTTCCTCAATAATTATTTATAAGGACTTTCAATGTTTTCCCATATTTGGGATTATTTCCTAAAGTCCACACAGATATGATATCCTCTGACTTTTTTGGCATGGGATTTGAGGACATACTAAAATGGAGCACTATTACGCAGAAAAATCACTCTATCTTCTTAAAGAGGTGTTATAGATTTTTTTAACTGTTTAGTCATCAATTCCCAAGCATGCATTAAACTGTACAACACAGTCAACCACGAAATGCACTCCCATAAATATTATTTTAGCACGCAGATAGTCCAGAGATAAAAAATTAAATCAAAAGAGCTTCAGTTAAGACATTATCTTTATTTTGCTTAAATTTCTCAAGCCACTTTTGTCATAAATTAAACTTACACAGCTCTTAAAACACAGTTTGTAACTTTCTCTGAACTTGACACTACAGAGATTTAGCAAAAATATATTTATCTATTACCCAGAAAATGTTGCAACAGCTGAAATGGGTGCCCTTTTCCTCCCAACCGTAGGCACAACAACTCATGAATGAATTTATCACTTGCCACCACCTAGCCAGGTCATGATTCTCTAAGAGAGACTCTTCCTTTTGTTCAACAACAACTAGGGACGAAGATCGCTCTCCTCTTCCCACAAGAATTTAGCAGATCATTTCTCTCTCTACCAAGAAATGGGGTCTGCAATGAGTGCTTCCTCAGTCACTCATCCTCTCTGCAACCTCGTTTATCAGCTTGGTTAGAAAGCACTGCCCAACAATTCCCATACCCATAAAAAAGTTGGTTTTCAGTTATCTTCAGAACCAGAGAGTTTCACATGCTCTCCCTCTTCTAAAAAATTGTCACCGGACCCATTCCTCTACTTCTTCCCTCTCTTCCCATAATTTTCCTTTCATTTCCTTCCTTCTTTTGCAATATTTTGTGGGTCAAATCCTCCAATTCATGGGTCAGCCTAGAATCCTGTAAATGGGTATTTTGCTTCCCATGCTTCTGAGGAAAGGAAGTTCTAGTACAAAACTCATTCTTGTTCATAAATGTGGGAAGCTGATATTTCAACTACCAACTTCCTCCATTAATCACAAATCTAGAAAATGGGCAATCTGGATTTTTCTTGAATTTTAAATTGGCAAGGGAAATTTCTTCACTGTTTCCCTCTCATGGCATCATGACCTATATAGGAAATCCCCCTTAGTAGTTGTCCAACATTTTCCTTTTTACATTAGTAGCATAAATATTTACACTACCGTTTTAGCAAAATATAGTTATATTTACAAGCGGGGGAAATAGGGGTATTACAATCCTCTCCCACTTAAAGGAACACCATCCTCAATGTTCTTTGCATCTCGACAACACCATTCATGCCTCATGCTTTATCTTCTTTAGCGAAATTTCCCTTTTATCTGCTTGGTATTTTCTGAGACTCTTAGCCTTTTTCACATGCCTACAATGATTTCAAGAAACAAGCACATTAATCACAATTTCATGCAAAAACATTTTATTGTTGTTCAAAACTCAGGAGGAAATATTTATATCAGCACAACACTTACCTGTGCAATTTCATGGATCTACATCTAGTTGTTTGTCTTACTAACTTGGCCCTTTATTTTCCTTGGCATACCCATTGTGTGCATGATCCCAACCAATAGTCTACAAGAATTATTTGAAGCCTCCTCTTCCTTGTGGTCACTCACCCTCTAGGCCTAAGCTCATGCATCCCCTTTTTTGTTATACAGTCCCTTGGGTGATCCATCTTTCTTTGCCAAGGCTTTCTCGCACAGTAATAGTTTCTAAGACTTTACTGAGTCTTATAGTGGAGGCGTCCCTCTGAATTTTTTTGTCACGGTGTCCCTCCGACCCGTGTTACCACAACACAACATTTTCTATGGCAATCATGTCTTATCACAAGGTTCTCATGTTACAACAATAACCTTTCTCTATGATTTTCCAACTTGACAGCCATCATATGTCCCTCCCGAATAGATATTTCATCTCACCTATGTCACATACATACAGTAACCATGAGATGTTATCATCAATTCCAATTTATAATTTCTTTCAAATCTGTCACCCAAAGATTTCCAAATTCCACAATTTTATTTTCAAATTTGTTCCACACAAGAACCAGATTCACAAGTATGAGATATTTTTTCTCATAACATTTTGGCTCAGCAGGTGTTGGTCTTCCTTATGGCCTTTACTTATTTTTCCATATCCAATACCCCTCTTCCTGCAACTTTATCTTCACATAGCCAAACAAGTTGTTAGTTATCATGCACATTATATCTTCCAAACTGCGCATATTAAAAGTCAAATCATTTTTATCTATTCCATGATACAAAGGAAAGGAAATATCATTTTTTTTTTATGCATGCAACATTTCAGCATACCATTTTTTTCCAAATGCAATTCAAATATTAAATGACTTTAATCAACGTGCCAATGTTCATGGCCACATTCCTACCCAATCACCCTTGCATTGATTTCAAGTTTTCCACACGTTATGACAAGCACTTTACCATGGTGTGTTGGGTCTCAACCAACCTCTTCACCATATGGCTTATTCATTCTCATTCATTATTACAGCAAGATTGTGCTTCCTGCTACAAAATGATCATGTCCTCAATTTAACATATTATAATATGAAACCTAAGTTTCATATGGTTGCATCTAAATGCTTCTCTCCTTACTGGTAGCAAGTGTTGTCAATACGCATGGCCACCCACTTCCTTTCTTTAACACCCTTACAGTTTGTGTAGAGTATTGGAAGGTCCTTCTTCCTTAATGGGCATTTTGTTGTCTGTCCTCTTATGCAAGCATGCATTTCCTCAATGCATTCAATTCAATATGTTGCCTATGAGTACTTTTGTTCCCAATCACTCTTGATTGGTAAATGCACCCATGACACGATTGATTCATGAATTTTCTTACAAGGATTCTTAATCATCCTTGACTAGCATAAATTTCCTCTCTATTATTCAGATTCTTCTTTCCTGAATCTTACCCTGCTTCGGTAACAATGGCATATAATAGCCATTCAAAATTATTTGCATATTAGTAAGAAATTAAAATACTTCAGAGGGGATTCTTACCAAATCCCTTCATACCTTATGCTACATAGGCATGAATATTTTTATACATGTTTCGGCTATTAGCACCCTTTTCTAATTTTTACCTCGTCAGTAGTGCTCCATGGGACTTCCAAAGTCCCTTCAACAATATTTCATCAACAACCTTCTTGCATTTATCCTTTACCAAAGGGTTTCTACCATTGGCAACTATCCTTTCCCAACAAATCCAATCATTTCTTACACAAACATGCATTATCATATTCAAAATTATGCCAGTCATCATGTTAACTAAGATGTATGTATCTAAATCAGTAAAACATTTTTGTATATGCCACAACATATCTATATGCATTGTATCACATTAGCCTCAATGTTTTCACGAGTGAAACCATAATCAAGTCTCTAGTTGTCTCTACAATCACACATTTATCACCATTCTCATGCTAAAACACTCACACACAACAACATATCATCTTCTCATCCTAGAGAAACAAAATACACAACAAGAAAAAAGTAGTTAAGGGACTCTTCCCTCTTTCCAACTCCTTCTACACGGTCTAGACTTTCATTTTAACTGAACTATTCCCAAGGTCTCATTGTCTTTACACATTCATGTCTTTAACCAAGTTTATATTTATTTCCACAACTTTTCCTTTAAGGATTACAACTCTGTTAAGCAATTCATAGTTTTAAAGTGAGAAATGTTCCTCCTTTTCTCCTTTTCTTCTACAATCTACTCCTTGTTGGGATATTTCTGCTCTTTTCCTTGAGTAGTATTGGTTAGGTTCAACTTAAGCTTCTTGGATAATTCAACATGCTACAACAGAAAGATTTGTGTTCACAATTAATTATGAACATGTGCATATTGCACATTACTATTTAGACATCAGAATAGTCAGCGTTGATTTGTTAGTCTTCCATTCATGCATTATGTATTATAATGTAATCCATGATTCTTATATGGATAGGATTAAGTCCCACTTTCCAATTCTCAGTATCCATTAAGGTTGTGACTCTGTTCTCCTCACAGAGTCTTTACACAATTCCTCCACAAGGAACTCCTTCAGCATGCAACTCTTTCGTTTTCACGCCCATCGCTATCTATAGTGGCCTTAGCTTCATTATTTCAGAGGTTTACTCAAAATTCCATAAGCAATATAAGCATGCATCTTTATTATGCATCTATATTGTTCATCCACACATATTCATTGTTATGTTAAATTACATTCAAAATGCACTTAACCACATGCAATCCTTACAGACATAATCATGTTGCCTTTTTGCATGACAACAGAGCATCCCTACTCATTTATTCTTTCAATAATTTATTCTATCTTTTCCCGAGGAAATGAGATACATCCTCCTCAAGTTATTATTTCGTTGATATAATCAGACCCTCCAACATAGGGTTAACCATGCATCCATGGCATTGCTCAAATATGACAAGTACACATATTGCCTCACAACCTACTTGATGAGGTAGTCATATTATACTTTTAGGCATGTATACATAGATTTGTATATATGTAGGTGCATCACTTGCACCATTTTTACCTCATTCATTCACATTGATAATTTAGTTTTAATATTAGTGTTTTTTAGTGAGAGATTACAATCAATCATATGACTAGTCTCACAGTCATAATTCATATTGATGATTCCCTCTCTACATGGAAACAACTAGCAAGGGTCACTTTTTTCCGTTCTACAGTAAAAACCTTCCATAAATCAAAATTCAGATGGATAGTTATTGTATTACCCAATGCAGTAAGATAATCACTTCTAGTCTCTTCTTATTGGTCGACAGATCTCTACAAGGGAATATTTTCCTAAACTCCCTCTTATCGCTATCTGAGTATACCAAGCCATATCCATGTGGCTACCATCCATCTATGGATGTCAATATGATACATTGGTCATCTAAAGGTGTTCTGACACCCCATTAATCAGACCTTGCATCGATATCTCATTAATCCTTATAGTCCTATCTTAATAAGGTAATAGGCCACAACATTATCAACATTTCATTCTTGTTGTTAACTCATGTTGACATAATGTCATTCTCATTTAAAAGGTCCATCAATAGACCATACCTTACAACCCACCGTAAATTATAATATGCCTAATTTGCATGTTTAATATTTTTCCATATGGATTCTAGCATATCCTTGCATACCCAACAGTTCGCCCATGCATGTAGTGCAAACATATTCCACTTGCTTACCTATTGCATAGGCACACCCTTAAGTTATTAGGGATATACACTCCCTTAGCACATACATGAGCTCCTGAACTTGTTCGTGTCACTTTACTTATTTCCTGAAGGTTATTCTCATCCCATAGGGCTCCTTTTTACTTTACTAAAGGGGTTATCCCAATAGCAGGTTTCAATTAAGATAGTACAAGTAAGTTGACCTCACATATTTCCATAAGGCTTCTAGACATGGGGAAATATACTCACAAGGCCTAATCTCTTATTTAATCAACAATTGTTATTACCAAAGGCTTCATAAGCCTACATTTGTAGGAAACCTTGCAACCTATTCAGTTCATTCACATCCAAGTCTTTCTATTAGTACCTATCATCATAATCCCACTCCTATAAAAGTGGCTCTCATTCCCCCAAGGTAGCAATATGATTCTTTTGTTGCAATCCAGCATGATTTGATTTTTGTTGAGTAACTACCAACAAAATTTCAATATGCATTCCTTTTCCTCAAGGAGATTATGCAAATAATCTCCTTGCGACAGTAAACACTTTCAACGGGCTCATCTTAGCCTTGGTAAACTAGTATTGTGACTATTTTCTGGCCCATCCAGACCTAGTGTTTGAATATTTCTCTAATAGATAGGGTAGGGTGCCCTCTCCTTTAAAAGTTTTCTAAGAAAAAAAATGTATCTAACTCTTTCATGAGCCCAAGAAGGCCAATTGTTTTTTCCTGCTCTGATACCACTTTGTCACACACCCGACCCCTAAGTACCTTTTTAAGGGATGGGGTATAATTTTTTTCTCTTACCTCCAATGAATATGGTATCGAGGACTAATCCCTTTCTCTCGATGGACAGTCTCAATGCATGTCAAACCTCCTAAATCTTCAGTTAGGATCCATTCAACATCTAAGGTTCACCAATCCTGCTAGACCCCACCCAACTTGTCAACCCATTAAAGATTAGCATGCACCATCACAATGTTGTTCCTAGTCAAAATCAATTTGCCATTTCACCGCAGGGTGCTTAGGCTTGCACGACTAGAGGATGACAATAGTCCCTCTCCTCTAGTCCAATTAAAATACCTAATTAATATTTCATAGAATACCATTATTTGATAATTAATTACTTAAACCTCATTAAGGATAATTATTCTCCATAAACTAATTATCCAGTACTTAATTTTTGCTTTGCCTAATACTCATGGCCCAGTAATTACTGAGGTTTTACTTTCTCTTTTCCCCCTTAGAAGTAGTTGAACACTATTTCAATTAATTACTCATATGATCATTATAAGTAATTATATCATAACACAATGAGGTTACTTTCTCCATCATATACTTAAGTTGATTAACCTTAATTAAGGTACATAATTCAATCCCTCCCTGGCACACAACTCCATGCCGAATTTTCACGTAACTTAACACATATATATGTAAATATATGCATATTTATTTATTTAATCGGAAAATGATTAACTATATTCAACCTGATATTTAATATTACAAATTTAGCCTTTTGTTAATTATATTATAATATGATTAATTATATCAAAGGAGCACTTAGGCTTGTCAATACCCATTAATACCTAAGCCTTCGGGCTTCAGAAAATATTCCTCATAGATCTTTTATGAACCCAAATCTCTCGAATGATGGAGTTTCGGAGAGGGTCCCACTCATGTTGTAAAGTGTTGCATATATAATTATTTATATTAATTTATAATATAATTAATTACTTTAAATGTTTACATTGATATTTGTGCAACCATTCGAGTGGGAAAGGGTAGGTTTGGGCCTTCGGCCCTTCATTGCTTGTTCCTTCTATTATTCCCGAACATCTAAAGTCCTTGAGTCCCGAACTCCCGAAGCTACGAAGAGGGTCCCGTTCCTACCATACCTTGGTGCAAATATAATTTATTATATCGTCATATGATATAATTAATTCTACTTAACATTTATTATAACATTGGGATACAAGAAAATAGGTTTGGCCTTCAACCGTTTTTCTCTTACGCTTTATCTTCCCCAACATCCCAGAGTCCCGGGGCCCCAAACTCCCGAAGGGTCCACGCTTACACATGACTTCGTATTAAATATTAAATTAAAAAGGGTAAAGAGGGTTTGTACTTTAATACGTGCCAATATCACAATAACTCATTTAAAATATATAATAATAACATTTTTGGAAAATGCGCCCAAATTTATAAAGTCTCCAATATTTTATTAATATTTGACATGAGAGAGAAAAAGAGAGAGTTCTCCAGGTCAATCTCCTTCGGCTCTCCCACACATCCTTTATACTCAATTCTCCCAAAGCCCCAGAGTCTCGAAGCTCTGAAGTGACCCCACTTGCACACATTACCATACCATTTAATATTACAAGGAGTGGGTTTCATTCACGTGTAATCAATTTAAAAAACATTAAAATAATATAATATGTTATTTTATATTCCTCAAAAATTACGCCTGGGTTTTAAAATTCTCCAATATTATATTTAATGATTGAAAAGAGAGAAAGTGTGTTCTCTGGGTCAATCTCTTGCGAGAGTTTCGGAGTTCCGAAGGGGACCCACAAGTATTACCACGTAACATAAATACAATGATTTATTTTGACTTATAATGATATATGTATGTTGTAATAAAGGTGTATTGTATTAATTTGCGTTAATAGATCATTTTAATTACCATACAATATAATTAATTTTATTTCTTATCTTTTTCAACCTTGCACGAGGAAGATAAGGGTTGGGCCTTCGGTGACTTTGGTCTGTGAGTTCCATCACCCCAAACAGCCTGGTGCCTCAGAGCTCTGAACTCTTGGAGTTTCAAAGACTACGAGAAGGTTAAAACATTTGGTCACCGTTTATTCCCTGGTGTGTTTGACATTAAAATGATAATAATAATTATATTCTTTTCGTCTAAGGTCTATTATGCTCCAGGAATTTTAGCCTCCATTTTCGGAATAAAATATTAATAACATTAATAATAATAATAATGTGTATATGTATATGTATATAGACATATATATACACACATCTCCACATCCATGTATGGTTATATATATATATATATATATATATATATATATATATATATATATAATTTTATTTTTATTTTTTTACTGGGGGAATCGGCAACTCGCGGTTCTTGTACTTGAGTGACACGGGGTCGATACCCGTCTGCTACCACTATAACCCCAGGTGAGCCACACAACCCGCAAGCATGAAGCACAAGTAAATCGGGGTGAGAATCGAACTTGAGACCTCCTTTACATATTTCCTTCCATTTACACGGCACTTGCCAATCAGTCTACACCAATGCGGGCTCCCTGTATGGTTTTATTACCTGGAGGATTTAAATGAATTTAATTTCTCTTACAGGAAATAAGAAAAGGAGAAATATAAATTTCCAGTCTTTATAAAGGGATTTAATAAAAATTTATATTCCACTGAAATTTCTCCATTCTAGAAATTAAAATATAATTATAATCTCTCTCTTCTAGTGGGTAAATGAGTAGAATTTTATTTATTTATTATTGTGCTTTACTACTCTTACTAAATTTAAGGAAATGGTCCTAATACAAAGATTTACCTCCATATAAATTCGGTGTTTCTACCAGGATTTACTGCCCACCAAAATTTAAGGGGATTCTTCCCAAATTTAAGAGATTTAACACAATTTAAACATAAATGTTTATTTATGCCCCAAATAGAATTTTGAGAACTTTTGTATTTTAATTCATTTAGACCAATTTCATGTTTATGTCCTAATTATTTTTTCTCAATAATTATTTATAAGGACTTTTAATGTTTTCCCATATTTGGGATTACTTCCTAAAGTCCACACAGATCTGATATCCTCTAATTTTTTTGGCATGGGATTTGAGGACATACTAAAATGGAGCACTATTATGTATTAAAATCATTCTCTCTCCTCATTGAGGTGTTATAGATATTTTTAACTGTTCAATCATCAATTCCCAAGCATGGATTAAATTGTACAACACAATCAACCACGACATCCACTCCCAAAAATCTTATTTTAGCAGGTAGATAGTGAAGAGAAAAGAAATTAAATCAAAATAGCTTTAGTTAAGACATTCTCGTTATTTTGCTTAAATTTCTCAAGCCACTTTTGTCATAAATTAAACTTACACAACTCTTAAAACATAGTCTGTAACTTTCTCTGAACTTGACACTACAAAGATTTAGCAAAAATATACTTATCTAGGACCCAGAAAATGTTGCAACTGTTGAAAGGGGTGCCCTTTTCCTCCTAATCATAGGCACAACAACTCTTGGAAGGATTTACTGCTTGCCACCCGCTAGCCAGGTCATGATGATCTAAGAGAGACTCTTCCTTTTGTTCAACAACAACCAAGGACGAAGATCACTCTCCTCTTCCCACATGAACTTAGTAGATCGTTTATCTCTCTACCAAGAAAGGGGGTCTATAATGAGTGCTTCCTCATTCATGCATCCTCTCTGAAACCTCGTTTATCAACTTGGTTAGAAAGTGTTGCTCAACAATTCCCATACCCAGAAAAAAATTGTTTTTCAGTTCTCTTCATAACCATAGAGTTGCACATGCTCTCCCGCTTCTGAAAAATGGTCACCAACCCATTCCTCTACTTTTTCCCTCTCTTCCCACTATTTTCCTTTCATTTCCTATCTTCTTTTGCAAGATTTTAAGGATCAAATCCCCCAATTCGTGCATCATCCTAGAATCATGTATATGGGTACTTTTTTGCGCATGCTTCTGAGGCAAGGAAGTTCTGGTACAAAACCCATTCTTGTTCATAAATGTGGGAAGTTGATATTTCAACTACCAACTCCTCCATTAATCACAATTCTAGAAAATGGGCAATCTGCATTTTTCTTGAATTTTAAATTAGCAAGGGAAATTTTCTCATTGTTTCCCTCTCATGGCATCATGACCTGCATAGGCAATCCCCCTCAGCAGTTGTCCAACATTTTCCTTTTTACATTAGTAGCATAAATATTTACACTACTGTTTTAGCAAAATATAGTTATATTTACAAGCTGGGGAAATAGGGGTATTACAATAAGAAATAGAGAAAACCCTTGAGGTAGTGTAACACCATATATTAATCCTTAAGGAGGGATAAAACTCCTCAAGCAATACTTACTTGTATATTAGCAATATACTTCACCATGCCAATTACATTGCTTACATTTCATTTTATAGCAATTATCTATCTGCTAGAAACATTCGAGAGATTGAATCTTATAGAAATCTTATTTATTATATCTAACTACCCATTTATTATATCTAACTACCATAGTGGGCCTTATTTAATACCATGGTGGACCTAGTCCACCTTAGATTGAATGGTCTCCACTAATAATACATAACCCCCATTCCCATTGGGTACCTCCCATATTACCTCCCTAGGTATAGTACATCGTGTATTCTTGTAGTTGGTAAGCTATAGGATTAGTTAGCAGAAAATTCCAAATTTATGAATTTTTCCGCAGGTAATGGACCTCAGTTGGACTGGGGTACATTATAGTGGTTGATTTTTCTATATGAGATGATATTGTATATCAATAATGATGTGATATAATTTAGGGCTCTGATATATATACTTGGGTGAAGTGCCTTTTCATAATGGACATGTCTTTTCCATTATATATTTTCTTTATCAATTATTATATTAATATATAATCAATTATTGTATTATAAATAATATATAATAATTAATAATTAAATTTATTAATTATTAGTTTGGGAGAATGTCTTCTCGATGTTGTTCAAACATCAACACTCCCTCTCAACGAGGGATACATTCTGCATCATGTCAAAGCTTGTCTCCAAAGTATACAAACTTCACCCTAGACTCATGACACCTGTCTGACAGTCTTGGGAGATGTCTCTCTCCCACCTGAACCAAGGGGAAACTCCCTCTACGGCTCTCCCTCTGAGCCAATTGACTCTCTCTGAGATCAGGCTCATTCTGGGTCTGCATCTAATAGCATCTATCATATTGAGTCTTTATCATTCCTTATCAAATCACCATGACTAGGAAAAAGACTACACTAGGGTCATTCACCGCAGGTACACCCCTATGAATGAATGTCATCTCGATGCTAACTGACACGTGGAAAGCACCTTGAGTCCATATTATTCCTTGCCATGATCAAGGAAGGACTACGCCTGGGCCCATTTACCACAAGTACACCTTTGTGATAAATGTATATTATCTCCCTTGTTCTGCAACCCAATATAGGAGAAGGTTCGCTCGATGCTTACTCGAGACATTCACCACAGGTACACCCCTGTGGGTGAATGTATGCCCAATGTTTCCACACACTAGAGGAATACTAGCACATCGATTCTTTTGTTCTTTGAAGACTACGCTTGAAGACTACACTTGGTCCAATATGAACATGATACAAAAGAACATAAATACTTCGTACAAAGAATATATTTTTAGTCAATGAAGAATACAATGAATACGAGAACTTCGATAATCAAGCTAAGTCATCTTTGACCATAATTGACATATAGAGGTTTCCTCATGAAACCAATGTCTAACACATATCGAGGTTCCCTCATGGAACCAATGTATCACAAGAGATATCGAGGTTTCCTCGTGAAACCAATGTCTTGGTTCCTTCATCTGACCATCTGAGGTGTGTCAGGATGAATTCCACATTCCCTCCTACTAGTCCATACAAGACCCTCCGGGGAGGATGTCTCATGATGTTGCCTCAAAAATCTCTATGACACATTGAGGTTCCCTCATGGAACCAATGTCCCCCAAGACATATCGAGGTTTCCCCGTGAAACCAATGTCTTGGTTCCTTCATCTGACCATTTAAGGCACATCAAGATGAAGTCTACATCCCCCCCTACTAGTCCACATAGGACCCTCCAGGGATAATGTCTCATGATGCTACCTCAAACATCTCTATGACACATCGAGGTTCCCTCATGGAACCAATGTCCCCCAAGACATATTGAGGTTTCCTCGTGAAACCAATGTCTTGGTTCCTTCATCTAACCATCTGAGGCACGTCAGGATGAATTCTACATTCCCCCCTACTAGTCCACACAGGACCCTCCGGGGAGAAAGTCTCATGATGTTGCCTCAAACATCAACACTTCCTCTCAACGAGGGAGACATTCTCTGCCACACCAAGCTTGTCCCAAAAGTACACAAACTTCACTTTGGACAATGGTTTGGTTAGAATGTCTACAGTCTGCTCATCAGTAGAAATGTATTGAAGTCTAATAGTTCCTCTCTGCACCATTATAGACTGGTTTGATTTCTTGGTCACCACACAAAAGGAAAATATCTTTGAAGCCTCTCAGAGAAACCTACCACAAGAACTCACTACAAATGGTTTCTCAAGGGCTATGTGGTCGCTACTACACCCAAGCCTCCACATTGAACAAGGATCAATAAACTGATATTTCTTGTGTAATGTTGGTGAATCGAAAAAAGGTGGAAGAATTTCGAGACAAGGCAAACGCAGACGATCCTTGTACTAATTGTGAGGTTGTCATTAAATTTCTAGGTTTCAGTTGATCTGAATTGTGAGACAACATCCACGAACAAGTATCTGGTCTACATGTTTTCATTTCAATATGGCAACTAGAAAGATCACTATTCTACACTTTGCTTACAACTTCGACATTTGCAATCAATTCTTCATCCAAACCTTTTAGCTTCATTGCCAGATTGTTCATGAGATCAAGAAACTAGGAATTGTGTGGGAAATCATGAGCACCCAGTGAAGAACCTAACTCGTGATCACCACCAATGCAAGTTTGCAATTGGAAGATGAACAAATAGAGTGCAATGTTCCCATGTCCCTCAATCTATATCTCGTGGTGAGATTTTTGGTTTAGATGTGATGGATTTGGCCATGGCCAGGATGAAGTCCAAGAGAAAGAGGATGCAAGTCCTATTTTCTTTATTTTAACCTCATGGGATTCAAATGTCCCCACACACGGGGTCTCCATCTGCTACCAGTTGTTACGTCAGAGTAGACTAATTTATCTTTCTCCATCTTTTTTCAGTTTTCCATGGCCAAAACCAAAAATTTTCATAACCAGGTTTCATTGAATTCATGCAAGAAGAAAAATATCATTTACTACAACATCAATCGGCTCCTTGTTACATCACCCATTTCATAAGTCCGATTAGATCTATCATCATTACTCTTTCATCTTCGATGGACTTAAATATTGCAACAAACATAGCAAACAAGAATGACGAATCTCTGGAGTGATGATAATGATGGTCGCGATGGTGATGGTCGCGATGTGCGAATTATAATCCATTCCATGGCAATTATAGTTCTCCATGATTTTCAAACCCAAAGCTCAAGCAAAACTACCATGTCAGTGCTCACTAGGTTTCCCAGGAAATTAGGTCGGGAAATCTTTACACAAAAAACAAGTTATCTCTCTCATTTTCCTAGGCCCTCCCGTGAAGGAGTCAAACCTAGTCTCGTTCTGATACCATGTTGATTTTTCCATATGAGATGATATTGTATATCAATAATGATGTGATATAATGTAGAGCCCCGATATATATACTTGGGTGAAGTGCATTTCATAATGGACATGTCTTTTCCATTATATCTTTTCTTTGTCAATTATTATATTAATATAAATTAGTATATTATAAATAGTATTTAATAATTAATAATTATATTTATTAATTATTAGTCTCAGAGAATGTCTTCTAGAAATCTCATTCATTATATCTAACTACCCATTCATTATATCTAACTACCATAGTAGGCCTTATTTAATGCCATGGTGGACCTAGTCCACCTTACATTGAATGATCTCCACTAATAATACATAACCCCCATTCTCATTGGGTACCTCCCATATTACCTCCCTAGGTATAGTACATTGTGTATTCTTGTAGTTGGTAAACTATAAGATTAGTTAGCAAAAAATTCCAAATTTATGGATATTACTGCAAGTAATGGACCTCAGTGAGACGAGAGTATGTTATAGTATCATTCATATCATCATTTTTTTTCCATATTTAACAGGCCCGACATCATTCATTCCTAGACACTTTATTAAAGAATTTAAGAAAAACTATGTACTCCATTGTACTTGTTTAATTACACAAATTCAACATTTAAATTATATATCCTATGTACTTGTTTAATTACACAAATCCAACATTTAAGTTATATATCCTATGTGCATATATTTTTTCCTCCTTTTATGTTGTGAAAACTCATAACTTTTCATGATGACAATTGTACTTGTTTAATTACACAAATCCAACATTTAAGTTATATATCCTATGTGCCCATAATTTTTTTTCCTCCTTTTATGTTGTGAAAACTCATAACTTTTCATGATGACAATTTTATTACGTGGAATTTAATATTATGAAGAATTTAATATCGTGAAGAATTTAAGAAAAGATATATACTCCATTGTACTTATTTAATTACATAAACCCAACATTTAAGATATATTTCTATGTGTCCATATTTTTTTTTCTCCTTTTATGTGTTGAAAACTCATGACTTTTCATGATGACAATCTTACGTAAAATTTAACATCATAAATAATTTTATATATATATATATATATATTACACAAAATTTAAATTTAACATCATGAATAATTAAAAAAAAAATTATTGATAATTATTTTATGTTTTGAAAACTCATACTTGTGAGGAAGATATGTTGCTCTTCCTCATATATTCCAAGAAAGCAACCATTAAGATTTACCCTAATTGCTAGCCGTTGTAGTAAATAGGCCCTCAACCCTTCCTCATAACTCTCTTCTTCTCTTATCATTGCAAATCGTCCTCCTCATGTAACCTCTCTCCTACATAGTTTGCCTCTCCAATCATTTGCAATGATCCTCCTTTTTGTTGTAGTAACTATCTAAAATTCTTTATGAATGATTGTTTTGTTTTCATAGTTATAAATTTCAAATTTTTGACAATTTCTAAGAAGTGTTTTTGACAATTATCATATATTTGTATTATTATGTTTTTTTAATATAAATGGTTAATAATTTTTATTAGAAAAGAGGTTATATCGTGGTAAAAACAGTTATGGAGTACAGAATTGCAAAAATAACAAAGTCATACATCAGAGTTACAATGATTCTCTTCTCCTTGAGTCTCTTAGATTGTCCCAAATAAGTAAAGAGATTGATACAGTTCTTCCATGGGTAAATTGCTACATATGAAAACATAAAAAATGAAGTTTTACACTGCATTTACTATACTATTGGAGTTTTAAGGTTGTATCCACCTCTTCCAAGTTTGCTTCCACAGGGTCGCGATCATGCTGACGCAAAGATGGCTGACAAACTTCACAGAACGCCCTCGATTCTCCTGATGTTCCTTGTCGTTGCACGACTTGGGTTTTCGTAGGTTGCTGCTACACATGATGAGGAAGGGACCGAATATGATTTGTCTTCCGATTGACTGCCCAAAGCACCACAACAAGTTCCTCATTTCTTTTGACTTTTGTTCTTGAATTTGACAAATGAATTGTGCATTTGAATTCTGCAACTCATCAATTTTGCTTTGTTGAGTTCGCTTTTGCTCCTGAAGTATGTCCATCTTACATTCACTGCACCCATAGGGATCATGACTTTGTCTCCACATCATGAAGTTGAAGATACCCCAGCCTAGTCGCTTCCAATATGCCAATTTCCAACACACACATGTAATATGAATCCAGATTTGCAAGTGTTTCCATTTACCATTTGTCTTACCTTCGTCGCCTTTTGAAAGTTCCATGAGTGATGTTGGCATCAAATCCTGTGTGATGAAGGGCGACTCCATGAAAAACAATGATGAAATGCAGACTAGGGTGGATGTAATGGCCATTGTGAGAGTTGCAGAGCCCATATAAGCCATAAAAAATGTGAGGCCAGAAGGATTGGTTCTTTGGAAATGAACCTAAAGTTTCCCACATGGATCCGTCGTCGCACATGGGAATGGTCTTAAT
>JZKD02S2242780.1:9304-37244 GCA_000966675.3 Picea glauca
TGAGTTTGCGAGATCCCTAGATCTTTTCCACCTTTCCTTCTCTGGTGGATGGTTCTGATCCTCTCACGACTTTGCCACTCGTGACTTGGAGCACCCAACCTTTGGGCTCTTACCTTACAAACCTCCGAGATGCGACAAGCCAACAGAATGTTGAATCCTTCCTAGGTGATGCGTGTCCACCCATCAGCCATGCGGGCCCACCCTGATGTATGTGCCACGTATTCTCATGAGCCTTGGCTCTCGGCACTTTGCGACTTCCCAGATTGAAGCACCCAACCCTAATTGCCTTGCAACTCTGCAAGATCCAATGGTTATCGGTTGTTCGCCACTTCTATCTTGAAGTGTCTCTGTCGTCCATTTCTTCTCTCTTTTGCACGTGTCTGAACGTACATTTTTGAGGACCCAGATCTATTTCACTCCAACTAATCTAATGACAGTTGTAGCTCTTCCTTGAGCATGCACTTCTCTTTCTTCTCCTTGGAATATTTCTTAAGTATCAAAGGTCTCAGCCTTTTCTTCTCCTTTTCGACCTTCACAGCTATGGCTTCGTGCAAAAAATGACACTATCCCTCCTCGGATTCCCTACTCCGAAGCCGTGAAAGATTTCCTCGACCTCTATGAATTCCTACAGGGTCTCTGCATCTAACCAGGTGTTATCTGTCCTGAGATTCACCAACTATGAGGGACTTGGGAGCATTGTGCTCTTTCTCCTAAGTTTGACTCTTAGAAGAGTCTTCAACACATCTATTGCTCTCCTTAATCAAGTCTAGGAATTGAGTGGATCTTGTTCTCTACTTTCTACTCTATTACCCATGATTTTGGTCATCATGATGATGTATGGATGATGGTGTACTTAGGCTCTTCATAAGAACTTTCTCCTGAGAAAAGTTACTTTCTTCTCTTTCCAGAAATATCATTTTGAAGGAGATTCATAGGCTAGTAGTATATTTACCTGCGAGAATGCATGATTCTCGCAGGCTGCTTTAAGCCAGGGTGTGAGAAGTTTGCACTGTGTTGAACTACTAGGGTGCAAACTCTTTCTAAAGCAAGGAAAAAGGTGAATTCTCGATGCTTCTAGAAGGGAATCTTCTAGAAGGATGAGATGGAATTCGAATGGTTATCCTAGTACTAGATTCCCTGATATTTTGGGATCATTCTTATCTAAGTAACTAATTCATTCTCTCCTATATATTGAGGGAATTCTCATGGAAAAAGTTAAGCAAACAAGCAAGCAAACAAGCAAGAGATTCATTGGAGAATTAGTGAAAGAATTATGTGAAGGACTGAAGCTACAACAACTTAGAAACTCCAACAAGTTTATCCAAAGGAGTTGATCTTCTTCATGCAAGTGAGCAAGTGTGAGTGTCAGAGCCAAGGGCCATTGAAAGGAAGTTTGTGACATCAAGGCTTAGGTTGTAAGCTTTACTTTCCATTAATATGATACAGTAATATGTCTCTTTCCCATAAAGCTATTTCCACTTTATTGTATAATTCCTTGATCATATACATAGATTGACTGTTGAATAGATTGTGCTTTCTTCACTTTGGTTGGTTTGTGTTGTTTTGGTCTTGGCTGCACGAGAGCACTGGAGTGAAGTAGGAGCAACAAAGACCATAGGAAGCGATTATAAGGTATGTAACTTGTTCTTGCCTCCTAGTTCATTCAATAGTTTAAATCTAGGGAAAGAGTCATATTCTGTCTTGCTTTGTTATAGATTCAAGTGGATATAGGGAGATTGGTTTGTGTCCGAACTTACAGATTTATCCAATAACAAAATTGGCGACTCCATTGGGGAACAATCCCATTTTCTTTGTGGCTGTTTGTATTTTTCTATGGCCATTTTCTCTGGTTTCACTTTTGTCCTATCTTATCATTCTCTGAGTCTTCAGGATATCCTGATAGACCTTCTGGGTCTAGAAGCCTTTTTCAATTTTGCTTAATTTTTCAAATTTTTGATTATGTTCAGGCATTCTCGCACTGCACTTCATTGCAGCCTATAAGAATAGGTAGATTTCACACTCTACCTTTAGGTTTCAGTGATAGGTTCTCGCACCCTTCTCAAGGGTCACCTACGAGAATTAGTGATGTGTTATATTTCCTACCTGTGAACATCAATTTTTCAAAATTTGGATTTGAGTTTTGGTATTTCTCACTGCCCAGATCAGTTTGATTACCTCTTATGAGTTTCTTGGACCATTGATTGATAGCTTTCTTGTCTTTGTTTATATGCATGAACAGTCTTAGGGTTCTAAGTATTTTCTTGTCATTTTGTGTATTGACTTTCATTTCTTGACTTTTCTTGGCAAAACCATTCTCTCTAACTTCAGACCCTAAGTGTGTTTGATTAGTTAAGAACCAGTGATTGGTTGAAAGTTGAGTGCTTGGTTTTTTCTCATTTGCTTATTGGTCTGAAAGATCATTTTCATTTGCATTGAGAAGATTACTTTGGTTTTCTCTTTATTTTTTGTTTCATTGAAAGAGTTGATTGAGTTTGTCATTGCTTGTTCATTTGGCTTTTGATTTTCAGTACTCTCATTGTTATAGTGTGGGTCCTTTTTGAAAAGTGAACAAAAAGTTTTTCTTTCAAAAAATTCTTTTCGTTGTAGAAAACATTGAAAATCAACTTATTGAGATTATTGAAGTATTTGAAAAAGACACAATAGAGCATTGTCATTTGATAATTGATTGTTTGTATTTGCATTTTAAAGGAAATTTTGCATTGTAGTTCGAGGTTCATCTGGAAAAATTTCTCTCTCTCCCATACATAGGATTCATTGAACGAAAGTGATACATTTCATTCTTGTCCTTGCATTATTGGGTCAGAGTCATACAACATAAGTTTCACCTCCATTTCCTTTGAGTAAACAACAACTCTTAAGAACATTGCATAATCATAAAATTGATCTAGTAACTCTTTTCTAGGGCTCTATTACACCAACATTTAGCTAGGCTGGCGCTTTGGAGTAGGAAGAGAGATACACTCTCCAAAAGCACAAAACACATAATAGCATCTTGTGTTATGGAGTGTTAAATTCCATTTGCAATGTCTTGTCCTGGGAAGCCCTTCTCACACAAGGGTCAAACACTAGGTTGCATTGATATTGGTAGAGTTACTCACCCTGCTTTGTTGATATCAGTGTAGAGATTGCACGTATTATGGGGATCACTCAAAGGTATACCCACAATGATTAGTGGAAGCCTTTTGAGTTGATTGCGGGCTAGAAACCCTACCCTTGCGTGTGGATCGGACTGTCGACTGTTCCCCCAGGATTTATTGTTGTTGGTGGTGACCTTAGTGGCCTATATTTCTAGGTTCTTACCTAAGGTGACTGTGGAGGGGAAAGTCTTCACGATACCTGGAATTGAGGTTGACCAAACTCACTTAGCCTCCTTGGAGGGTATACCCATGATTATGTGTGGGAGCTTGCACCAGGGTGTAAGTCCATTAAGCAGGACATCAGCGTAACTTTTCAACTCTAGCCCTACCCCTTCTCATCTCATTGTTGCAATGTTGGATTTCATCACCAAATAGTGGCTTGTAAATTAGAAGGTCTTGTTTTCTTGGTGATTGCTTCCTAGATTTTGTTTACTAGTGCGTGTTGTTTGTTTCTCGAAGTTGACCATAGAATTTTCTTCGCGAAGTTTGTCACTCGTTTACAGTAGCTCCTCAACATCATTCACGTAGAATGCAGGGCTTATATCCAGAGCATATGGAAGGTTCACAACCCTTGCCCACAAGCACACCTGGAGGCTCTCCGATGCCGAGTGAAGCCACAATCTTCACCACACCACAAGTGGAACGAACTGATTCTCTCGAACATTTTCGAATTACAAATACTTGAGAGGATTTTCAACTTCCTAGTGATTCTCAGCACCCTTTTAGATGACTAAATTCTTCCAGAGAATTAGTTGTTACCTCTTCTGGATCATCCATTGGGCCTTTTCCCTGCATAGAAGGCCAAGATCCTTTTTGGTCTGCAGGTGATTTCGGAAGGACCCTTTTTGGTCTTGGTTCCCCTGTGATTTCTGAGATTACTGCACCTGTGATTTCTGAAATCTCTAATTTAAAAACAGTACCATTGACTACTACTTATCACTTTACTGTCCCTGCCGAAATGGCCCATCTTGTAGCAACTACGAGTGTTCCAACCGAGTTCACTGCAACTAGTCTTTCTCCTATAAACACGCAGTGAATGCCCAATGTCACTCTGACACTACCACCCGAATACCATGCGTTGAATTCTTTGTTGAATGCTTCTAATCCAACACCTCTGCAAACCCCAGCTGGTTCTCCAGGTGGTCCTTCTTTTCCTGGGCACCCTATTCCCAGTTTTATTCCAACACTCCCTCAATTTCCTTCTGGTAATCCTACTCCTAGTGGAAGTATACCGTCCATTACACCAAACTTGCAGATTCCCGTTGGTGGACAAGGTGGTACGATTCAACTTCCTCTTACCGGACACATTCCCATTACTACACAACCTTCAATTGGGACACAACCTCCAGTTGGAACTCCACCTACGATAGGGGGACCAACCCCACCTTTTGGACAAAATATACCTCCCTCTTTAGCTCAGTATTGGAATCAGATGATACAAAATTCCAAAATGACTGGGGGGCAACAATTGCCTGTCCCTACTATAGGCCAACCATATCCAGGTATACCAAATCCTATTTGGGGTATGAATGCTCAAACTCATGTCCCCACTCAAGGTTACAATCCCTCGAGCTACTATCCTCTCCAACCACCACCGAATCAGCTTGGGTCTTCCCATTATGGGAAGACTGCTTACGGTCCTACTGGTTTGCCAATAGGGATTCCACCCCAAAGTCACCAGTACCCGCAGGTGAATCGACAATTACCTTTTCTTGCTACTTTGGATTTTTCGAATTTGTCTAAGATTATAAATGATCCTATTCGTCACTCTCCCTAATGTCCTGCTATTCCAGCCAATCTTCCATCGGACATTCTTAAATTTGACAGCAAGGTGGGAGAGGACCGAATAATCACGTTATGAATTTTCACCTATGGTGTTCATCCAACTTGTTGATGGATGAATCTATTCATTTACGTCTTTTCAACGAACCCTTACCGGTTCTGCTGCGAAGTGGTATATTCAATTGCCATGAGGTTTCTTCTCTGATTTCAACAACCTAGCTATGGCTTTCCTTACACATTACCAGTTCCCGATCCATTATGATACCAGGACTAAGATTTTTACTTCCTTTAAATAGACTAAAGGCACTCATATATCGGATCATATCCATGAGTGGTGAAGGAGGCGTCGTCTCATTAAACTTGAGCTTCCTGATCAGTTACTGGCAGAATGGTTTACAAAATCCTTTGTGAATGAAATTGGTAAAGACATTGCCATGGATGGCATTGTCACGGAAGAGCAGGATATAAGTCGTGCTCAATATATTGATCTTGTTTATTCACAAACGGGAACACTTTATGATTTACTACATGAGTTACCGCTTCCTCATGCTTCCATCACTTCAACTACTTTTGCTGCCTCGCATGCAGCTGACAATGTGATTGGTACTACCCAAGCCCAATCTCATTTTGTTTCAAGCAAAAACCCTAACTCTTCTTCTTCTAATGTTCAAAATGCTCCGTCTCCTACCACTCCCACTAGAAAAACTTCTGAGGTAAACATTGTTCAATCTACCCCAGCCGGTAAAAACAAATCTAAAAAGGGGAGAGGTAAGAATAAGGAGGGAAAAAATAATAATCAAATAGAGCAACCTAAAACCACTCCTGTTGAAGATCGAGATAAGTGCAAACCCTTGATCGGGATAAGATCGGGATACCCTTGCCTTATCTATGGTGATGATCATTACACGAAGGATTTTCCACAACGTGACAAGGTCACTAAGTTCCTTCAAGGAACCCCAAAACCACCTGCACCGATTGTCTTGTCCCAACCCTTCCTGTCTCAACAATAGGCCCAGTTGGTCATTCACAACCAACCCTCCTCTTCTACGACATCATATGATTTGATGTGTACTGGTGATTCTAAGCAGAACAACGTTGCACTCATGACTCGAGCCAAAGATTATTCTCCATCTAAGGAGAAGGTTGACAATTTACCTCCTGCTTTGGTACAACCCTCTCCAGCGACTCCACCTACTAACGGTCCTCTTCATCTCGAACGACCGAGCCTTGACACAGTTCTGTGACCCCCCACTAAGGGTGTCGTTCTAAAATTGGCCTTCAATCCTCATGCTCATGCGGCCCATAACTAAAGCATTGTTGAAGATCTGGCCCAAGCACCTTTAGTGATGTTAGCTCTTGAAGTCCTTCAGTCTTGTCCTGCACAATGAAAAGGCACTATTGAAAGCTACAGGTGGAATTGACCCAATAGATATGAATTTAATAGTATTTGACTTGGAAGATCACATTCCAAGGTTACCCCCTCAACTCGTGTTTCAAATCCAAGTGGTTGTCTCCGACAAAAACATTTTCCGAACTGGTATCGATGAGGGTGCCTCGACCTATGTTATGTCTCTTGCTTGTTGGAAAGCCATTGGCTCTCCTCCTTTGAATGAATCACAAAACACTCTTAAAGCCTCCAATGGCTATGGTTTTAATCCCTATGGTGTTCTTCCTTCGTTTCCCATTACACTAGAAGGTAAAATGGTCCAAGTTGAAGTGGAAGTCTTTGACTCTCCCCTTGATTATAATCTTCTACTTGGCCGTAGCTGGATCGATTCTATGCATGTCGTTGTGTTGACACTTTTTCGTGTATTATGTTTCCCTCATCAAGGAAAGGGTTTTACCATTGACCAACTCACCTTTTTCAATTCTGATACTCGTACTGGCAACGTACCATTTATTGCTAAAACGCCACCGAGTTATGAGAATGTCGGTGTCGGCCTTTTAAAGGACTCCTCGTTAATGGGTACTTTCCCCATTCCTTCACCCAATGTTCTACGCCCATCTCTTGCTTCTATTAACATGATTTACACCGTGCCTCACGAACTTCCTATGTCTTCCGACCCTTGGATAGTCCCTGATCCTGGAGATCATCTTCGTTTTGGCGACGCAATGCCATTAAGTCTGGTTGAATTCGCTTATCAGGCCGTTCAATCGGCAACACATTCTACCCCTTCTGTTGATGATTAGTCTCCTGATCATTTTTGTGTTATTTTTCCCACTGATGAGATGATCATGTCCGTCATGGAGGACAGCCCTTGGGATGATGGGCATCATCGTTTCATATTCTTTCTGGAACAACACACTCTTGAGAACTACCAATGGATTTCACCTTCGTTGACCGTTGTCATCTCAACCATTCCCGGGTCTGAACATGATGTGTTTGTCGAAGGGAACCTCAGTAATATCTCTCCCACAATTCCCATTGACATATCTGTTAAACCTGGAATCATCGAAAATGTTCATATTGGAGCTTCCTGTTCCCAGGATGAAATAGTCACTTATACATATCTGTTCAAAGAATTTCATGACATATTCGGCTGGAGCTACGAAGAAATACCAGGTATCGACCCTGCAATTGTTGTACATGAGATAAAGACATACCCCGGTGCTAAACCTATCCAACAACGCCTTCGTCCAGTTCACCCATGTAAAGCAGTTGCTATCAAACACGAAGTTGAAAAGCTTCTGAAAGCCGGCTTTATTTATCCCGTGGCTCTTACAGAATGGGTTTCCAATCCTTTTCTGATTGACAAGAAAGGCCGCAGTATTTGAGTATGTGTTGATTATAGGGATATTAACAAAGCTTGTCCCAAAGACAACTTTCCTACCCCCTTCGTCGATCAGATTGTTGATGACTACGCCAGAAGTGAAATGTTCTCTCTCATGGATGGTTTCTCCAGCTATAATCAAATTAACATTGCTCCTGAGGATCAACATAAGACTGCTTTTATTTGTCCTTGGGGTACTTTTGCCTATAGGAAACTTCCTTTCGGTCTTAAGAGCGTGGGCGCGACGTTTCAACGTACTATGTCTTATGCTTTTCATGATATCAAGCATACCATTCATCCTTATTTGGATGATTTACCCGCTCATTCTATGCACCGAGTCAATCACCCTACCCACCTTTGAGCCATTTTCGTTCGTTGTCGGTTCTATTGTATATGTTTAAATCGTCATAAATGCATTTTTTGCGTAGAATCTGGTCGTCTTCTAGGTTTTATTGTTTCGCGTCAAGGGATCCAGGTGGATCCTATTAAGGTTGAGGTGATTCTTAATCTCCCTCCTCCTTCTACTCTATGCTAGTTGGAAATTTTGTACGGGAAAACAAACTTTCTTTGTCGTTTCATCCCTAATTACACCAAGATCACTCGTGGTTTTACGCGGCTACTAAAGAAAGATTCAAAGTTCATCTGGGATACCATTGCCAACAATGCTTTTGAAGCTTTGAGGTTGTCCCTCACGCGAGCTCCACTTCTCTTTCCTCCTGATTATAGTCGTGATTATTTCCTTTATCTTGTTGCCTCAGAGTTCACTATTGGCATGGTTCTCATCCAAGAGGATGATGCACACGATGAACATGTTATTTATTACTTGATTCAAAGTCTCACACCAACTGAAATCAAGTATCAACATGTTGAAAAACTGACCTGGGTTGTCGTTCAAGCCATCCAACGTTTCCAACACTATATCCTCTCACACAAGACTACAATGATTTCTCATTACAACCCTATGAAACATATTTTGACACATCAATTGCTAGGGGGAAAATACTCCAAATGGATTGTCATACTCTAGGAGTTTGACTTGGAATTCGATCATGCCAAGTCTAAGAAGTCCTTAGTTTTTGCTGAGTTGATATGCAATTTTCCTCACTCTGCCATAGAAAATGTAGCAGTAGATTCACTACCCGATGAATCTCTTTTCCTTATTAGCACTGACGATATTTGGTATGGGGATATCATTATATATCTCTAAACCTAGACTTTTCGGCCTGCTTTGTCTAGTACTGAACGACGTCGCATACGCTATCAAGCTCGTCAATACATTATCCTCGGGGATACTCTTTACCATCGGGGAATTGACTCTATTTTTCGATGTTGTCTAACATTCGATGAAGCCAAGAAAGCTTTGAATGACTTCCATTCCAGAGCATGTGGTGGTCATATGTCTGGGTATGCTACTGCCTAGATGATCTTACATGCGTGATATTTTTGGCCTTCTTTGTTTAACGACTGCATTACTGCTGTTCAGAAATTCCATGCCTTCCAGACCTACAATCAGAAAATTCAGTCACATCCTGCTGCTCTTCACCTTGTGGTCTCAGTTGGTCCTTTTGCGAAATGGGGCATCGATTTCATGACATGTCACCCTCACTCAGTCAGGGGGCATGGTTACATTATTGTAGCCATTGATTACTTTACGAAATGGGCCGAGGTGATGCCGACATTCGACAATATTGGAAAGACTGCAGCCTTGTTTCTTTTTAATCATGTCATAGCTCATTTTGGTGTTCCCCAAGCTATCGTCACTGATCATGGTAGCCACTTTAGGAATTTCATGATGTCTGAACTTATGGAAAAGTTGGGTCTTCATCATGATAACTCAACACTCTATTATCCACAAGCTAATGGCCAGGTCGAAGTGATCAACAAAGTTCTTATAACTATGCTTCAACGGATGATAGGAATTCATAAAACAAGTTGGCACACAATGTTGTTTTCGACATTGTGGGTGTACCGGACCTCGTTCAAGTTCACTACTGGGTTTACACCTTTTCGATTAGTCTATGGTGTGGAAGCCATTCTTCCTATAGAATGTGAGATACCCTCTCTAAAGATAGTTGTTGAACTCCTCCCCAACACTTCTGCTAAAGACGAATGTCTATTGTATCTTATGAGATTAGACAAAACTCGACGTGACGCCACTCTAGTAATAGAAGCCTAGAAAAAATGTGTCAAGGCACAATATGATAAGCATGTTGAGCCTCGCGTTTTCTCTGAAGGTGATCTTATTCTTCTCTATGAACAAGATGAAGATGTGTTAGGAGCTGAAAAATTCAAACCCATGTGGCGAGGTCCTTATATTATTCACCAAGTTTTGGAAAAGGGAGCATATGAGTTGGTAGATTACGATGGTATCCCTTTGAGTGAACCAAGGAATGGGTTGTACTTGAAGAAGCACTATGCATAAATCATCTATGAACAAGTACTTGTATTTTAATGTATCATACTTTGTGTGTGTTACTATAGTTTTCTTTTGTCGTTATCTGGTCTCT
Source organism: Picea glauca (assembly GCA_000966675.3). NCBI lineage: Eukaryota > Viridiplantae > Streptophyta > Pinopsida > Pinales > Pinaceae > Picea > Picea glauca. The sequence continues at coordinate 19,523 of JZKD02S2242780.1, forward strand.
ACCCTTATGTGATGTTGTGTTTGATTTCCAAATGTCAGAGTCTTCACTACCCTATATTGGCTTTGTTGATGGTGCTAGATGTAGGACTTGGAACCTTGCTTCTGTTGCGTGGGTGATCTATACCCCAACAAACGAACTTGTATCTTTACAAGGTGTATGTCTTGGTCGTGCGACCAACAACATTGCAGAGTATAGCACCGTTATTGAATTATTGGTCGATGCTATCTCACTCGGAATTCATCATTTGGTTGTATGACTTGACTCATAGCTTCTAGTACTACAGTTAAGTAATGTCTACTCTATTCGAAGTCCTACTTTATTACAGGTCTATTTGCGAATTCACCTCTTGGAACATTATTTTGATCACATTGAATATCAACATATTCATAGATGTCTAAATACATTAACAGACGCACTAGATAATTATGTATTGGACAGACATTTGAATCATTTATAAATCAAACACATCAAAATTTACACAATATAAAGTAAACCAGTAGAAGTCGTCTGTATATATAATGATCAAAAGAGTTTTTTATAAAAAGCTTCTCTGAAGACCAAAATGTCAAAAATTGAAGCGTATAGCTTCTACAAAGTGATGTCATGGATGACGTTCACGGTAACACATGACTGCCCTAGCAACCCTATGGAGTAGTCAACTCATAGATGATGATACCCCTACAGTATGACGTTGATCGCATCGTGGAACCTCTTCTAGAGTCATATCTGGAATGTCTGCAGTGAGGCCCTCTAGATTCTATTCCACCACTTGATAATCCTCAGCATACTGTGGTGCTGCCACTACCATTCCTCATCTTTGGATGGGAGAAGTGTCGGGAGGTCTGTAAGGTCCAACATATGTGTTATCAACAAACGATTTTGTATTAGTTTTCGGACAAACATATAAAACAAAAACATTTGAATATGATAAAAAATTCACAAAAACATTTGAAAGAAAAAAAAATGTGTGTCCTTCTTACCAAGGTCCCCCCACTGAGCATCTTCTGGTAATACCAAATCCAGATCTCCTCAAAAATCTAGTCCAGTATAAGTGTAGTCATCAACCATCAACATCTGTTCTTGAAGCCAGTCAAAGAAAGTATCATCATATTTGATGATTGGTCCTGCTACGTGTCGGGCCATGAGTCAACACCATCTCAGCATCTGTGGATCCCTGGGAGCCGGTAGGTTCCACTCCACCTGTAGAATTAGTAATGGAACCCACTCAAGGAAGAAGGATACCAGCAAAGATCCATACCCAAATTGCTTCAAGTCACCCCACCTACATTTGGTTAATTTCTTTCTTATGTTGCGCAGCACTGCATCTGCCCAGTTGAATACTCTAGGCTCAATACACTCAATAGCATACTATAAGTAACTCTGTAATGCCATATGAGGAGAAAAACTCCCAGCCATCTGAGCTATAGTGAAAATGATAGTATGGAGGGTCAAGTCTTGTACCCTCTAGATAGCTACTTTTCCTTTCTTTCTCTCTGCCTCGGGTACACAGTATAAATTGCAGTACTCATTCATCTTTAGCCTACCACCTCTACTACCTGTCAGACTCACATAGTATCCTCGCCATGACAAACTAGTAAAAAAGTAAATTTCCACAATGTCTAAGGACAGTGTGTGGACCCCCACCTGAAACACCTGCTGGTCAGCGTCCCACATGCGAACTAGGTACTCTAATAGTCTGACTTGGGCCCTCATGCCCGGGATGAGAAAGTATTTCAAGAGCCCACAGTCTCTCAAAGCAGCTATGGTAGGTGGATGATTTTCAGCCATTGCATTATCCTCTTCATGTTCCCTTTCGCACCACTCTAGCACCATGTTGATGGCCAATTATCTGCACAAGGAACACAATAAGAGGATTAATAACTTTTTTCATGATTTGGATATTTTTCATTGGCTAAAAATTTAAAAAAAAATTGGGCTTTGTGGTTCTCGCAGGTGCCCTGTGTGCACAATGTGAGAGCCTTGTAGGTGGCCTTAAGCTCACCTACAAGAACGCCTCATTCTCACAGGCCCCGTATGGCCCGCCTACGCGAATTGCAGCGCGCATGTAGGGATTCAAAAAACAACTTAAAACTAATAAGTTAACCAATGAAATTACAAATTTAAACGATGAAAATGTCAAGGATGAAGAGCTTACCTTAATGTCACATATGACTCGCTGAATGGTCTCTCGTAGCTCCTGCAAATTGATGCCAAACTTGGAGGGTAAAAGAGGGGTCTTTTGAGCTCAATAGTGGAAATGTAAAATGGTGTGGTAAAAAAGAGTATTTACTCATTTTATTTACTTTTGCTATATCATTTTGGGTTTTTATGATTATTTATCGACTAAACCCTAATCCCTAATGTTATGTTGAGTGTGACTCTTGCAGGTGTGATGAATTTGATGATTAAATACAGGGATACGGACATGTTTTTCTTTGTTATTGTGTATTTTTTATTGTTTTTTATGGTTTTTACATAAAACCTCGACCGTCATTTTTGTCCGTTCTTGCGCTCGTAAATACATGAGAACGTGATCGAGCATACTTTTATCACTTTTTCGGGCTCAACAAGGTTATACAAAAAAGGAACCCCCCTCGAGTCCTCTTTAAGTTATTTTCAGACTCTCTAAACATGAAAAGATCGTTGAGCAACCTTGATATTTTCACGCTCGATAAAGTATTTGAAGTACACATCTGGTGAGCGATAATTTATCTCTTTTTTGGTCTCGTCCAGACTATTTTACGAAAAAGGAACTAGGAGAGTTCTCTTTTAAGTGTTTTTCCAAACTCTATAATCTTGAAAAACCTTCGAGTTTTCTATCTTTGGACTCGTTAAACAAACTTTGACAGACCCTTGATAGGACCAAACCACTCCTTCTTAGGGTTCATTAAACATACTCTGAGGGACTCATCCGAAGGATGAGCTTATATCAACAAGCATATGTTATGCTCCTCAAGCTTGCGTAAAAATAAAGAGGTAATTGCCAGAAATGATGGGGGAAAATTTGGGAAAGGGATATGTTTTTATCTTCGTATTGATTGGCAGTAAGTGTCACTCTTGAACATGACACCCCCTATTCATCATTTGAAGCCAATTTTGGAAATCCATTTTTCTCTCATTTGATTTGCTACAAGTTCATTCCCCGTGTCGTCTTTGAGTCAATGCTGCCAAATCATTGGTCGTGTCATTCATATGTTCAAGAGAAGTCCATCTGAAACCTATATTGAGTCAGCCATCTACAGTTATCCATTCTCTGCATGTCGACCTTCCCTGTGTCCAAGTTTTACTCTGTTTCACCTTCAAAATCTGTTACTCATTTCGTGTCATTGATGGGGGATACATCAAGGCCCTCTTGTGATGAGTTTTGTTTCGTCAACTTCAGCTCATTATCCAAAATCAAGACTTAGAAATTATTTAGTACCTTGGAGCTTGCATGCCTCAATGGCAGGTTTCCTTGCTTTCGACAGTGGGTTTACATCATTGACCCCTGATTGAAATATTCCATCAGATTTTCGACTTCAAATCATTTATTTACACTCAATGGATTGTACTATGGTACCTTGGGAGTCATTGACATAAATGGTGATTTCCCTCGCACTTTTTAATGGTTTTATCAATGACCGGTAATCAAGTGGTTTCTACCATGTTCGACTTCAACACATGTAATCACATGGTTAGATTCATAGTTCGAGCGATGAGATTGAAGACCCTGGATATCATATTTGTGATCCAGGTTGCGATGGAGAATGTATAATTTGTGACACATAGATCCCCTATGTATGTATCGTGGCTATGTCATCTTGATTTGAAATTTCTCGCATAGATTTACAGTGTATTCCAGTGGCTATGCTATATTTTGACGGCATGGATCCACAGTATATGATTGGTGACCATGACCCATGTCTATAATGTCATCAGTCTATGATCTGAGTATGGGAATGCCTACCTCGAAATTGATATATATGATATTCTGCAGATGCTTGGTTGTTCGCAGGTTTCTGATTTGGTGTGCTCCTGGTTCTCGACACACACATGCAGCTTACAATGTCTATCGGCTGTCACTGGTTCCACCCTCATACTGTGGGGGTAATTCTATTTCCCATGATTTTTCTCATCATGATGATGTATGGATGATGGTGTACTCAGGCTCTTCATAAGAAATTTCTCCTACGAAAAGTTACTTTCTTCTCTTTCCAGAAATATCATTTTGAAGGAGGTTCGTAGGCTAGTAATATATTTACCTACGAGAATGCATGATTCTCGGAGGCTGCTTTAAGCCAGGGTGTGAGAAGTTTGCACTGTGTTGAACTGCTAGGGTGCAAACTCTTTCTAAATCAAGGAAAAAGGTGAATTCTTGATGCTTATAGAAGGGAATCTTCTAGAAGGATGAGATGGCATTCAAATGGTTATCCTAGTACTGGATTCACTAATATTTTGGGATCATTCTTATCCAAGTAACTAATTCAGTCTCTCCTATATATTGAGGGAATTCTCATGGAAAAAGTTAAGCAAACAAGCAAGAGATTCATTGGAGAATTAGTGAAAGAATTGTGTGAAGGACTGAAGCTACAACAACTTAGAGACTCCAGCAAGTTTATCCAAAGGAGTTGATCTTCTTCATGAAAGTGAGCAAGTGTGTGTGTTAGAGCCAAGGGACATTGAAAGGAAGTTTGCGACATCAAGGCTTAGGTTGTAATCTTTACTCTCCATTAATATGATACAGTAATATGTCTCTTTCCCATAAAGCTATTTCCACTTTATTGTATAATTCCTTGATCATATACATAGATTGACTATTGAATAGATTGTGCTTTCTTCACTTTGGTTGGTTTGTGTTGTTTTGGTCTTCGCTGCACAAGAGCACTGGAGTGAAGCAGGAGAAACAAAGACCATAGGAAGCGATTATAAGGTATGTAACTTGTTCTTGCCTCCTAGTTCATTCAATAGTTTAAATTTAGGGAAAGAGCCATATTTTGTCTTGCTTTGTTCTAGATCCAGGTGGATCTAGGGAGATCAGTTTGTGTCCGCACTTATGGATTTATCCAATAACATACTCATAAAAACAAAGGAAAGGGATTGAGGCATTTAACGCCCCCTCTTCTACTTCCAATCTAACGGCCGTGAGTGACCGCAAATCTTCTGACATGATCTCGCATGTCAAACGATACTTATCCCTACACAACCATCTCGGGATTTCAAGACGATCATTCCTCCTCATGCAGGGTTACTAAGGCCTTGTACCTTCACATCCTCTTTCCAGGTTCTTGATGGGATTTTGAAGGAGGGTATATTTGGGGGGAGGTTTACCCAGGGTACTATCTGAGGCAGATAAGGGTATCTCTCTCTTGAGAACCATACGTGAAGTCTGAATTAGATCAGTATGCATATAAATAGTGATTTATGAAAACATAAGCCATACATAGTCTTTCCATTATAAACATGCAACTACCAATACTGATCAAAACACCATACAAACATTCTTGCACTGAAATCATTCATAATTTCATAGCTGATGAGCATAAATGTCAGAATATATATATATTTCAAGATGCCAGAGACAAAACACTTATAAAAAAAACTCCAGAGGTGATGCAACTGCTGAGAGGGGTGCTCATTTCCACCCAACCATAGGCTCAACAAATCCCAACAGATTTACCACTAGCCACCCCCAAGCCGAGACCACGATACTGCGAGATTTCATCTCTGTCTACCAGTGACCAAGAACAAAGGTTACTATCCTTCTTCTCTGCTTTCACTCACTCTGCATATTTTTCCAGAGTTCTTCCTCCCTCACATCTACCCGTGATCGCACACTCGTCCTACCTTTTTCCTTTCCGGCGAGGTTGTGTCTGGCACGATATCCATCGCAGTGGTCAGGTGTCAGGACCCCACAGATGGGTGGTTTTACCCCCATCCCTCATTATGCATGAGGAGCCATCCACCTACCAACCTGCAAGTAATTAATTTTAGGCTAGCGAGCCACTCTTGGTTCTCCGGGCTAGTGAAGACCAAATACGGTATTGGTTTTTCGGTGGAAGTTAACACCACCATTCTAGGTGCCTTCCACCACCTTTATCTAGCCATCATGGTCTCTTTTTCAGCATATTCCCCTCTCAACAATCCTGCAATATATATTCATAATATTATTCACATTCATCGACCTTTTTCACAAGGTCTATTTACATCACACATTCACATTTTTGAGTTTGCCACAATACTTGGCCAGTATAGTTATTTTTGCAGACTAGGGGAAACATGGTGTTACATTCGATGCCTCTGTTTTTCTCTCCCCCTTTCACATTACTGGAAAATGATGACTTTTGCTTGGGGCTACTCCACCCATAGAAAGTGAAAGTTGATCAAAATGTGTTTCATCTGGGAATGCATCACTGGACTTTTAGAGATACTTATAACACTAGTATTATCACAAAATGTTAGAATAGGATCATCATATTCCACATGTATGTCCTGCAAAGTTTTCTTCATCAAAAGAACCTGTGTACAACATGTTGATGCTGCAATATACTCTTCTTCTACTATGGAGAATGATATTGAGGACTATCTCTTTCTCCACCAGGATACTAGAAAATCAACTAAGTACAAGGTTGCTCCAATTGTACTTCTTCTATCAACAACACTTCCTAACTAATCTACATGTGTGTATGAAACTAGAGATAGATCATTCCCTTTTCGATACCGTAATCCATAGTGTTTTGTTCCTTTGAGATATCTGAATATTCTCTTTACTTCCACAACATTTATTTCCTTTGATGTTGCTTGAGATCTTCCATCCTATCCAACTTCTTGCATCACATCCGATATCGATGTTGTCACATAGAGTAAGCTACCAATCATTGATCTATGGAGTCTCTCATATGCATCATTGGATTTATCATCTTTGTTCAATTTGCAACTAGTCTGCATGGGAGTACTTACAGGCTTGCAATCTACTGTTCCAAACTTTTACAACATTTATTTTATATACTTGGTATAGGAGATGATAATACCTTTATCTTTCTGGCATATGTGGAGTCCCAAAAAGAATGAAAATTCACCAAGTAATGAAATTTCTAATTCATTTTCTAGGTCTTTAGCTAGTTTTGACTCATCCTATCATCGTCACTTCCAAAAATAATGTCATCAACATAACTTTCAATTATCAATATACTACCTTGATTTACCTTTATGTAGAGATTGTTGTTTGCATTTCCTTTCATGAAGCCTTGTTGTTGTAGATATGTGTCCAACATTGAATACTGATACTCAACTAGATCCTCTCACATGGATCATATACCAAAGACACCTCACAACTAGATATTGAACATCACCAACACATACATCTACCAAGCATGTACCAAGATCACCAATAGACCATCACGAGATATGTGTCTTAACCATGTAACAAATCACCTACCAAAGCATGTAACAAACCATCAACCCATACCATACCAAACATCAGTCGTATACCACAACATGTATCACACCAAGTGCATGAACCATGCACCAACATCTGTACCAAAGCATGCATCAACCATGCACCATAACCAGTACCATAAGCCTCAACCATAAACCATGTATATCAACACCATACCAAGAATCAATCCTATACCATATTTATGCAGGAGAATCACTCCATCTCAACATGTGCCAACTAATCAACACGCGTGGTGCACATTCAAGGAAGGAGAGGCACCGCCCTCTCATTTTTTCCTTGCAAATCCAAGACGTGATCCAGGCATTAACTGAAGACAAGATGGAAGAGCCAAATCGTGCTTTCTCACAATCTGGAGATAAGGTCACCATTAATAGGCTGACGACAAAATGGATCTACGTTTGATTTGGAGCAAAATTACCATCATTGTAATTTGGCCTTTCGATAAGCATTAGGGATGGTGATTTGACACCATTAGATAGCTTGTGAGGGAAGCTCATTTGACCCCCTCTTGTATAAATATTTGTATTGCAAGAAAAGTAGAGGTTAGATGGCAGTTGGTCGAACCTTATAGAGGTTAGACGATAGGAGGTTGATCCGAGCCAGACATAGTTCCAACTCAGACTCCACCATTGTAAAGTTATGTTCTACCATTAATAGATAAATGACAGTTTTACCTATTTTACATTTCTGTTCAATGGATGTTGCATTATGAATGTATTTTACATGTTTTTGAATTGTAGATGGATGTTAGAAATCATCTGCATGGATAGAGATATAGTTTTCTATCCATGAGTGTGCTGAGTTAAGTCTGGTTCTCTAGGCTAAGTGCAAGGAGTGCACGATAGAGAGAGAAAATTCTATAAGCCAATGCAAGGAGTGTGAGTCTAAACTCAGTAGAGTCAGGAGATAAGCTGTCAGTAGGGCACACCAGATTAATTTACAGACTCAGGGAAAAATTTCAAGGTGGTTAAGTCCCTTGGATATAGAGACTCGGTGGAGAGAAGAACCTTTCAGAATTATTGAATACTCTGGGATACTCTTCCAGGAGCGTATCAAACTTGTGTGAGCATATCGAGGAACTACATAGTTGAAAGTGTAGAAGAATTCCAGAATTGCTGAACATTCTGGTGTAGGAAGGATTTGCAAGAAGTGCAATGACAAAGGAAAAGAGATTCCTTAAACCTTTCCATAAAGTCGAGAGAGAAACCATCAAAGAACTGAGCCAAGTTCAAGGAGTGCACCTAATGTGTTGAGAATTCACCTTACAAGCTCAGGAAGAAGAGCAAGAAACTACAAGGAGCACACGAGAAGCTCACAAATGAATCCTTCAAGAACAACCTAAGTCTCGAAAGGAGAAATTGCGCTAAGTGTGAAAATAAGCTGAGGAATTTTTGAAGGCCTAAAGATAGAGAAGTCACCCATTGTTGAGGAGGAGACAGGTGGTAGGAGCTTTGTAAGGTTTTTCGGGAGCAACCAAAAGATCTTCACTAAATCATGAAGAGCGATTTCAATCCAGATCCTTGGATCTGGAAGGGCACATGGAAAAGGATCAATGCATCACTAATTTGTAATTGGAAGAAGTGTATTCAAGGGGAGATAGGACTCGTGAAGTCCACACTCATGATTTTATCACAACCATTGATCCCGAAAAGAACGAGTATCACAGATCTGGTCCCAAAGCATTCACCGATTCAGAAATCAGGAAAAGGAGAAAGCAGCTCACGAAAGTCCCGAAGTTTGGGGTCATGAAGGCAGTTAACCCATAATCGCAGTCTATGGTAAAATCAAGGGAGGATCTTAGCATCGAAATCTAAGGCCATTAGCGTAAGAGTTGAAATCCCTAAAGAGAGGGTCTGCAGGTACCACATCACATGTGTCGAGGAATTGAAAGGGGCCTGTGTCAGGTTGAAATCGGTTCCTTCAGGAGCCCGAAAGGTCATTCGAATCGACGACTTGAATGATCCTAGACTGGGAGGTCAAGCCAGCCCTTTGGAGGGGGAAGGCTGGCATCAGAGTGGTGTCAGAGATTTATTTCTCTCAGGTGGAGAGAAAGGGATACAAATATAGTCTCAGTGTTTATTTTCATCTGTAGAGTGTGGGAGAAGGGAGAGGAAAGAGATAGTCTGATAGCATATTAGTATTAGGGCTAATACAAAATTGATTTCTATAAGCAAAGGGAGACAGAGTGCGATGCTCTGTTGAAGTTGTTGCAAGGTGTGAAAAAATTGTTACAGAGCCAGGTGGGCTTCAAGTGAAACGAGATGGCCATTGGAAGCTATGAGTGCGATCAAGGGAGAGTCTACCCGTAGAAGAGAAAAGTGGACATGGGGAAGGAGCTCAGTGAAATTTGAGTGCATATGGAGGAGATAGAATTCAATATGCAATAGGAGTCAAAGGTACGTTGGAGGTATGAATGGCCTTTGAAGAGGACAACCAGATGACATGTTTAGAACTTGTTGGACAAGAGGCAACAACAAATGTTAAAGAGGTGGTTGAGGCATGATGGAAACCTAGGGAATGAGGGAAAGAGATCTCGCAATAATCCCATAGATTTCTAGGTGGGCAATGAGAAGGGGTTAGTGGATCTCGTGTATTGCCAAGTGGGCAGAAGAGACATCCCAGACTGTGAGGTGGGAAAGGGAGAAAAGGTGAACTCAATTGAGAGTTCATTGACAGATGAGGAGGTAGAATAAAAACATCACTTATATGGAGATTTGTGCAGAACTATGAGCCACGTGAATGAATATGATGACAAGTTAGAAAATTTCATCACAATGAAGGAGGAGGATCAGAGGGATGTTTTGATCATTGGAGGAGTTGAGATATTCCTACCAAGAGACCGAGGAGAGGCTAGCATAGATGTTGCAGAGGTGATAGGGAGACAACAAGCAGAGATTGTCAAGGAGGAGAATGAAAATATACTGATGTATGTATCCATGGAAGGAGAATAACATTCAATAGTATTGCTCGACATTTTCAACCAGGAAGTTGAGTAGGAGATGACTGTAGCACTGGGATTTGTAGCAGAAGAGGAAGCAAACATCATAGATTTTGTTGGTCTATGTGAAGAATTGGAAGCTCTTCAAAGGAGAATGGTAGTACAAAGCATCCAAATCCAATAGGCTACGTTGGGGGTAGATGAAGGACCACACTAGCATGAGGATCAACTGGAGGAAGCTGAAGTAGGATAAGTCGAAGAACTGGTAGGAGAGAATATGATAGGAGAAGTGGTAGTTGAGCAACAATTAAGTGATGAGGAGCCTGCAAGAGTGGATATTGTAGCATAGTGGTTTGCAAAGGCCACAAAAAAAGATGTCTTGGGAAATCAATGTGATTCACTCATCGACAAGAAGCGAGTGTTGCGGGATAGTCTACAACAGAAGAACCAACCGATGGAAAAACTAGACGAGGTGATCAAGGAGATAGAAGGCTGATGTCGGAGTCGACATAGGAGTTGGTCAGCAAGAGGAAGCTAGATGAAAGGAAACCTACATGAGCAACAAGGATGATGCAGGAGAAGCAGTGGTGAAGCAGAGGTGTGAAGAGACAACTCCAGGAGAAAGTTTGGGATAGAGGTGGATTTCAGCCATGTTGGAGAGCTGATCAGTAGGAGCTCAGGATTTTTTTCTGTTGTGGAGTATGATGCAAGAGCATCACTCCATATTAGGATGTGCCAATGAATCAACACGTGTGGTGCACATTCAAGGAAGGAGAGGTTTCACCCTCTCATTTGTGCCTCGTGAATCCAAGACATGATCCAGTCATTAATTGAAGACAAGCTGGAAGAGCCAAATAGTGTTTTCGCATAAGCTAGAGATAAGGTCATCATTAATAGGCTGACGAAAAAATGGATCTGTGTCCGATTTGGAGCATAATTTCCATCATTGTAATTTGGCCTTTTGATAAGCATTAGGGATGGTGATTTGACACCATTGGTTAGCTTGCGAGAGAAGCTCATTTGATCCCCTCTTCTATGAATATTTGTATCGTAAGAAAAGTAGAGGTTAGATGGCAGTTGGTCAAACCTTAAAGAGGTTAGATGATAGGAGGTTGATGTGAGCTGAGACTTGGTTGCAACTTGAACTCCACCATTCTAAAGTGATGTTATACCATTAATAGAAAAATGATTGTTTTTCGTGTTTTATATTAATTTTCAATGGATGTTGTGTTATTAATATCTTTTACATGTTTTTGAATCGTAGATGGATGTTAGAAATCGTCTGCAGGGATAGAGATACAATTTTCTATCCATGAGTGTGTTGAGTTAAGTCTAGTTATCTAGGCTAAGTGTGAGGAGTGCATGACAGAGAGAGGAAACTCTATAAGCCAATGCAAGGAGTGCATGTCTGAACTTAGTGGATTCATAAGAGAAGCTTCTAGGAGGACACACCATATTAATTTACAGACTCAGGTAGAAATTTCAAGGTGATTAAGTCCCTTGGAAATAGATACTGGGTGGAGAGAAGCACAGTCCAGAGTTACTGAATACTCTGGGATACTCTAGCAGGAGGGCATCGAGATTATGTGAGCATAACCAAGAACTACATCGTTGAAAGTGTAGAAGAATCCCGAAATTTTTGAACATTCTGGTGGAGGAAGCCTTTGCAAGAAGTGAAATGACAAAAGAAACAAAACGCCTTCAACCTTTCCATAAATCCAAGAGAGAAGTCATCGAATAACTGAGACAAGTGCAAGGAGTGCACCTAAGGTGTTGATAGTTCACCTTACAAGCTTAGGAAGTAGAGAAAGAAACTATCAGGAGGGCACAAGAAGCTCACAAAGGAACTGGGAACCTTGGAGGTTTCCAATCTAAGCAAAGTCGCAGGAGAGTTACACAGATTTCTACAAGGAGTACATGAAGCCTTCAAGAATAACCTAAGTCTCGAAAGGATAAATTGTGATAAGTGTGCGAAGAAGATGAGGACTTTTTGAAGATCTGAAGACAGAAAAGTCACCCATTTTCGAGGCAAAGATAGGTGGCAGGAGATTGATAAGTTCGGTAGCAGGAGCTTCGTAAGGTTTTCTGGGAGAAAACAAAAGATCTTCGCGAATTCAAGAAGAGTGATTTCAATATGGACCATTGTATCTGGAAGGGCACATGGAAATGGATCATCGCATCACTGATTCATAATTGGAAGAAGTAGAGTATAGGGGAGACATGAATCATGAAGTCTGAAATCGTGATTTGATCATAGTCCTTGATCGTGAAAAGAACGAGGACCGCAGATCTGGTCCCGAAGCATTCGCCAATTCAGAAATCCAGAAAAGGAGAAGTCAACTCACAAAATTCCTAAAGTGTGGGATTGCAAATGGATTTGACCCACGGTTGCAGTCCATGGTCACATCAAGGGAGGATTTTAGCATCGAGAGATAAGTTTGTTGGCGTAAGAGTTGAAAGTGCTAAATATAGGGTCCATAGGTACCACATCACGGGTGCCGAGGAATTGAAAGGGGCCTGTGTCAAGTTGAAATTAGTTCCTTCAAGAGCTTGACAAGTCATTCGACTCAATGACTTGAATGATCCTAGACCGGGAGGTTTAGCCAACCCTTTGGAGGGGGAAGGTTGGCGTCACATACCATGTATTAACCATGTACATCAACAACTCTACCATACTATGTAGCCACAATGTATCTCAACCATATACCATATCACTCAATCATGCCATACACCATGCTCCATAACATATATCAAACAAGTGCCATCAATGTTATACCTCAATAGAGTACCAACATTACGAAGATATGTATCTCATACATGTGTTGTCATATACCAAGTTTGTTCCTCAACAATGTATCAATATCAATGACAAACATACACCATGTGCCAATGATTCAAGAGTATTCGTTGGCTTTGGAATTTCATGAATTTCTTTTACTCCTTCCTTTCTATTTATTTTGACAAGATTGTCAAAGTTCATGTGACCCATTATTCTATGTCAGAGCCAACTATATTTTTCCTTTTGTAAGCAAAAAATTTATTTTCCAATTTAATTCAAAACACATATATTGTTCGAATTCCTTATCGTTGTGCCCACCAACTTGCTTGATCCTTCTTACCTAGTTTCACATTTCTTTGAGTTGAAATGGAGTGTGTGTCCGTGGTCACACATTTGAATTACACTCAAGAGATTTTGTTTCATATCTTAGACCACTAGAAGAAAAAAAATTCATGGCATTTTTGCTTCCAACCTTAACTGTGCCTCTACCCATAATTTTACCTGAATTATTATTTCCAAATGAAACAGATCAATATATTTCTTTCTTCAGAGTTAGAAACTTGTTTCTTTCACCTGTCATATGATTTGAACAACCACTGTCAACAAACCAATCACTTTTTTTGTTTTGATCTTGTAGAGAAAGTGAACATTGATTCTTCTTTCTTTTCCATATCTCTTGTGGTTCAGATATACGATTGTTAATGTTATGCTCTGGTTCCTTGGGTGGAGGAGTCAATCTACAATTCATCACTATGTGTACAAAATTGTTACATTTGTAACATTCTACTTCATTTCTCAATGAACCAAAATCATTTTTGTTTCTACTGTATGTTTCATAAGATTTTTTGGGATAACAATTATTTAAGTAATCTGCATAGTTTCTTTGATTCTTGGCATATGATCTGCATTTTATAGGATTATGAGGGTTATAAAATTTCTCCCAAACTAGTGTGGCTCCAAGATATGGGTTTCCCATAGCGTGAAACAGAATCCCCCCGGGCAGAAATTTGGAGGATAGAGGTGGATTTGTCATAACAAAATTTTTCATCGGAATCGGCATGGAAGAGGAAGGGGGAAAGGATGAATTATAGGAATTAGCTTTTCCACTCAGTTGAGTACTCCATCCTGGAGCATTGAGACTAGTATTAGACCTGAGAGGAAAAGAAGGTTGGCTTCCAATTGTAGGAGTCATTTGGGGAATATTACCTCCACCAAATGAGAGAGGAGTATGCAGAGGAGCCATGGCCCCATATCCAATACTAGGATTTTCATTATTCAATGGAATGGAGAATGAAAGTTGCAATGACATATTTGGCATACCAAAAGAGAAAGGGTTAGAGACCGAAGGTATGGATTGGTGATTTTATCAATGCGTACCAAAAAGAGACCCAAAAGGGTTTGTTACTATAGGTTGAGTAGCAACCAAAGTCCATATAGGAGTAAGGATGGGAACCTCTAGCACTACAACCATAGAGGTTGAAGAATTCCAAGGAGTCTCATTAACTACATAAGGTATAGGAATCGAGGGCCTCCCATTTTAGTTTGGACTTGACTCAGTACCCATAACTAAACAATCAAAAGTCTGGTAAGCGAAGGTATGTGTGCCATGTTTAGTAACTTTAGACATTTTAGAAGGAAAATACTCAAGATGTGGTGGTAACTTTAACAAATGATGAGTCCTATGAGAAATCTAGTCTGGTTCCCCAATCAATCAAGACTTTAGATATAAAACCAAATTCTAGGGCCAACTAATACTCGAAGAGCACACCAAAATAAACAAAAAAAGGGACAAATGCACAAAAATAAGATATAGTAGCTGCAAAGGGGCCTCCCTCACTATAGTAGGTATGCCTCACCCAATACTGGCCTATGACTCCCCTTAAAATATTGGAGGTATCTAAATCAGTTATAAGGGACCTCTTGGGCTTAACAATGAAGTTGGTCATATCCCCTGAGAGAGGTAATCCTCCATAAAGGATGTGTGTTTTTTGACCCTTATCTGACTTAGGGTACCTGCAAAATAACCCCTGTAAGTAACATATGTGGCTACCTATGTCAAAGAAATAGATGCACCACGATATAACCAATGCGAAGGAAAACAATCGTAAGTCAAGTCCACCATATAGGCAAGATAACAATGGCCAAAATATTGAAAGCACTCCCTCTCATGGAGGTAAAGGTACTATAAAGACGCCCAAATATGAATAGATCCCCAGAAATATCTATGATGCTAAGAAGGTATTGGAGGGTTATTTCTACAACCAACTTCGCACAACCTCATGCTTAACTTCAGTGTGAGCGGAGCATCCTGGTTTCATTAATTACACAATGGATTTCACCACTCCCTGGTCAGACACATATGTTTAGTTTAATATCATTGGAGAAGTTTACTCACAAAATCCTATTCCAAGGCCCTATATCCTATGCTTGTTTTTGTACTCTGAAAAATAAAATCTCTTCTAATTGATTTTCGTTAATTAGCATTACTTTTAATGGATTTTGTTTACTCAAGAGATGTGGTTGTGAAATTGATGATATTATGACTCAACATATCTAAGAAATGGATATGAACATAATTCCAAGTCGTAATATTAAATTCCCAAAAGATGACAAGATTTTCAAATGCAACATTCAATTCAATTTCTACAATTTCAATAAGATGCAATCCTTCCACATATGTCAATATAAATACTAAATAACCAAAAGAGAAAATTCCATAATGCAAAATGAGAAAAGTAGTTTTTGTATTTTCAATATAAAGAAAGAAAATGCAAGGACTGAATAACAACTTTACACACAGACCTTATTGGAAGTAAAAGGAGACTAGCCAAGAAGGATACTAAGAAGAAAACACTAAGACCAAGATGCAAGGACAACCAATGAAAAATATGATAAGAAAGAATACCTCCCAAAAATTCAACAATAAGAAGGTTTCCTAACACTCTGTAAGAAATCAACAGTTAGGAAAGAGACCCAAGAGGACTCAACAACCAACCAAACTCACCCAGCAAACACCAAACTCAACCAAGAAGCCTAAAAATTTGATGTATCCGGATGTTTGAGAAAAACTTGCGTATGTCCGTGCTATATAGAAGGACAACTCATGTATGTACGTGTCTTTCAAGGAAAACCTGTGTATATGTAGTAAAACACTGCCAGGGAAAGGACTAGACCAAGAAAATCAGATGCAAAGTAAGAATAGGATGTCAAACAATCAGGTGACAAGGAAACGCAGGCTAATAGAGTGAAAGTGAAGGAGAAAAACACTCCAAACTAGAAAATAGAAGATCAATCCCCAGTATGGTCGTTGATTTTGTTACAAGGAAAATCTCTCTGTGGCATGGGGTAAACCACAACAAAAGAAGTGACAATAGAAATAAACTCTAATCCCAAGTATGTTTTATAAATGAAAATGTGAACCACACAAGATCAAGAGAATAACTCATCTGGACGTTCAATGAAGACCACCATTGAGCACACAAGTCAAATATTTATACATGCAACTTATCCTCAACAACCAAGATACGCAAGCATATGCTGATAATATATAATGTTAGCAAAATTCAAATACGCCCATGGAATAATAATTCAAATATTTTCAAGATATCAATTGTACGAGAAAATAGTATTTCTATTAAAATAATCAAGAAAAGTAGATAAGTGATTTTTTTTTATGGCAACACACCTTTGAACTGAGAAACTAAGTCCCTTCCGGTTGGGCCTCTGCCACTTCAATCCTCCACCAAAGGAAATCTCCTATAAAGGAGACAATGAGGTTCTCCATCAAAGAAGGAATAGCTTGGGGGATGAACAATGAGTTTAGACTTTAAAGGATAAAGGGTTGAAGTGAAAATTTCTCCTAAGTATCTTTACTCTCAAAAGTTGAATTCTCTCATTCTCCATGGTTTGGATATGGCTCAATTTATAGCTTTCAAGTGGAACTGAAGTGCCGATTCAAAACATTTCCAATATATGGAAGGTTGAGGATCATGGATCTCATGACGTGACATGGAAACCTGACACAATTTTTAATGTTGAGCACCGAACCCAATGTACATGGGTTGTAATGGTGCAATCTGCATATATGCATGTTGTCTAACTGATAGGGCACGCATATATAGAAAAATATGATTTTTTTTCTCTGAAAGGTACAACAAGGGACTTCAAGTTTGCATAGGGAAATGGAAAGTCCATCCAAGAAAGTTGCATGGGGTGAGGCAAAAGTTTCTATGACAAGGGGAAAAGAGAAGGAGGTGGGGAGGGAGAGAGAAAGAGGGAAAGAGAGAAAGTGAGAGTGAGACTAACAACTAGGAGAGAGATAAAGAGGTGGTATATGTAGGAGAGAAAGAGAGAATAGATAGTGGGATGGAGGGTGAGAGAGAGATGAAGGAGTAGGGTAAGGAGAGAATATATGAGTGTGAGATACGGGGGAAGAAAGAAATGTAGTGGGGTTGGATAGGGAGAGTTGAAGTTTGTGAGAGGGAGGGAGAGGCAGACAAATAAAGGGGGTAGAAAGAGAGAGAGAGAGAGTGAGTGAGATGAAGGGGGAGAGAGGGAGGAAAGGCGGTTA
>JZKD02S2242791.1:40912-57958 GCA_000966675.3 Picea glauca
ATATGGAAGTCGTAATATTTCTGAAACCCGAAGTTATGAAGAGTTGACCCACGATCACAACCCGTGGTCACATAGGAGAAAGAGTTTAGCGCAGGGCTAGCACTCGCGAGATTAGTGTTTCCAAGGAACCAGAAAGTAGGGTTGTGGGTAGTTAGAACCTAAAGGTAACATCAAAGGGACCTATGTGTATTAATTGTTCAGGGTTTGCTGAAGGCTCGAAGAGCCAATTCAGTTCAAGTAAATTGAAGATCCAAGACCAAGAGGTCGCATAATCCCCAGGATGGTAGGGGGGATACACCAAGTGGTATCAGAGCCCACATAAATTATTTCTGTAGGAAAAGGAGACAAAGGAGTAGGCTAATATCATCGAGTGGTATCAAATACATCGACACAATGTCACCTAGGAGACGTGCGGAGTGACCTGTAGAAAATAGAGCTATGGAAAGGGAAATGAGAGAAATGGGAGCAAGATTGGATGCCATGGAAACAACACAAAGGAGAGCACCTAACGCTGGAGACGTCAGTGATGCAGAGAATGAGGAAGTGGAAGTCGAAGAATATGTAGCGGAGGATGTTGCGGAATAACGCTTGTTGAAAGTGGTTGTTAAGTTGTGAGCTAGAGCGCAGATAGACATCCCAATGTATGAAGGTAATTTGGACATCTAAGAATTGTTTTTTTGGATATGAGAAATGGACAAGTATTTTGACTATGAAGACATCGATGAGGAGAAAAAGGTGAAACATGTTGTCACCAGGTTAAAAGGACATGCAGCATTGTGGTGGGATGCACTGCAGGCTGACAGAAAAAGAAAAGGAAAACAAAAAATTAAGAGCTAGGATAGAATGGTAGCCAAGCTAAAGGATAAATTCATACCTAAGGACTACCAGATAAATTTGTTCAAGAGATTGCAGAAACTTAGGCATAAATAAATGACAGTCAAAGAGTACACAGAGGAGTTCTACAGACTGAACATCAGGGCTGGACAAAGAGAGAGAGATGAAGAAAAAGTTTCCAGATATATAAACTACCCGAGGTATGAAATTCAGGATGAAATCATCATGACGACAGTAAGGACAGTGGAGGACTCTTATCAGATTGCGCTAAAAGAAGAAGAGAAGTTGGCCAGAAAGCAGAGTCAACAAAGCAGAGGCAAGGGAATTGCCCATGACAAGGCACATAAACCCAAAGGTGAGACTGAGAAACCACAAAGTCACTCTAAAAGAGGAGGAAGTTCCCAAGGGAGACAAAGTGATGGTAGAAACTCTTTTCCTCGATGAAGAGGAAGAGGCAGAGGAGGAGAGGTAAAGTGTTATGCTTGTGGAAAGACATGACACATGTCTTGGGAATGCCCTAAGAGAAAGAAAGAAGGAGGTGAAGCTCACATTTCGGAAGCGCAAAAGAGAGATGTTGAAGAAGAAGGCACAGAAGATGGGATATATTTGATGATGAAGAAAGTTCTCTTAAATCTAGAGCCATAGATTGAAAAGTCAGTGCAGAGGAACAATTTTTTCAAAACAGCTTGCAAGACTAAAGATAGAGCTTGCAAGGTGATAATTGACACTGGGAGCACTGATGATTTAGTATCCACAGATATGGTGGAGAAATTGGAGCTGGATACAACTTCACATCTGACGTTGTATAAAGTATCATGGCTATAGAAAGGTCATCAAGTAATAGTAACTAAACAATGCCTTTTTGAATTTAAAATAGGAGGATATAGAGATGAGATTCTGTGTGGTGTGATTCCCATGGATGTATGTCATGTTTTTTTGGGAAGACCATGGAAGTATGACAAGAGTGCTATTCATGATGGGAGAAATAATACTTATACTTTGCAGAAGAATGGTAGGACACACATGTTGTTGCCAATTGAGGAAAAGAAAGTGAAGGAAGAAGCCAACACAAGCACATGAGTGGGAAGGAACTCCTAAGTGAAGTTAAGAAGGAACAGTAGATGTAGTTTGTTGTAGTGAGGAAGCCAAAAGTTATCCTTACAAGTAATTCTATGGAGGATCTTCCTGAGGAAGTTCATTAGATGTTGGATAACTTTGTTGACATAGTAGTGGATGAGTTGTCGAGCTCATTGCCACCTATCAGAATTATTAGCCATCACATTGATCTAATACCAGGAGCGAGTCTGCCAAATAAAGCAACATACAGATTGAAACCTCAAGAGAATGAGGAGGTAAAGAGGCAAGTTCAGGAGTTATTAGACAAAGGTTTGGTGAAATAAATCTTGAGTCCATGCACAATACCTACCGTGTTGAGTCCGAAGAAGGACGTGTTAGCACTCTGTAAATCTATTTGGCTGGAAGAAAAATGACATAGGTAACTATTTCAACCAAATTTAGGTTGGATTATAACCTTTCCAATGAGAGAGATCTCTCTCGAACATACAACTATTTGGGATATTCAAAAGATTTGGAAATGCATGTGCAAAGGTCAGATTCTTCCATGATGTAAAATTTAAAGGTGGTGGGACAAATCAGAAGAGCAAGGCCATTGGGCAATGGGGTTTGTTCTTGAAAAAGTATGAAGATTTATAAGATATGTATTTCCAGAGGGAACAGGGGAAAAATAGGTATGACGTTTAGCCAAATAAGTAATATGAGATGGTGGAGGAGAGGAGAGGAAAGACAACTATCAACAACAGGCATCTAATAGAGGGTGAATCTCTTCGTGAAGCATTAGAAGAGGAAACATGAGGGTTGGCTACTGCAAACAGATCACTGATCATGAGTGAAGTCTGAAACAATAACCAAAAATACATAAAAAAGTATAATCGATATGAGAAGGAGCACCAACAAAAATGAATTCCTTCTATTACTTAAAGATTATTACTAGCAGTGAAAACACATTCATGAATATGAAGGACAGGAAAACACATTGAACATCAACACCGTGATGAATCTCGACTATCTAAGAAAAAAATTATCTGATTATATTAAATTTCATAACAATTTACAAAGTCCTCATGTTACGAGGGTAGGCCCCTATTTGGTAAGTCCAACCCTTCATTTATCTTTGTAATATAGTATATATAGATAAATTACATATGGAATTCAAAATGAATCATCTTCCCCAAGATTCCAAAAATAGACATTGGTCAAGGAAGGAGTAACGTATAACAACTGAACTCCTATTTTNATCTTGTCATGGGGTGGATGAGAAACTACATAAGTTCCTTCTCTTTCAATAAGTGGGATATAATCCTTTGAAAAATCATTTACATTTAAAACTTCAAGAGGACCTATGATATCATTAATTTTATGCTTAAAATTCTAGTCAAATGTTCTATGTTCATATTCATTCTCATGTCCTAGAGCACCCAACCCTTCATTTCGAATATGTTCACATGCTAGGATATTTTGTTGAATGTCCTGAGCATCATTAAACATTTTATGTAAGGTCTTATGTCTTCTTCCATCAGGAGGAAAGCCAAATTTGGGTGAAGAGTAGTGGAATAGTGGAGCATGCACTAGCTTCAGTGGGTTCAAATTCTTTGGGCAGATCATAATAAATACTATAAAATATTCTGCTGAATGTGGAAATGGTCTCATTGCTTTGCCTTTTCAAGGCACAGAATTTTGTAAGTTGTAGGTACAGATATTTCTTCTTACCCCAAAACTTTGAAAAAACACTCTTCAATTCTTCCCATGAGCTAATTGTCTCTGGCTGAAAATGTTTGAACCATTGTTTGGTATATCCTTTCAAGGATTAGGAGAAGGCCCTCATACAAACATCGCCATGGTCAATTTCAAACAAATCTATAAAATGATCAAACTCTTCAATGTGTTTTTCAGCTGTGATGGCACCATGCTCCCCATCAAACATAGGTAAGTATTCATAGTGCTATGGAGGAAAATCAGGAAGAATGTGGGGTAATTTTAAGGGTCTATATCTATGTTGGGTCTTGGAGGGTGTTGGATCAAGCATAGGAGATGAAATATCAGCGTTGGTTTCATGAGGTTTATCAACTTGGTTGTGGTCATCACATGGCTCAGATGGGAGATTTTGATCAAACTTAGTGATAAAATGAGGTGATATTTATATAATTTTAAGAGGAGGATATACAATTTCAAGGTTATCATGATCATCATTTGTATGCAACAAGTGAATAAAAATTTGTCTAGCATGCTTAGGAAATAACAAAAGGTAATTAATGACAAAAAATATAATGTCTTGGAAAAAATTCAATTTTAGGTACTTGTTTTCTCCCATGATGTCCTTTCATACCTTTGTCAAGGGATCTCATCTTCTAGTGGAGTCTTTGAATCACATTTGAAGCGTAAGTGGAGTTTTCAATCAAATCTTCAGGCCACTGAGTCTTTTCCCAGTGGATTCGCCAGTGGAAATTTAAATTTCTAGATTCTTCTACCAGTGGAATCACATCAAACTGATTTTTTGATGTGGAGTCACCAGAGAAGGAANATGATAGTATTTAATCTGATCTCTTTACCTTCTCCTAGTTCATCTGCAGGCTCTGTGTGAAATTTTGTTGCCAATATTTGTACAACAAGATTTTCTTCCTTCTCCATCGACGATTTTGTCAAATTATTTGAACATCCTGGTTTTTTGAAGGCTGTTAGATCTGTCTTCTCCATTTCCTCTGGTTCGCTAGGAAGCGCGAGCTTGTTTCCCTTAGTTGTATGAGAATCAGATGAATGATTTGATTTGCGATTACCCCATTCTATAATAAAATGTTAATCACCCAAAACAGAGTAATGTCACCCATGTTTTGAATGACAGTCGTCATTGAGTGCCAATCATGGGCTACTGACAAAATTCCTTACAGGGATAATGGCTTATCACGTTCGACTATTGATTTCAAATGATGAGCTTTTGAATCATTTTTTTGGCGGCACTCACCTGGTATTGCAGGGACGAAAAGTACTCAAACAAGTGTCTCAAGGTGATTTGACTGGTCGTTAGCTTTCCCTTTCCACATGAGACACTTGGATTTGACACATTCAATGATATTTTGACACGTGACATCAGGGTTTGATTGAGCGGTTTCGAGCTCACCCGCTTTTCCCCCCGATATGAATCTGGTGGTGCCACATGGCCTCGAGATGAAACCATTGTATTCTTATCATCCTACTTTTGAAGGATTAACCTTCTCGTTATTTCTCGGCCCAATATGCTCCACGACCATTGATCTATGGTCTCCATGAACCATGACCCGTCGGGTCCCATCCACTTCACAACTCCGCTAGTCTTAGCCCTGTCTACTAGTCTATCGCTCCTCTATACTGATTTAGCCTCCTGCTAAATCTCGAGACTTGGAGTCCAAAAAATTGTTATAGTGATAACATGGGCTCCAACTGGGGATGTTATCCTCCCTGTGAGGTAGCAAAGAATAATAGACCTTGTGCCTTATCCATTGGAGATTCTCTCACAACAGGTGTATGTCGTACCTTGATCTGTCACTAATGTCTGTTGAAAACTGAAGTCTACATACCGCTCTTACTTGGAGGCTGGACGTCGGACATATCACTAATCATATGACTGAACACTTTATTTGGAGACTTAAACTTGAACATGCCCGATCCATGATCTTATTTGCGCCTACCTACCCTAACTACTCAAATGTGTTGTCGGTCAAGTGAAATCAAAATGCCAGTGCAGCCATGTTAGTAGTTTACCCACTTCTTGTTTTCTACTTGCTCCAAAGCATGTTCACTGACAACCCATTTGAGAAGTTATATATGAATTTGAATCTTAGAATTTCAAAAATATTGGGGTTGTTTATTGTTTCTAACAAAATTACAAATGGATCGTCCAACACATGCATAAGACCACAATCATGTTTCACTTCTTCTACTGCATTCTTGTTTTCATTCTATTTACCCTATTGATTTCCATCAAGAGGCTGAAAAATCTGTTGAGATTGCTGGAAGTAACGACCTCCTGAATCGAAAGACAACAGTGGATGAAAAGAAAGAACTAGTGTAAAATAATCCATATCTAATATTGATGTTGATTGGCCATTATCTTCATCTCTGACCTTACAATCCATCCTAAGCCTTAAATCTTGATTGTTATAATTTTTCATATAACATGCCACAGGATCACGAAAAACATGAGAAAATATCTCTTTTCAATGGGCCAAAACAGAAGGACAAACCATATTCACAAATGTTGATTTTCTTTGGTCTTCCTCTTCAATCTTGGGACTATAATCTTCAAAGGAATCAAGTAAAACAATTGCTTATTTACGATCTTTCTGTATTTCTAATTGAATCATGACATACATTGTTTTATTGTCTCCCCGAAACTCTATGTTATTTGTTTGTTCATTTTTCAAAGTCTCCTTAGATGGGGTCTTAGAGCCTTCATGCACGTCCAAACCAGTTAGAATCCGAACAACTACATCATTTACAGGGGAAGAAAGGAAACTTTGAAATACTTTGTTTTGTCGAAAACCTAGTTGGATATCTTCATCAATTTCAGAAGAAGGCAAATGACTTTGAACAACAACACTTTTACCAACTTTCTCTGCTTTCTCATGATTGGCTCTTAAAAAATTAAAGGAAGAGAAACATAATGGAACATAGCTCTCGTTTGCAAGTCTATTTCATTCTTCAAATTCAACATTATACCTGGAGGGTTTTTTATTTGAAACATCTTTGACCTTTTGCTTGAAAAATTCAAAAGAAGCAAAGCCTAATGGCAAGGTTCTTACTCCTGATTTAAATATTTCTTCATTTTCTTCATTTCTGTGATATGCATATTTTTCAATTTCTTTAGATTGGTGAACATACTTATTTTCACATTCCTCTTTGACCAATGGCTGCAATTCCTTTTCAATTTTTTTAGTGAATCAGTTTGATTTGGCATCAACACACATTCCTTTTCCTCAATGATGATCTTGGAATTTTCTTTCAACAATTTAAATGAAGAAAAGAATAAAGGTAAATAATTCCCTTCAGCTGATTCAATACTTTATTCTTTGTAACTGTGATATGTAGGTTGATTTCTCTCACTACACTGTCGAGCATGAACATTTTCTGATAAATAACATGCAGATGGTTGTTCTAGGAAGTCAACATCATATTCATCACATATAGGAAAATCAACCACATCTGCAATATTATCTAACAAGAAAAAACTTGGGACATCAATCTGTTCCTCAACAAACTGATTTGCAAACTCATCTTCTTGACTGTTTACAAATGAATATATGAAACAATCAGCCTCAATCTTGTCATGGGGTGGATGAGAAACTACATAAGTTCCTTCTCTTTCAATAAGTGGGATATAATCCTTTGAAAAATCATTTACATTTAAAACTTCAAAAGGACCTATGATATCATCAATTTTATGCTTAAAATTCCAGTCAAATGTTCTATGTTCATATTCATTCTCATGTCCTAGAGCACCCAACCCTTCATTTAGAATATGTTCACATGCTAGGATATTTTGTTGAATGTCCTGAGCATCATTAAACATTTTCTGTAAGGTCTTATGTCTTCTTCCATCAGGAGGAAAGCCAAATTTGGGTGAAGAGTAGTGGAATAGTGGAGCATGGAACTAGCTTCAGTGGGTTCAAATTCTTTGGGAAGATCATAATAAATACTAGAAAAGCTTCTGCTGAATGTGGAAATGGTCTCATTGCTTTTCCTTTTCAAGGCACGGAATTTTGTAAGTTGTAGGTACAAATATTTCTTCTTACCCCAAAACTTTGAAAAAACACTCTTCAATTCTTCCCATGAGCTAATTGTCTCTGGCTGAAAATGTTTGAACCATTCTTTGGTATATCCTTTCAAGGATTAGGATAAGGCCCTCATACAAACATCGCCATGGTCAATTTCAAACAAATCTATAAAATGGTCAAACTCTTCAATGTGTTTTTCAGCTGTGATGGCACCATGATCCCCATCAAACATAGGTAAGTATTCATAGTGCTATGGAGGAAAATCAGGAAGGATGTGGGGTAATTTTAAGGTTCTATATCTGTGTTGGGTCTTGGAGGGTGTTGGATCAAGCATAGGAGATGAAATATCGGCGTTGGTTTCATGAGGTTTATCAACTTGGTTGTGGTCATCACATGGCTCAGATGGGAGATTTTGATCAAAATTAGTGATAAAATGAGGTGATATTTGTATAATTTTAAGAGGAGGATATACAATTTCAAGGTTATCATGATCATCATTTGTATGCAACAAGTGAATAAAAATTTGTCTAGCATGCTTAGGAAATAACAAAAGGTAATTAATGACAAAAAATATAATGTCTTGGAAAAAAATCAATTTTAGGTACTTGTTTTCTCCCATGATGTCCTTTCATACCTTTGTCAAGGGATCTCATCTTCTAGTGGAGTCTTTGAATCACATTTGAAGCGTAAGTGGAGTTTCCAATCAAATCTTCAGGCCACCGAGTCTTTTCCCAGTGGATTCGCCAGTGGAAATTTAAATTTCTAGATTCTTCTACCAGTGGAATCACATCAAACTGATTTTTTGATGTGTGGAGTCACCAGAGCAGGAATATAGCCAATATGTTCCTAAGTGTCTGCTTCTCTCATACCTTAGAAATCAACCATGTTGTTCTTTCCCAGGGAAAATTTTTCAATTTCATCCCCGACAATGGCGCTAGAATGTTAGCACTTTGCAAATATGTTTGGCTGGAAGACAAATGATGAGGTAACTATTTAAACCAACTTTAGGTTGGATTATAACCTTTCCAACCAAAGAAGGATCTCTCAAACATACAACTATTTGGGATATTCAAAAGATTTGACAATGTGTGTGCAGAGGTCGGATTCTGCCATGATGTAAAATTTAAAGGTGGTAGGCCAAAACAGAAGAGCAGGGTCATTGGGCAATGGGGTTTGTTCCTGAAAAAGTATGAAGAGTTATAACCTATGTATTTCCAGAGGGAACAGAGAAAAAATCGATATGACGTTCATCCAAATAATTAATATGAGATGGTGGAGGAGAGGAGATGAAAGACTACTATCAACAAGGGGCATCTAATAGAGGGAGAATCTCTTGGTGAAGCATCAGAAGAGGAAACCTGAGGGATAGCTACTGCAAACAGAGAATTGATCATGAGTGAAGTCTGAAACAATAACAAAAAATACAGAACAAGTATAATTGATATGAGAAGGAGCACTAGGAAAAATGAATTCCTTCTATTACTTAAAGATTATTACTAGCAGCGAAAACACATTCATGAATATGAAGGATAGGAAAACACACTGAACATCAACACCGTGAAGAATCTCGACTATCTAAGAAAAACCTTATCTACTTATATTAAAGTTCATAAGAATTTACAAAGTCCTGCTGTTATGAGGGCAGACCCCTCTCTGGTAAGTCCAACCCTTCATTTATCTTTGTAATAGTATATATAGATAAATTACATATGGAATTCAAAACGAATCATCTTCCCCAATATTCCAAAAATAGACATTGGTCAAGGAAGGAGTAATGTATACAACTGAACAGCTATTTTCTAGGGGATGTTATAAACCAAAACTAACATATTTGAGATTTTTACCCTGAATTCCACTTCTCTGTATCATTACAAAATTCTCTGAAACGTACTTAATTTAGCTTGAAATCTATTTTAGATTAGCAATTTCTTCCTTTAAAGTGTCAAACCAAGTAGGTTGGATTTCTCCAATACCTTCGACCATTTCAGCTTTAGTATCCTTCTTTCGTCGCTTGTTCCTTTTACTTTCTCCATCTTTCATGTAGGACCCATCTACATATCCATTAATTATTAAATCCTTCATGACATGATTTAATCTGATCTCTTTACCTACTCCTAGTTCATCTGCAGGCTCTGTGTGAAATTCTGTTGCCAATATTTGTACAACAAGCTTTTCTTCCTTCTCCGTCGACGATTTTGTTAGATTATTTGAACATCTTGGTTTTCTGAAGGCCACTGGATCTGTCTTCTCCATTTCCTTTGGTTTTTCAGGAAGCGCGAGCTTATTTCCCTTAGCTGTACAAGAATCAAATGAATGATTCGATTTGTGGTTACCCCGTTCTGTAATAAAATGTTAATCGCCCAAAATAGAGTAATGTCACCCATGTTTTGAATGACAGTCGTCATTGAGTGCCAATCATGGGCTACTGGCGAAACTCCTTCCAAGGATAGCGGATTATCAGTTCAACTATTGATTTCAAATAATGATCTTTCGAATCAGTTTTTTGGCGACGTTCACCTAGCATCGCATGAACGAAAGGTACTCAAACAAGTGTCTCAAGGTGATTTTACTAGACGTCCACTTTCTCTTTCCACATGCGACCCTTGGATTTGACACATAACATCGGGGCATGATTGAGCAGTTTTGAGTTTACCCATTTTGCCCCTTGATATGCATCCGGTGGTGCCATGTCGCCTCGAGATGAAACCATGGTATTCTTATCGGCCCGCTTTCGAAGGATTAACCTTCGTGTTATTTCTCGGCCCAATATACCCCACGACCGTTGATCTATGGTGTCCACGATTCATGACCCATCGGATCCCATCCACTTCACAACTCCACTAGTTTTAGCCCCATCTACTAGTCTCTCGCTCCTATATATTGATTTAGCCTCCTGCTAAATCTCGAGACATGGAGTCCAAAAAATTGTTACAGTGATAACAGGATGGAGGATGGAAAATGTGTACAGACTCAAGAGACATAAACAAGATCACCATTAGGTACAGATTTCCATTTCCAATGATGGATGACTTAATGGATTGTTTGAGTGGAGAAATATTTTTCAAGTATATATTTGAAAAGTGGATATCACCAGATAAGGATGAGAGAAGGTGATGAGTGGAAAACAACCTTCAAGACAAATGAGGGATTGTATGAATGGCTTGTTATGCCATTTGGCTTAACAAATGCTCCGAGTACATTTATGAGGTTGATGAATGAAGTGTTGAAAGATTTTATTGGTAAGTTTGTGATTGTATATCTGGATGATATACTAGTCTTCAGTAAAACTGAGGAAGAGAATCTAAGGCACTTAACATTAGTGATGAGGAGTTTGCAACGGGAGAAGCTACTGATAAATTTAAATAAATCCTCTTTTACGAAGACAAAACTCAGTTACTTGAGTTTTGTGATCTCTTCAAATAAGTTGAAGATGGATCCCGAGAAGGTGAGGGAAATCAAAGAATGGTCATCACCAAGGAGTATATTTGAGGTGACAAGATTCCATGGATTAGCAAGNCATAAACAAGATCACCATTAGGTACAGATTTCCATTTCCAATGATGGATGACTTAATGGATTGTTTGAGTGGAGAAATATTTTTCAAGTATATATTTGAAAAGTGGATATCACCAAATAAGGATGAGAGAAGGTGATGAGTGGAAAACAACCTTCAAGACAAATGAGGGATTGTATGAATGGCTTGTTATGCCATTTGTCTTAACAAATGCTCCGAGTACATTTATGAGGTTGATGAATGAAGTGTTGAAAGATTTTATTGGTAAGTTTGTGATTGTATATCTAGATGATATACTAGTCTTCAGTAAAACTGAGGAAGAGCATCTAAGGTACTTAACATTAGTGATGAGGAGTTTGCAACGGGAGAAGCTACTGATAAATTTAAATAAATCCTCTTTTACGAAGACAAAACTCAGTTACTTGGGTTTTGTGATCTCTTCAAATAAGTTGAAGATGGATCCCGAGAAGGTGAGGGAAATCAAAGAATGGTCATCACCAAGGAGTATATTTGAGGTGACAAGATTCCATGGATTAGCAAGTTTCTATCGAAATTTCATCATAAATTTCAGTAAGATCGGCGCACAGATGATGGATACGGTGAAGAAAAGACATAAGTCTTTCAAATGGGCAGAAGAAACTAAGAAAATCTTCAATATATTAAAGGATATGATAACAGAACAACCGATTCTAGTCTTTCCATATTTCGGGAAGACATTTCAAGTAAGATGTTATGCGAGTGGAGTTGCAATTGGAGAGTTCTTGAGCCAAGATAATAGACATGTTGCATATTTTAGTGAGAAGTTGAATGACACTAAGAAAAAGTACTCCACATATGATAAAGAGTTGTATGCTATAATTCAAGCCTTGAAGAAATGGAGGCACTATCTTGTTCCAAAAGAGTTTGTTTTGTATAATGATAATCAAGCTTTACAATTCATAACCAGACAGGAGAAATTAAACTAGAGACGTGCCAAATGGATAGAGTTTATGCAAAATTTCAATTTTGTCATTAAACATATCTTTGGTAATGCTAATAAGGTTGTTGATGCATTGAGTAGGAGATGTTTAATTCTGCAGGAATTTCAAGTGAAAACCTTGGGGTTTGAACACCTTAAGGAAATGTATCATGATGATCGAGATTTTAAGGAGGCATATGAAGAATGTGTGAATCCTGTGCTTAGAGACAGAAGTCAGTGGACAGAGTACCTAATTCAAGATGGGTTATTGTTCAAAGGGTGCCAGTTGTGCATACCAAAGTGCTCGATGAGAGAGAATTTGTTGAAGGAAAAGCATAGTGGAGGTATAGCTGGACATTTTGACCATGACAAAACATTTGCACAGTTGAACAGTTCATACTATTGGCCAGGTATGAGGGCAGAAGTAAAGAATTTTGTGAACAGATGTAAGATTTATCAGTATGCAAAGGAGAGACAAAATATTGGGTTGTATCAACCATTGCCTATTCCAGAGAGGCCTTGGGATGCAATAAGCATGGGTTTTGTGTTGGGATTACCAAGGACACAAAGGGGAAGTGATTCCATATTTGTGGTAGTTGAAAGATTTTCAAATATGGTACACTTTATCCCATGCCAGAAGACCAATGATGTAACGCACGTTGCTAACTTGTTTTTCAAGGAAGTTGTGAGACTTCATGGGTTTCCCAGGAGTATTGTTTCAGATAGAGATACCAAGTTTGTTGATCATTTCTAGAGGACATTGTGGAAGAAAATAGGAACAAAACTATCCTTTAGTTCTACATACCACCCTCAAACGGATGGTCAGACTGAGGTGGTGAATCGTAGTTTAGAAAATTTGCTGAGAAGTTTGGTCACTGAACATCATAGTCAGTAGGATCATATTCTAGCACAAGTAGAGTTTGCATACAATGACTCAGTGAACAAAAGTACCAGAAAGATCCCATTTCAGATAGTATATGGAATGAAGCCAAGGGGGATGTCAGAGTTAAGAGATTTGGAGCAGAGTGAATTCAAAAGTGTTGGAGCCAAAGACTTCGTTGTAGAAATGCAAGAGATTCATAATCAGATCAAAGAGCAGTTGTAGAGGAGCAGCAATGAATATAAACACAGAGTTGATCAACATA
The DNA here is from genome assembly GCA_000966675.3 of Picea glauca. Classification (NCBI taxonomy): domain Eukaryota; kingdom Viridiplantae; phylum Streptophyta; class Pinopsida; order Pinales; family Pinaceae; genus Picea; species Picea glauca. The sequence continues at coordinate 54,188 of JZKD02S2242791.1, forward strand.
GGAGGCAAATTAAATTTGAATTTGGAGATCAAGTTCTAGTACATCTTAGGAAGGAGAGGTTCCCTAGAGGAACATATAATAAACTGAAGTTGATGAAGATAGGACCGTGCAAGATACTAATAAAATTTGATGAGAATGATTATGAGATAAAGTTGCCAGAAGATGTGGGTATATCACCCATATTCAACGTTTCAGACCTGTATCCTTATAGGGAAGATGGAGCCAAAGGATCAAAATATCTTAAGGATATTTAGTGGAAGGAGTGGATGCCTGTAGCAGAGAAGTCGTAGATGGAGAATATCGTAGATCGACGAATTGGTAAGAAGGCCAGGAGGAAAACATATTTTGAGTATTTGGTAAAATGGAAAGGATGCCCAATAGAAGATGCCATTTGGGTAAACGAAGAGGATATCTAGAAGCATGGAAAGTCAGTGCAGGAGCTCATGGACAGGAGTCCATGAATTTTTAGCCAGAGGAGTATGATGCAGGAGCATTACCATCAAAGCGCGAGTGGAGGAAAACTAAGTGCCTAACGCGCATTTTGAAGAAATATTTTTGAATTAAAGAAGGTGTATCACGCAAATTTTTTGAAGGGATTGAAATTTATGAGCATATTTAATGTTTTGGAGTTGGATGATCACATGAGATCATTGGAGAATGTATTTTCTTTTAATGAAGTTGTTTGCAGTACAAATTCAATGTGTTTGATCTTATTTATTTGTCACAAATATTTATTGTAATAAATTCTAAGTAGTTGAAATATTTTATTTCGATAGGATAGCTCTAGATTAGTTGGAGGGAAAGGCTCGAAGAGCCCCCCTTGTATAAAGCTTTGTATTGTTGCCTAGAAGAGGACGCTGAAGTTGTTGGCATTCTAGCTATTGATAGTTGTTTCCATTGTAGCTAAGAGTTGTTGGAGCTTATCAGAGTATATGAACACATGTATATTTCCAGTTTAATGAATATAACAGAGATGCATTGTTCCAAATGCCTCATGTTGCAGTTATTGTGTCTATCTAAATGAATGAATGGTAGGCTTTTTGTTTACTTGTAATTCTCTATTATTCACTCATTCTTGTGTTTATGAATGCATTTACATGGTTGAATGTATGAATCTATGAATATTTAGATAATTTCCAATTGTCTCTCTTCTATGAGAAAGTGTGAGTGTGCATATTGTTCACAAGGTGTGCGTTGACAGAGTCTATTTCAACTCATAAGATATGAAGAGATATCATGAACTTTATAGGTGCAAAGAGTGCATAATGTCCACAAGCTGTGCGTGAAAGAGTCTTCTTTGACTCAAAAAGTTCTGGAGAGATAGCTTGAAGGTGTGTGCAGAGTCAATACTTGGCTAAGTATCGAGAAGTCATTCTAAAGAAGTTCAGAGTGCTGGGAAGAAGAAATCCCAAGGAAGATAACTTGGAGCTTTGCATGCAGACAGTGCATATTTTCTGCAAGGAGTGCATGAAAAAATATTTTGACTCAAAATCTCAGGAGGAGTAGCGAAAACCATCCACATAGAAGCTAAGTTGTGGAGCAGAACCTATTGCAAGACTTGCACAAGTTGAAATTCGACTAAGTGTCGAAGAGAGCACTCTAAGGAGGTAAAATTTTGAGGAATAATAAGCTTAGGAGGAAGAGCAGCGAGAAATCTTCAAAGGAAGGAATCCTTTAAGGCTTCCCAAAATTAACGAGCAAGATCCACCCAGGAGGGATCAAAATCATTCCAGACCGTTAGATCTATGAGAGTTGCATGGAGTTTAGCCATGAAGAAATTCAACACTTCGAAGTTCGGAGTGTTGAGAAGTGTTGAGAAGCGGGATCGTCGAAGGCGCAAAGTTGCGAAGCGAATCCTAACCGTTGGTTGCGATGAGACATGTGGCAAAGGATTAGAAAATCTGGGAGATAGAGGTCTGGAGGAGTTGAGTGTAGAGTAGGTGAATAGTCATGAAGTCACGAAACCCGAAGTACAGATGGATTGTTAGATCCAGAAGGACACGCGGCAGAGATCTGCAAATTTGGAGGAAAGTGTTTCAAAAAGAACCAAAGACGAAAGTTGCGATATTTCTGAAGCCCGAAGTTATGAAGAGTTGACCCACGGTCACATCTCGTAGTCACATAAGAGAAAGAGTCTAGCGCGGGGCTAGCACTCGCAAGATTGGTGTTGCCAAGGCATTAGAGAGCAGGGTTGTAGGTAACATCAAAGGGACCTATGTGTATTAATTGTTCAGGGTATGTTGAAGGCCTGAAGAGCCAATTCGGTTCAAGTAAATTGAAGGTCACAGAATCCCTAGGAGGGTAGGGGCTTGCACTAAAATATATGCCATATTATTGTGGGGAGTCTAGGTCATGATTCAAATAACTCAACTGAGCTATGTGGACTTCTCCGAGGAGTTCAATTATCCTCTCAAATAGGTTATAAGAAACTCATTGTGGAAGGGGGATCTCATATTATTATCTCATTGTTGATCAATATTTTGAATGGCTCATATCTACTAAGATTTATCCCAACCAGAGGCTCCTCAACAATCTGAAACTCCTCAAATATTTAATATTGCCTGACCTTTTTCTCATCCCCTCTCATGTTTGGAGAGAAGCAAACAAGATAGTAGATAAATTGGCAAATGTTGGGGTCAACAATGAGAAGCAAGATGTATTTTTGGAAGCCAATCATCAACCTACTCCTCCCTTAATCCTAGAATGCATAGAAATGGATCTGTTGGATTGCAATTCCCTGGATGGGGTGCCACCTTTCCCACCATGCAATTAAGCCAGATGGCTTGTTGTGCAACCAAAAAACACGTGGCTCTCCACTTAAGGCTAGTCATGAATGTAGACTTCACCTTCTGAGGTCACTTGCTCATGCAAACCTTAATGTTTTGGGTCTTATCATCGATGAGCTCTGCAAGTTCTAGTAATGTATATGTTGATGGTGTTTATGATAGGGTAATGACGACTTTAATGGTTTGGGACCTCTGAATAGCTTCATTAATCATTTATTTGGAATTTCTCATGCTCTTACCTATCATTTTGGGTGGAAACTCTGTGTCCCACTTTATTACCACCCGCAAAATTATAGTCTCATGTTTCTTCTGGTTCTCCCTTAATAATGAGTTGCATTCCTTCCTTCCTTGTATCATGCCTCACAAAAGAGGTAAAGTCCGAAGAGGGACAAGAACCTTCCATAGTTTATCAAGTCGACGTCGCTCTCCTTCACTTTCTTCCAGTATCTTTGGTTCGTCCCACTAGACTTTGTTCCTAGTGGCAAAGAACATGGATTCATCAACCATTCCTCTGGAAAAGGAGAATTGGGGATATGTTTCTATAGAGGAGTTGCCCTCGACTCAAAATCAGGAAAATGAGAATATCCCAGTTTCACCTTTTGACAACAGCGTCTAACCAGAGGATTTTACTTCTTTGAACAAAAGGAATGATATGGGTAATAGGTATCAAGCTCTAGAGGAGATTGATAGTGGGAATGAAGCATAGAATACTCCCATACGACTTTCATATGAACAAGTTCATTTGATTTTTGACCTACGATGAGACATGGAGGAACAACAATTCAGTCAGGAGATGATGGAACATAAATTAACGGAGCTATATGAATCTCTTTTAGGTCTTTAGTCATGCCAACAATGTCCAAAATGTCATCATCAACGCTCCTTTTCTCCAGTTTGGCTAGAGTCTCCTTAACACGATAACACTAGTGCTCCTACCAGCATTTGATCAATCCTCCCAGCTATGTTTTCTTTTTTTCTTATCTTA
>JZKD02S2242791.1:90159-111972 GCA_000966675.3 Picea glauca
TCATACATTGTGTTACATTGTTTACAATACAATATACATATAGGAGCCAATGGCATCCAAAACCCTAACCCAATGACCTGGATTAGTCCAAAACCCTAATTCCTTAACTGGAAATCGAAAACCATCGGAAAAAGACCATGTGCCAAAAAACCACCTAATATCATGTGGTCCCGAAAATATGTCATCCCGGAAATATGTCGTCCCAGAAATATGTCATCCCGGAAATATGTCGTCCCAGAAATATGTCGTCCCGGAAATATGTCGGCCCGGCAGAAATATGTCGTCCCAGAAATATGTCAGCCCAGCAGAAATATGTCGGCCCAAAAAAAAAAAAAATCGGGGGCGCTGCCCCTGAACCCTCCTGTGCGCCCGGCGCAAGCGCTCAGACACTACTACTCGTGCAAATAATATAACACATACCCAACAATTCCATAGGTCTAAATCACTTCATTCTAGGTGGAACAACATGAATAGTAAAAGTATGCCCTGGACCACTGGAAGTTCTGGTCCTGATGTCCAAAGATATTTACTGTATCTCCACAAAATTGTTGTCGACTGGCTGCCATAAGTTTACAAGAACGTTTGTTTTCTATAGACGATGAATGAAATGAAAAGTTGGAAGGGATAATATAACGCTGTGAAAATCTTGGTCCAATGCATGTGAATGGGAGATCTCCTCAAGACTTTCGCTCATTAATGACAATTTTGACAACTGTTGCATGATGCGTTGTTAACATTAAAGACTAGTAATTGCACACATAGAAGTGCGAACATGGTGGATACGACAATGAGTGATTAATCATTGTAGATTTCTTGAACGGGCCAACACGATGACCCGTGTTTGAGATGAACAATCGGAAGGGACAATATAACTCTTCGCAGATCTTGGTTTAATGCGTAATGATGGGAGATCTCCTCGAGCATTGCATTCATTAATGACAATGTTGACGGTTCTTGCATGGTGAGCTATTAGCATGAAAGGTTTATAATTGCATATTAAGAAAGAAGTATGGAGGTCACGGGGACCCGAAAAAGAAGTTAAGGAGTGTCTAATTATGGAAAGCGGTAGAGCGGGCTTCAAAATATGGTTACAAGGTACAACTATTCGAGGTGAGGGCGCAAGGATCAAATTGTATGTCTCAGAACTTTTTTAGTGAAATATGCGTCACACCGAAGAGGGTATGATAGGATAGTCCAGAGGGCAATTTGTATATCGTAGAATTCCGGGAAATATTTGTAGGACATGGAACAATGGAGGTGCAAACGTGATCCCGCCTATCCACGAACCCGCAATCGAGAAAAGTGGCTTAAGTATGGAATAGAGAAACGGATGGGTAGATTCATTTTCGCTAATATATTGAAACTTGTAATATATATCGCATAAAGAGAAAATAAGAGAAGATAAATTAATTTAAACTCGACGAGTCGAGCTTAAATTAAATTTCACTGTCTCGTCTATGCGTTTTATTTTTAATGGTGGTCAGTACAGATGTTGCATGATGAACTATTGGCAGTAAACCTTGGTCAGGCACAGTAAACAGTGCCTAAGAATTGGAGATTTTGTGAACCTGCCAACCCGAGGAACCACGAAAGAGACTCCATGAAATGGGAAAGTATGGAAGGTCATTGGGCGGGCCTCAGAATCAGGGCGACAATGGTTCCTGTAATGTCCCCCACCTCTTGATGAAGAGGTGGTAAGGAGACTTAGTGGCTTGGGCATCCCCACTAGGCCATAGTCTCACAATAAGGGGAAAGGTCAACTAGACTAAGGCTATATTCTTAAGTTGACCTGAGAAAAAGGTAAAAAAGGAATAAAAGATAACTCAATAGAAGAATAGAAGTTAACCCTGGGAGTTAATCTAACTCAATAGAGAAATAGAAGGAAAAGTATAAATAGAAGGCTGGGGCACACCTATTAGTCATTCTGGATTTTAGTATTTGCTTGTTATTTCTCTTGAGTATACAGTTTGGGGTTTTTTTTGTACAAACCCTTGTGAGAAACTCAGTGGTGAAAGACCCACTCACTTGTTCCGCAGCTTGGTCTCAGGGATGAAAGACTCCACCCACACCATTCTACACTCAGCACACTTCCACCTATCGATTTAGAAAAGCAGCAGGGCCATACTGTTCATGAGTTTCCAGCAAGGGCGCACCAAGATCTAAAGAAGGGTTCGATCCAGTTGATCAGGAGAGCCTTTAGTCATTCCGACACTTGGGTTTTACTTGCAGGGACTCAACTATCGTTTTGAGGGTTTTTATAGAGAGTTATCACCATCATATCTTTAGCTTCGGATTGTGACGGCTTGGAGGCAAGAGGACGTCCTGTGATTCATTATTTCTCAAATCTAGGGAGATCTACTTGGGATCTGAGTCTGAAACTTCTCCTACAGGTTTCTCATAGCCTGATCTATATTCCGAGAGATTTTTGTAGCATTTGGAGGTTCCCTTCACTAGGGTCGAGTTATCTAGGGTTTCAGGCATCCAGGGGGGCACAGCTTTATTGGAGGATTCAGCGTTTGGAGGGTTTTTCCTTAGTCGTTTGGCTTGAGACTTCAGAAGGGGGTTACTATCACCCGGATCTATCAGTTGGTAGAGTCTGGGCTCATTTGGAGTCTTCTTGCAGTTGGGATGAATTATTGAGGGTTTCAACCTTCCATTAGAGCGTGGCACCTTCTTCACTGAGGATCTTGGGATTCACATGGTCCAGATCTATTTTCATTGATCTTCATCTATCATCCAGCCTTTGGAGGCTTCTTTTGTATTGGCGGGAGCATTTTGTAGCAGCTCATATTTCTTATCTATTGAGCCATCTGAGGATTATACCAGATCTTCTCTCTATTGTATCTGATTCATGCTTATTATAATAAAAGGTCATATCTATGCTTGTGTTCTCTATATCTTGAATGATTGTGATCTTTAATGTGTGGGATAAATATTGTATAAACACTACTTAATAACTGGACAAATTCAATAGTCACTTGCACATCAAACACAACAGAGATGGTTAGTGGTTTCAAGCGAAAAAATTAGCTTGGGATTATTACAGTGGTATCAGATATCTGATCCTCCAAACCTGTGGAGGGATCGATGCATGCAGAGGTACAGTGGAATCTTCATGGGCAGAAGGAGGAAACCAACTAGTGAAACAAAATCCGAAATGGAAGGTTCAGGGGATGACCGTGAGCCCTAGGGCTTGGCCTACTTGGTAGCCGAATTCAGTAAGTTCCAGCAAACCTTAAACCTCACAGAAGGCAACTTGGTCCACCATCTACAGGAGAACCAGGAAACGAACTGAAGGGGGCAGGCCAAAATCAATGAAACCTTGAAGAAGGTAGATGGAAACCTAAAGAAGATTGATGAGAACCAGTCCCGGATAACAAATCTCTTGATGCAGATGACTCATCAGGGGAAGGACCCTGGGACATAAGGAAATAGGGTAGCTAGTGGATCTGGTGGATCTCATGGGGAGATCAGATATAATCCAGAGAGAACTCCCAGATTTGAAGGAAGCCATGGAGGAGGCATGTCCTATGGGCAGATGGCCAGCAAGGCTAACCCTAGGCCATACATGCCCATGTTCACTTATGAACAAGGGCATCAGGAAGAGGTGGATGAATTCATTGAGTAGATGGAACAATGTACTAAGGAGTACTACGGGTTGGATATGGTGATTCAAAAGAAAATGTCCTTGGATCAATATTGCCAACTCAAGTTCAGAAACAAGCCTAGGACGAAGCACAGGAACAAATTTGAGTTTGAACGAAGAGAATGAAATATAGAGATCCCTTACTTTTAATGTACGACCAAGATGACAGCACAAGCATGGGTGCAAAAGCTAGATACCTATATGCAACTCAACCCCATGTGGGAGATGGAAGCCATCAAGTTTGCCACTATGTACTTGGATGGAAAGGCTCATGATTGCTGGTATCATGGACTCACCACTCTTGGCCACAATCAGATAGTGTCTTAAACAGAGTTCACTCAGAGGCTCATTGACAGGTTTGATCAAGGAGATCCTGAGCTGCATTTCCAAGAGCTCACACAACTCAAGCAAACTGGTACGGCTGACGCCTATATTGATGAATTTCAAAGGTTGGAAGTGATGGTGCAGGATATGTCTCTGACCAGGCTCATGATTCTCTTCACTGAGGGGTTGATGGAACCATTGAAGGGTTGGGTCAAGGATTTCAAGCCTACCAACTTACAGGAGGTTATCTGGAAGACAAGGGATCTAGGACCAGCAGCTAAGCCCAAATTTATACCTAGACCACCTCTTAACAATGGAGGAAGAGACCCAAGACCTCCAATGAACCAGGGAGGACGTGACCCATGGGGTTTTGACAGGGGTCGTGGCAAAGTGTATGAGAACACTAGGAGGGAGTTAAGAAGAAAGCAACTTTGCTTCACTTGCAAAGAACCATGGAATCCAGCACATAAATGCATGGGCCGTGGTCAAGTGCACTACATTGAGGTCACTTCAGACAACGAGGAGGAAGAAGAGTTCATCCAGATATAGAACATGGAGGCCAAAACCATTGAGGCAACAGAAGAACCAATCACAGGGCAGGACAGTATGGCCACCTTGGCATCTATCAGTGGAGTGCCCAAGTATAACATCTTCCGAATGAGGGGGGTCTTGTAGGGACAGAGAGTTTTGGTTTTGATTGATGAGGGAGATTCTCACAACTTCATTGATTCAACATTACTAAAAATAAGGCACATACCCACAATAGAATTTGAAGGGTTCAAGGTGGAGGTAGCAGGTGGAAGCACTATGCCCTGTGATAGATATGTTCCGGGCATGAAGCTTACCTTGGGTAGGCATGAGCTGATATAGGATGTCTATTTCATGGACCTTCCAGATACCAACATCATCCTTGGAGTTCAATGTCTCAGTACATTGGGGCCTATCACCACCAACTACAAAACTTCAGAGATGTCATTCACAGAGGAGGGTGGACGAAAGGTAGTGCTTCGGGGCATGACAGGGAATGTTGCAAAGGTAGTCACAACCAAGAGGATGGAGGCCATATTCCAGAGGGATGAGATAGTGTATGCAAAAGAATGCAGGGTTGCAACATGTATGGATGAGCAGGGCAAGGTTCACTACACCCTGGACATCAAAGAAATCCTTGATAGGCACCACAAGGTGTTTGGACCTATTCCTCTAGGAGTACCACCAGATAGGGGGTTTGAGCACAATATTGAGCTAGAGGAAGGGGCCAAACCAGTCATTACCACACCATACAGACATCCCAAGAAGTACAAATATGAGATGGAGAAGGCCATCAAGGAACTTTTGGACATGGGGAACATCAAGCCTAGCACTAGCCCTTTTGCTTCTTCAGTAGTGCTGGTGAAGAAGAAAGATGGCACGATGAGGATGTGCATTGACTTCAGGGCCCTGAATAAAAATACCACCAAAAATAGGTACCCAATACCAAAGATTGATGAACTGTTGGACAAATTGCATGGATCCATCTACTTCACTAAGATTGACCTTCGTTCTGGCTATCATCAGATCGAGATGAGGGAGGAAGACATTGCAAAAACAACTTTTAGATGTCATTATGGCCACTATGAGTTTTTAGTGATGCCCTTTGGGTTAACCAATGCCCCAGCTACATTCCAATCATGTATGAACCATGTGTTCAACAAGCAGCTGAGGAAGCACCTGTTGGTATTTTTTGACAACTTTCTCATCTACAACAAGACGTGGGAGGAGCATCTCAGGCATGTGGACCATATTTTTTCAATCATGGAGGAACAATCACTATATGCTAAGTTTGGAATGTCAGAGGTCCTTTATTTAGGCCACATCATCGGGGAAAAGGTGGTACAGGTACATCAAGAGAAAATAAAAGCCATCATGGAATGGCCTACTCCTAAGACACTCATAGAATTGAGAGGATTTATGGGCATGTGCACATACTACGGAAGTTTGTCAAAGGATTTTCTCAGCTATGTGCACCTTTGACCGATTTGACTAAGAAAGGAGCCTTCAAGTGGGATGAGGAGGCTCAAATAACGATGGACAAGATGAAGAAGGTGATGAGTATGTGCCCAATCTTAACTCTTCTAGATTTCAGCCTCCCTTTTACCTTGGAGTGTGATTCTTCCGTGGAAGGAATAGGGGGCGTACTGATGCAAAATGGGCACCCTCTTTCCTATGAGAGTCGAAAACTTAGCCCTTTTTCCCTTTTCTTCTTCCCTTGTATTATCGCTTCCTAGTTATATACTTAGTCGCCTTTCTATGATCATAGGTTTCAGCATTGGCAGGATGACATATCTTCATCTCCATCTATATCCTCACATGATGAATCCGACTGACTTTTGTTCATTTCCATACTTAGCCAATTTTATGCCCGTTGTTGTCGGGTTGGCGCTTTCTAACTCTGCTACTTCTTGTTCCGTGATATACATCTTGCACTCAAAATTTCCGTGATCTACAATTCCACCGCAGACTCCTTAGCCCTTTTTCCCTTTTCTTCTTCCCATGTATTATTTCTTTCTGGTTATATACCTAGTCGCCTTTCTATGATCTTGGGTTCCAGCATTGGCGGGCTGACATATTTTCATCTCCATCGATATCCTCACATGAAGAATCCAACCGACCGTTGTTCCTATCCATACTTAGCCAATTTTATGGTCGCGGTTGTCGGGTTGGCTCTTTTGAACTCTGCTTCTTCTTGTTCCGTGATATACATATTGCACTCAAAACTTCCATGATCTACAATTCCATCGCGGGCTCCTCGAACTCTCAAGCTTCACTCTACCACGGTTCACAAATGTTTCAAAGTATCTGTCGCTGCCTTCCATCCCCACTAACTTCTTGTCCTTCCTAATATACATTAGTTATGCTCTTACTAGTGACAATTGAACACATTGGTACGAAACAGTTGGCATCCGGCCCTCCACAATATACAAATTGACTACTAGATTTCGACATCGTCCCCTCTTCCGTGTTACAAATTATGCATTCAAATGTTCTGAGCGATACAATTTGACCATCGGGGCCTCATGTCTTCGGGGGAGACCTTGTCACCCTATTTTGGATCCTCGTGTTGACGGGTTCACGAAATCTCCACTTCTTAGTTATTGTTTTGGGTTAGCGCTTTCGAACTCTGTTGCTTCTTGTTCTGTGATATACATCTTGCACTTAAAATTTCCTTGATCTACAATTCCACCGTGGACTCCTTATCCATTTTTCCCTTTTCTTCTTCTCATGTATTATCTCTTTCTGGTTATATACTAAGTCGCCTTTCTATGATCATGGGTTCCAGTGTTGGCGGGCTGACATATCTTCATATCCATCTATATCCTCACATGACGAATCTGACCGACCACTGTTCCTTTCCATACTTAGCGAATTTTATGGCCGCGGTTGCCGGGTTGTTGCTTTCGAACTCTCTGCTTATTGTTCCGTGATATACATCTTGCACCCAAAACTTATGTGATCTACAATTCCACCACGAGCTCCTTTAACTCGCAAGCTTCACTCTACCACAGTTCACAAATGTTTCAAATTATCTATCGTTGCCTTCCATCCCCACTAACTTCCTGTCCTTCCTAATATACATTAGTTATGCTCTTACTAGTGACAACTGGACACACTGGTATGAAACAGCTGGCATCCGACCCTCCGCAATATGTAAATTGACTATCGGATTCCAACATCGTCCCCTCTTCCATGTTACAGATTATGCATTCAAATGTTTTGAGCGATACAATTTGACCGTCGAGGCCTCACGTCTTCTAGGGAGACCTTGTCACCCTATTTTGGATCCTCGCATTGATGAGTTCACAGAATCTCCAATTCTTAGTCACTGTTTCAGTTTGGTTCTTTCGAACTTTGTTGCTTCTCGTTCTGTAATATACATCTTGCACTCAAAATTTTCGTGATCTACAATTCCACCGCGGACTCCTTAGCCCTTTTTCCCTTTTCTTCTTCCCATGTATTATCGCTTTCTAGTTATATACTTAGTCGCCTTTCTATGATCACGGGTTCCAGCGTTGGCGGGCTGACATATCTTCATCTCCATCTATATCCTCACATGAATAATCTGACCGACCGTTGTTCCTTTCCATACTTAGCCAATTTTGTGGCTGCGGTTGTCGGGTTGGCGCTTTTGAACTCTGCTGCTTCTTGTACCGTGATATACACCTTGCACTCAAAACTTCTTTTATCTACAATTCCACCGTGGAATCCTCGAACTCGCAATCTTCGCTTTACCACGGTTCAAAAATGTTTCAAAGTATCTGTCGTTGCCTTCCATCCCCACTAACTTTCTATCCTTCCTAATATACATTAGTTATGGTCTTACTAGTGACAACTGAACACACTGGTACAAAACAGTTGGCATCCGACCCTCCGCAATATAAAAATTGACTACCAGATTCCAACATCGTCCCCTCTTCCATGTTACATATTATGCATTCAAATGTTCTGAACGATACAATTTGACCGTCGAGGCCTCACATCTTCCGGGGAGACCTTGTCACCCTATTTTGGATCCTTGTTTTGACGAGTTCACAAAATCTCCAATTCTTAGTCATTGTTTCTCGTTCCGGCCATCCTCATACTTCTTTCCAAATATGCAACACCAAAGGTTTAATACTAAAATTCCATCATGCAACAACCGTAAGGATCATCACTAATAAGACGAAGTCTTGAGGACTAACCATCCCTACAGAACTTGTCAAGAAACATGCAAAGAAGATCTTTCCAGCTAAATTTTCAATATATTAGCGAAAACAACTTTGGGCCAGCGTTTCCCTATTCCATATTTGGACACTTTTTCGATTGCGGGTTCCCGAATTGACGGCCTCAAATTTGTGTTTGGAATATTCTGCAACTTGCAAACAGTGCCCAGAGTTCCATGATATACAATTTTTTCACTGGAATTCCCCATCACGAGCCCAACCGTCTGTCATTCCTTTCAATACTTATCCCCAAGTTGGCTTTATTTCCATGACATTGTACATTTACTGTGTATCCCTGTTTCATAGTTAGACATTTTTTCGATTGCGGGTTCCCAGACTGGCGAGTTCAAGATTGTGTTTCCAATGTTCCATGACTAGAAAGCAGTACCCGAACTTCCGCGATATACAGTTTATGCACATGAAAGCATCATTATTCCCGAGAGATACAATTTGACCCTCGATCCCTCAACTTTGTTGGATGTATCTTGTAGCCCTATTTCGAAGCATCACCAATCGCTTTCGATAATTAGCCATTCCTTACTTGCTCTTCCGTGTCCCCGCCACCTTCCTACTCTTTGGAAATGCAATTGGTAAGCTTTAATGCTAGAACTTCGTTGTGCATGAACCTTAAACATGTCATTAATGACCATCTTGTCTTTCATGGTACACATTTTGCACTCAAGTCCCAAAACATACAATTTGAACTTCAGGAAGTCACGTCTCCTGAGGAATTGTAATGATCCCAAGCTAATTTTTTCGCTTGAAACCACTAACTATCTCTGTTGTGTTTGATGTGTAGGTGACTATTGAAGTTGTCCAGTTATTAATTAGTGTTTATACAAGATTTATCCAACACATTAAAGATCACAATCATTCAAGATATAGAGAACACAAACATAGATCTGACCTTTTATTATAAGAAGCATGAATCAAATACAATAGAGAGAAGATATGGTATAATCTTCAGATGGCTCAATAGATAAGAAATAAGAGCTGCTAAAAAATTCTCCCGCCAATACAAAAGAAGCCTCCAAAGGCTGGATGATAGATGAAGGTCAATGCAAGTAGATCTGGATCGTGTGAATCCCAAGCTCCTCAGTGAAGAAGGTGTCACGCTCTAGTGGAAGGCTAAAACCCTCAATAATTCGGCCCAACTGTAGGAAGACTCCAAATGAGCCCAAACTCTGCCAAATCATAGATCCGGGTGATAGTAACCCCCTCCTGAAGTCTCAAGCCAAACAACTAAGGCAAAACCCTCCAAATGTTGAATCCTCTAATGAAGTTGTGCCCCCCTGGATGCCTGAAACCCTAGATAACTCGGCCCTGGTGAAGGGAACCTACAAATGCTCTGAAACTCTCCCAAAATGTAGATCGAGCTATGAGAAACCCATAGGAGAAGTTTTAGACTCATATCCCAAGTAGATCTCCCTAGATCAAACGCTTCTTTAGATCTTGGTGCGCCCTTGCTGGAAACTCATGGACAGTACGACCCTACTGCTTTTTTGAATCGATAGGTGGAAGTGTGCTGAGTGTAGAATGGTGTGGGTGGAGTCTTTCATCCCCAATACCAAGCCGCGGAACAAGTGAGTGGGTCTTTCACCACTGAGTTGCTCACAAGGGTTTGTACAACAAAACCCCCAAACTGTATGCTCAAGAGAAATAACAAGCAAATACTAAAATCTAGAATGACTAATAGGTGTGCCCCAACCTTCTATTTATACTTTTCCTTCTATTTCTCTATTGAGTTAGATTAACTCCCAGGGTTAACTTCTATTCTTATGTTGAGTTATCTTTTATTCCTTTTTTACCTTTTTCTCAGGTCAACTTAATAATATAACCTTAGTCTAGTTGACCTTTTCCCTTATTGTAAGACTATGGCCTAGTGGGGATGCCCACGCCACTGATTCTCCTCAACACCTCTTCATCAAGAGGTGGGGGACATTACAGTCTCCCCTGCTAGAAATTGCTTTTCCTCAAGAAATTCCAAACCTTCTTCTCTTACCACATGTTCCTTTTCCCAGGTGGCATCCTCAATGGGTAAATCCTTCCATCTAATTAGGTACTCCTTGATGCTTTGGTTTCTGAGCCTCTTCTCTCGGACCTCTAATATCTCCTCCGGAATCAAGACAAGTTGTCCTTCCTCATCCATGGGAGGTAATACCTCAATGGGTGTGATGTGTTGACCGAGATCTTTGTTAAGACATGAGACATGGAAGACATTGTGTATTTTGCTACCTTGTGGAAGCTCCAACTCATAAGCTACGACCCCTATCTTCCTACTGACTCTGTAAGGCCCAAATAAACATGGCTACAGTTTCTCTGCTCTGCTTCTTTTTATGGAAGCCTGCCTGTATGGTTGGATCCTTAGATAGACTAAGTCACCAACCTCAAAAGTACGGTCAATTATGTGCTTGTCTTCTTGGACCTTCTGTTGGTTTTGTGCCCTCTGTAGATGATCCTTCAGCTCCCGGAGAATGTCTTGGCTCTGTTGTATCCAATCTTATACCATAGGTTCCCTGTTGTCACCGAAAGCAATCTCCACAAACGATAAAGGATCATAGCTATATAAGGCCCTAAATGGTGACATGCCAATGGACATATGCTGGGTGGTGTTGTAGCAATACTCTCCCAGATGCAACCATCCAGCCCACGCTTTCTGTTGCCTTGCCACATAATTTATGAGGTATCCCTCCACCCACTTGTTGACTATCTCTGTCTGTCCATCCGTCTGAGGGTGATAGTTGGCACTAGGGGTCAAGGCTGTACCAACCAATATGAATAACTCCTGCCAAAAATTACTCATGAACCTGCTATCCCTGTCACTGACAATGGTCTTGGGTAGGCCGTGCAACCTGAAAATCTCCCTAAAGAATAGTTTGACCACCTGTGTTGCATTGAAGTCAGTAGCTATGGCAAAGAAGTGTGCAAAATTTGTTAACCTGTCCACTACTACAAAAATGCAGTCCTTCCATTGCATCTTTGGCAACCCGGTGATGAAATCCATGGATATGCTTTCCCACTTGTGCTCTGGAATGGGTAAGGGTTGCAGTAGACCTGCTGGGTGCAAGTTCTCATCCTTGTTCGCCTGACATGTAGTACACTCCTTGACGTGCTTAATCACATCCTCCTTGAGGCCCTTCCAAGAGAACCTTTCTCTCATCTGCCTGTACGTCTTGTTGATCCCCTGATATCCTGCCATTCGTGAGTCATAGCATGCCTACAATACCTTGGCCTTGAAGGCCGATCCTAAAACCAAAAATATTCGGTCCTTGTAGTAGATGAGGTCATTTGTAACCTTGAAATTATCATCTTGGACCTGCCCATCCAATAGATGGCACACAAATTGATCCTCTGCATACTCCATCACCAGATGGTCTTTCCAGTCAAATGATACACCTATCATGGCAAAGATGGATGTCCTTCTGGATAATGCATCAGCCACCACATTGTTCTTTCCTTTAACAAATTCAATGTCAAAGTCGTAGGCTTGTATTCTGCTTACCCATTTCTATTGCCTCTCATTCAAGTCCCTCTTCTCCAATAGATATTTTAGACTGTTATGATCTGACTTGACCACAAATCGAGCACCTACCAAGTATTTCTGGAATTTGGCTAGTGCATGCATGATAAACAACATTTCTTTGTCATAAATTTTGTAGAGTAACTTGGGACCCCTGAGTTTCCGACTCTCATAGGCGAGAGGGTTCCCATTTTGCATCAGTACGCCCCCTATTCCTTCCACGGAAGAATCACACTCCAAGGTAAAAGGGAGGATGAAATCTATAAAATCTAAGACTGAGCACATACTCATCACCTTCTTCATCTTGTCCATCGTTATTTGAGCCTCCTCGTCCCACTTGAAGGCTCCTTTCTTAGTCAAATCGGTCAAAGGTGCACATAGCTGAGAAAATCCTTTGAAAAACTTCCTATAGTGCGTGCACATGCCCATAAATCCTCTCAATTCTGTGAGTGTCTTAGGAGTAGGCCATTCCATGATGCCTTTTATTTTCTCATGAACCCGCCAACGCGAGGATCAAAAATAGGGTGAAAAGGTTTCCCCAAAAGACACGAGGCCCCAATGATTAAATTCTATAGCTCAGGACATTTGAATACATAATGTGTAACACGGAAGAGAGGACGATGTCGGAGTCCCATAGTCAATTTTTATATGGTGGAGGACCGGGTGCCAATTATTTCATACCAGTGTGTTCAGTTGTCACTAGTAAGAGCATAGTTAATGTATATTAGGAAGGACGTGAAGTTAGTGGGGATGGAAGGAAGAAACAAATACTTTAAGTGAAGTTAATGTATAGAGGGATCCCACGGTGGAATTGTAGATCACGGATGTTTTGAGTGAAATATGTATATCACGGAACAATAAGCAGTACTCAAGTTCGTAAGCGCCAACCCGAAAACCGCAACCATAAAATTAGCTAAGTATGGAAAGGAACAACAGTCGGTCAGATTCATCATGTGAGGATATAGATGGAGATGAAGATATGTCAGCTCGCCAACCTTGGAACTGGATATCATAGAAATGCGACGAAGTATATAACCAGAAAGCGATAATGGACAGGAAGAAGAAAAGGCGAGTTCGTATGCACCAACCTGGAAACCGTGGCCATAAAATTGACTAAGTATGGAAAGGAACAATGGTCGGTCAGACTCGTCATGTGAGGATATAGATGGAGATGAAGATATGTCAACCCGCCAACCCTGCAACCTACGATCATAGAAAGGCGACTAAGTATATAACCAGAAAGTGATAATGGATGGGAAGAAGAAAAGGGGAAAAGGGCCAAGTATCTGACAGTAGAAAATCAATTTTTCGTTTATTAATGCCAATATTTTCGAACCCCTGCTGGGTTCTCACTAGTAAAAGCATAAATTTCAGATCACAAAAGTTCTTTGGCTGCAAGATGTATATGACGGAACAAGGGATGTAGGTGTTGGAT
Source organism: Picea glauca (assembly GCA_000966675.3). Lineage (NCBI taxonomy): Eukaryota > Viridiplantae > Streptophyta > Pinopsida > Pinales > Pinaceae > Picea > Picea glauca. Next base: position 103,821 of record JZKD02S2242791.1, read on the forward strand.
ATCGCGAAACCGAGACCTGGTGATCGGATAATTGGCTAAGTATTGGCCAAGAGAAAGTTTTGATATTTATTCATATTAATATATATTAATAGATTATTTATGTTTCAAATTTAAATCATCTCCCAATTTGTAGGATGATGTTCGGTTCACAAATTCCGTTGAAACCACGAAAGTTTTGAGTGCAATATGTATATAATGCAACAAGAAGCAGTAGAGTTTGAAAGCGCCAACCCGGCAACTGCAGCCATAAAATTGGCTAAGTATGGAAAGGAACAACGATTGGTCAGATTTGTCATGTGAGGATATACATGGAGATGAAGATATGTCATCCCGCCAACCCTAGAACCCGTGATCATAGAAAGGAGACTAAGTATATAACTAGAAAGCGATAATAGACGAGAAGAAGAAAAGGGGAAAAGGGCTAAGTATCACACAGAAGTAAATCTATTGTTCCTTTATTAATGCCAATCTTTTCGAACTCATTGTGAGTTATCACTAGTTAAAGCATACATTACAGATAACAGAATTTCTTTGGCTACAAGATGTATATGACGAAACAGGGGACATAAGTGTTGGATACCGCAAACCTGAGACCCGGTGGCCAGATAATTGGTGAATTTTTGGCCAAGAGGAAGTTTTTATATTTATTCCAATAGTACTCATTTTTGTATATATGCACGGATATTATCAAATAGAATCAGTTGCAATATATGCAAGATATTGAACAGGAACATGGCATCAACACTTGAGTTTCCTTGTTGTAATATTCATTAATTCATTCTATTTACGGGACCCAAAGAATGAAAGCAGGAAGAGTCCTCCAATTTCTTTCTTTAAGTATAGGGTCGACGCCACATAAGTATGGCCTATGAAAAATTATTCTTCCATGTAAAATGTAAGAAACTGTAGTGTCCCCAAGGCCGAGCCTTGTTGCAAACCATGTTCTGAAAGGAATTGTAATTATGTTTTATAGGCTGGTGAGCCAAGTTTTTATAAGCTGGTGGCTTATGTGATTGTTGGGCCAGAGAGCCTAAGGGTTGGAGGCCAAGGGACTGATTTTGTACTTGTATGTATGCAGAACATTTAATAAAATTGTAAACACCGCCAGGTGCAGACCGACCACGATGAATGAGTGAAGAGGGACTGAGCTTCCACAGATAAAGAAAGGGATTAGGGGCTGGAAGGTGGGAAAGGGCCTAAGTGTTGAGCCTAGGGGGCTAAGCCTAGGGGGCTTAAGCCTGGGAATAATATTTTACTATTATTCCAGAAGAACATGTGCCATTGACGTTTTATCCTAAGTTCCTAACCATAAAAAAGGTAATGCATGCCGAGGAACACATGCAGTTTCAAATGTGACAAGTGTCCACCCTGATGCATGCAAATAAAACAGACGAGGTAAGTCGTGAAGGGGGATCGCTCCTCCATTCGACCCAACTATCTGAGCGTGTAGGGATCGCTAAACTGGACAACCAACCCAACCTCCGCGAGAATACCTCGTGCGTCTCTTAGAGTCGAGAATCCTGTATTGTCCTTGATAGTCCGTGCACATCCTCCGTCCGACTAAATGAACCTATGCATGGAGGCTCTGTCCCGAAGTCGTGACCCTGAACCATTGTTGAACCTATTTGAGAGGTCGTGTTATATTTCCATTTGGCTATGGTGATCACGTAGAGATGGACTGCATGTGGTTTGATGGCCAGTGCGAGTTGTAATTGAGCCTGTGTGTGATCTCTCCCCAGGTGAGGGAGGTGGATGTTGTTGGAAGAGGTTTCTTCCAGAGAGTGTCCAACACCAGCTTCAGGCTCTGAGACTTCCTGATCCGGCCTGTTGCCGAGACCCAGAGAGGGAGGTTAGCACCGATCGACTGTGCTTGTGAAGGTGTATACTCCCGAGCGGAGTAGACATGTGGGGAATGAGAGTCTAGTAGTAGTGGGCGTAAGTTGGCATCCTGGGAAGAATTCTTCCATATTTTCTGTGTTGTTTTCCCTGTAACCTCAGCATAGCCTAGGATTCCTTGCCTTGGGGTGGAGCTTAGTCCCAGCTCGGGGGTGACCCACTGTTGAGCTGATGAGTAGTGTGGTCTAAGGCTGGGAGGTTCGTGGAAGGCCTGCACTTGGTTGGTGGATTCTACCACTGTTAAAAGATAAGTATCTATTTATGTTTTAATCATGTTTTGCATGACTCTACTGCTTATGTTATCATGAATTTTGTTGTGTATATGAATTAGTATGAAATGCTATTGATTGTTAATTATGGAAGTAACTCATATAAATACTCTGTGTAGAATGTGTTGATTTGTTTAAATTCATGGGATTTATAATACCTGTATGAGTTATGTACAAAGTGGTGTTATAGTCTTATTTTAATAGCGTTTTAACCTTGGGGACCCAGAAAAAGTGTGCTACAGTTTGGTATCAGAGCCAAGGTTTCGACATTGAGCCTAGATGGGCCAGTGGAGCGGTCTTTGGACCGAGAATGCGAGGGGAAATTTGGTCTGGAAGGCCAATTTTGCACCCTAGTTTGATCCAAAATGTCAAGGAGTTACTTGACGAGTTTTTAAAGCTTAGGAGGTATAGTGGCGTTATGAAACCGTAGCTAGTGGGGTATGAGTCCACAGGGAGAGAGGACTCCACACCGGTGGTGTAGGAGCTCTAGGATATGTTCGGGAGGGAACGTGAGCCCTCGTGACCGTTAGATCTGGAAAGTGTGCATGGGGTTTAAAGCCCTTTGGATATTGCACAGGAGTGTGGAAATCGCGATACGCGAAATCTCAAATTAGTCAGGACCGTCCATCTCGAAGGGACAAGTGATGATAATAAAGAGCCCGTCAGCATTTCGCATGTTGAAATATCGGGATTCAGGAGGACGAGAGGGCAACAACATCTGACTTCACAAAACCACGAAAGGACGAAGACCGTCCATCTGTAGGGGACGCGTGGCAAAGGTCCAAGCTATCAGGGAAAGTCCCTATAGAAAAGTCAAACCGGTGCATCGGGGTTCGACGTTTCGTGAGTCCTGGAGATGAGACGCCGGAACATTTAGAGTCATGAAATCATGAAAGGCGATCAAGACCGTCCATATTGAGGGGACACGTGGCAATGATCGAAGCCTTCGGAAAAGGTCCCGATAGGAGAGCCACATCGGGAAATCGGGATTCGGAGGATCGCGAATCCTGAGGACATACGTGTTTCGGCATTGGAAAGTCTGAAACCCCGATAGGAGGTATGACTGTGGTCATATAAGGGGAGGTCATGTGGACCACGATTCTAGCCTGGAGGGCTAATGTAAGTTAGAGCACATCGACATTTGGAATCCCAAAACCCCGAAAGGATCTGGACCATTAGATCTAGCTCGTCGAGGATCGTTGGATCACGTATAAGAAACTGTGTATCAAATTTAGGGGATAGGAGTGGCAAGAGGTTGGGAGTCACTGCGTAATGAAGTCCCGGGTACCGAAAACCTGAAGGCCCGAAAGTATCGAAAGTCCCGAAAACTAAAGTTTAAAAAAACCCAAAAAGTGCAGAGCCGAACGAGAGTTCAGAAAACCCATTGGAATCGAAATGTCTTTTGTTCTTGTTCGTATTAGTTATAAATGTTGTGGATTGTTCGTGAAGTTTTGATGGCCTGAAAAACTTAGAATTTAATTGCACAGTGTGTGTGCAGAGTTCAACGGAGGTCAGGACTCTAGTTAACCAACACCGAGTATGGAGTGGGGAAAGGTGCAAATTACCCCTGAAACAGAAGACGAACAGGAAGGAAAGGATGTTAACTTGGGAGTTGAAGGATCGAACTCTAATGGGCATGGAAAAGAGAAGGATAAGGAAGGACACATAATAAAAATCATTGAAGGATTGCAAAGAGAGGCCAAGGCTCGTCGAGATGATAACCGAAAGCTCATGAAAGTCAGGGATCGGCAGGGTGAATTGCCTGGAAAGAATAGAGAAGAAACTCAAGAAGGGAAGGGACTCAAGTAAGACGGAGAGTTGCAGAACCCATGGGAGAAGAAGTAGGTCGAGGAGTGTTAGCCGACATCTTAGTTTCTCCCAACTATATTCTTACAGGGAGACACATAGTAGTTCAAGCCCGTCCCCTACCGGAAAACATCGAAAATCTGGAAAGGAGGAATTGAAAGGGGAGATGAACAAAATTAAGCCTCCAACCTTCGATGGATAACATAAGAAGGAAGAAGATGTCGAGACATGGTTGTTGAGCATGAAGAAATACTTCCAACTGCAGAATTATTCTACCCATGCAGAAGGAAGAATTGCAATGTACCAATTAAAAGGAAAAGCATCCATGTGGTGGGATCAGTTTGTGAAAGTGCAGCACATCAGAGAGAAAGAGGTCACTTGGAAGGAATTTAAGAGGTATTTCGAGAAGAAATACCTAACTAAAAGATATTATGATAGAAAGATGAAGGAGTTCTTCGAACTCAAGCTAAGCAGTATGACTATTGATGAGTATGAAACAAGTTTTCTAGAACTACTGAAGTATGTTCCATTCATCAAAGATGAGGCTGTCAAGATTCAGAGATATCTAAGTGGACTGCCACCTTCCATGAGTGACAAGATTCAATATGATGATCCTAAGACCATGGAATAAATAATAAGAAAGGCAAAATGCTTGTATGAACAGCAAGGAGAAAGGCCTATCCTTCGGAAGGCTTGGAATGATCAGAGGAAGTTTGGGAAGGAACAGAGGCAGAAGGGAAACAAGCCTTCCTTTTTCAAGAACAACCTTCAAGGACAGCCATCGTTTAGAGAGCCGAGAATGACTGAAGAGGGATCACAAAGACAGAGACAGATGCCCATTCAGTGTTGGGGCTGTCAAGGAAACCACAAGTACAGAGATTGTCCCCATAAAGATGGTAAAGCGAGAACTGTACATACTGTTCAGCAAGCTGAAACAGTGGAGGATATGGGCAGTAGAATGTCGAGGATCTACGCAGCCCTGGAAAACAAGCAAGCAGAATTTCAATTGCACATGATTGAAGTGGAAGGTACGATCAACAACCGACCACTTGTTATTTTAATTGATTCAGGGGCTAGCCATAGTTATGTAGATCCTAGAGTGGTGGAAAGTTTGCATCTAACGAGAAGCAAACATGAGAAGTCTTGGTTAGTGCAGTTGGCCACGGGGACCAAGAGGAAGGTCACTGAATTGGTTAAGTCATGTTCAGTGGATATGGAAGGAATGAGCATTAAGGCTGAATTGAACATTCTACCTTTAGGTTCATACGATTGCTTAATTGGGATGGACTGGTTGGAACAGCACCATGCCCTTCTAGATTGTCGTAACAAGAGGTTTACATGCCTGAATGAGGAAGGAAATCAGGTAACAGTCCAAGGAATTCCTAGAGTCGTGACTGTTAGGGAAATCTCATCCATGCAGCTGAAGAAATGTTACTGGAAAGGCTGTCAATTATTTGCAGCTCAGGTGGAAGAAGCATCCTGAGATGAAGTCTCAAATCTAGAAGACCACGAAGTACTCAAAGAATTCAAGGACATATTTCAGGAGGTACCTAGACTACCTCTGAAGAGGGACATCGATTTTTCTATAAATTTTATGCCTGGACCAGCTCCAGTTTCGAAGGATCCTTATAGAATGAGTACACCAGAGCTGAAAGAGTTGCAATTGCAGCTCAAAGAGCTATTGAAGAAAGGTTACATTCACCCCAGTGTGTCACCGTGGGGAGCCCCAGTCCTATTCATGAAGAAGAAAGATGGGACATTGAGGCTGTGCATTGATTTTCGACAGTTGAATAAGGTCACTATCAAGAACAAGTATCCTCTGCCAAGGATTGATGATCTTTTTGATCAGTTGAAGGATGAAAAAATATTTTCAAAAATAGATCTTTGATATGGATATCACCAAGTAAGAATAAAGGATGAGGACATCAGCAAGACCACCTTTAGAACAAGATATGGTCATTATGAGTTCACGGTGGTGCCGTTTGGACTGTCCAATGTGCCTGGTGTTTTCATGTGCTTAATGAATGGAGTGTTCAAATATTATTTGGACAAGTTTGTCATAGTCTTCCTGGACGATATATTGGTGTATTCCAAGACAGAGGAAGAACATGAGCAACACCTGAGAATGGTTCTACAGGTGTTGAGAGAACACCAGTTGTACACAAAACTGAGCAAGTGTTCTTTTTATCAAAGGCAGATTCATTACTTGGGACACATTATATCAAAGGAAGGGATCGTTGTGGATCCTGAAAAGGTACAGGCCATTCAAGAATGGCCAGCGCCAAGGAATGTGGCAGAAGTTAGATCTTTTATGGGTCTGGCAGGCTATTATAGGAGGTTTATAGTCGGATTCTCAAAGATAGCTCATTCTATCACTTCCTTGCAAAGGAAAGAGAAGAAGTTCCAGTGTACTGAATAATGTGAGAGCAGCTTCCAGCGATTGAAGCAACTACTAACTAGTGCTCCAATCCTGAAGATTGTAGATCCAAATAAGGATTACATAGTGTGCACAGATGCGTGTAAGGAGGAGTTCTCAGCCAAGAGGGATTTGTAGTTTGTTATGAATCCCGAAAGTTGAAGGAGCATGAGAGGAATTATTCCACTCACGATTTAGAGCTGGTAGCAATCGTCCACACCCTAAGAAAATGGAGACATTACCTCATGGGAAAGAGATTCGAGTTGAGAACAGACCATAATGGTCTGAAATATTTATTTGATCAGCCGACCTTAAATGCCAGGCAAATCAGATGGTTGGAGTTTCTGTGTGAATATGACTTTGATATCACGCATATCAAAGGGAAAGAAAATAAGGTGGTTGATGCACTCAGCAGAAAAGTGCATGAATTACATGTTGTAGCCATTAGCATGTACCGGTCTGAGATGAAAGATAGAATTTTAGAAGCTGCAAATACTGATTTGTAGTACAAAAATCTTGTAGCAAAGCTACAGCAGCCTGAGGGACCACAGACCAAGGAAAGTTACACCTTGGGAACTGATGGTTTACTTCTATATAAAAGCAGAGTATACGTACCCAATGTCTAATAATTGAAGTTGGAAATTCTGAAGGAGATGCATAACATGGCTTATGCTGGACATCCTGGATATCAGAAGACTATGGCAGCAGTCAAAGGCCATTATTTTTGGCTGGGTTTGAAGAAATAAATTGTTGAATACATCACTAGATGTATGGAGTGCCAAAAGGTTAAGGATGAGCATAGGCACCTAGCAGGGTTGTTGCAGCCTTTACCTATTCTTGAATGGAAATGGGACGTGGTAACAATGGATTTTATCACCGGACTACCTAGAACAAGAAAGCAGCATGATTCAATCACGGTGGTGGTGGACAAGCTTACTAAAGCTGCCCATTTTATTCCACTGAAAACCACCCACAGAGCAGCTGATGTTGCTGATATATTTTTAAAAGAAGCTGCACACTTGCATGGAACTCCTAAGACAATTGCGTCTGATAGGGACCCGAAATTCACTTCGAATTTCTGGAAAGGACTATTCAAAGGATTCGGAACGAATCTGAACTTTAGTACATCGTATCATCCCGAGTCTGGTGGAAAGACAGAGAGAGTGAACAGAGTAATAGAAGACATGATGAGAATGTATGTGATGGATAAACCATCAAGGTGGGAAGACTACCTGCATTTGGTAGAATTTGCCTACAATAATGGGTATCATGCATCATTGAAGTTGAGCCCATTCGAAGAACTTTATGGAAGAAAGTGAAACACTCTAGTGAGCTGGGATAATCCAACTGACAGAGTAGTAGTTGGGCCTGAGCTACTCAAATAAATGGAAGACCAAATGGTATCATGCATCATTGAATTTGAGCCCATTCGAAGAACTTTATGGAAGAAAGTGCAACAGTCTAGTGAGCTGGGATAATCCAGCTGACAGAGTAGTAGTTGGGCCTGAGCTACTCAAATAAATGGAAGACCAAATGATAAGAATTAAACATAATCTAAAAGCTGCCCAGGACAGGCAGAAAAGTTACGCGGATAGTAACAGAACCCATAGAGAATTCAAAGTGGGTGACCATGTTTTCCTCAAAGTGAAAACTAACAGGAGTTCCCTGAGGCTGAGAAGTTGCACCAAGTTGGCAGCAAGATTTTGTGGGCCATTTGAGATCCTAGAAAGCATTGGGTCGGTTGCATACATGCTTGCATTACCTG